>JASFAT010001588.1:531128-609278 GCA_031353405.1 Baronia brevicornis
TGAGCTAGCTGTCAACTTTAAATAAGTTCCAAATAGTGAAACGAATGATAAAAACAATAGAAAATAGTTAAGAAGATTTATAATACGAGGGTTCATTTAACCTAAAAATAGCTTCCGTAAACTTGGAAAAGCGGTTGTCATTGTAAATTTTAATTTATAAATATTGAAACTATAAATATTAAATACATTTTAGGATGTAGACTTCCCCGTTTGAATCAATAACAGCCATTTGAATAAATTTTGAAGTCAATGATTCTGAATTTTTTATATGGGATAGAAAGGCAAACGAGCAGGCGTGTCACCTGATGTTCCATAAGGTCACCTTCGATCCAGATGGTGGAGATGAAATGCGGTTGTTCTGTATTTACATGTTTTATCGAAACTAGAATATATATTTATATAACAAAATGGAATGCTTGTGTATTTGTCTCTTAGGGCACCCGCGTTAAAAAATGGGATGACCTTATTCTATGCCGGAAATCACGTTCATAATACAATACATATAGTAGTAGTTCCATAGACACCAGATTGAATATAGAAATCTTATCGATACGATAACATAGTCAAACTCAGCTGACCTACATGAGTGATATTGTTCTCTTTAAATAGTGGGTGACCTTCACAGATAATAAATATAATATATGTTCTTATGACCGTTCGACTACAGCGACATCTAGGTGCAACTACAATACATTATGCGATTTCAATTGTTTAACGCATAAGTACGCGTTCCATCTTTTTCGTAGAGATTTTAAAGACCGCATTATGTGGTAATTACTATCTTATACACCACATTTTTTTTTAAGAACTAGGCGAATATAGCGTTATCTACCGCTTAAAAAAACTAAAGTTTGAAAAAACTAAACTTTAAAAAACTAAACTTAAAAAAAAATAATATGTTCACTGCGTTGCCATTTTCAAACTCTCCGGCAGAGAGGCTTTTGGGATCTATGAAAATTCTTAACCGTCTTTTACTGAGATAAGACCTAATCAATACTGTTCCTACCTAGAAAACTGTTAATAAAATAATGTATCTTGCTTAAATAAATAAATAAATTCATTCGACGACAGAAAACGTATTTGATGTTAGTAGAAAATGACATATTTTGGTATTATACACCATTTAAATCAGAATAAAAACTGCGTCGAATAGTTTCGGTTGTTTTTTTTTTGATTCTTTTAAACTACGACCGAGAGCATTTTTTTCTGATTCAAATTGTGTATACATTATTATCTACTTATAGCAAATACGTTTTCTGTTGTCAATATACATATATATATTCGCAGAGAGTTACAGAAAAATGCTCTATTTTTAGATTTTTTCGCATGCAGTTACGGCATATAAACGAAAAGTAAATATAAATGAAATAAAGGTATCAGTTGTATTGTAAAATATAGACGTTGTGGGACACTAGAGCTATGCGAGCTATACTATACACTTCACTGAGCGAATAGAACTATTGTAGTCGTCGCTCTGAATATGAAGAAGGAAAAAATACAAGAGGATACCACCTGTGGAGTTAGTTTAGCCATTTCTTCTCTTACCAGAAGAACCTAAATACGAAATGTGATAAAAGCTTGACTAGCATACTGACGGTTGACACATTAATTATTATTTGTTATATCTAAAATAAAGAATCTGAATTTGAAAAACACTCGTAGAAAGAAAAAGGCAGCGGAAAGAAAAGATGGATTTAGACAGAATGATAGGTATATGATACTACCGCAACGGAAGACGAGGAGTGATACGGTAGTAGTAGTACAGATAAATAATATGCCATTCTTGACAAAGTATTTATCTGTAGCGTGGCTCTACCACTACAAAAACCATCTTTTAGCACAAGCACTATTAGCATAGTTCGAATGGTCAACATGGTTTATAGTTACATTAAAAACATTGCTAGATTTCTTAAAAATAAAACTTACAGAAAATGTATTCGCTGTAAGTAGCGTAAACGAACGTATTTTTATTTCATACACTATTCGAAAAAAATCTGCGTGTAATGGTCTTTGTCGTTTTCAAAAGAATTAAAAAAAATAAAAACGATTAAAATCATTCGACGCTGTTTTTTTTTCAGATTAAATGGTGTATAAAACCAAAATAGGTCATTTCCTACTTACAGAAAATACGGTTTCTGCCTTCGATATATTTAACTTCAGCATTGAAGCGTTACATAATCCTGCGCCTTAAACATACTAGAACATATTTCGCAGGTATTTAGAGATGTCACATAACCGTTACAGATAATTAATATTTCCGTTTGAAATACAAAAAGGGATAAACAATATGTAATAAATATACCTACTAATACTAACTTACTCTGCTAGCTCAATGACTCGAAGTCTTGGCCTCTGATACGAGAATTCGCTACGATCTTGTGCGGTTGCTCGCGAGTTGGTTGCTTGCAGCTCGTTCAAACCGGCGATCACTGGATCACTCCACCGATACTTCAGATGACCGAACAGTCATTGACCGGATGGTAATTCCCATATATATCCTTTTGAAATAATCTCCCGTTTTCTCAAGGTTCCCGAGTCAACGCAGTCTATGTGTCTTTCTCTCTGTGTTGGCATCGTTCACAAGTTCTTCATCATCATCAAGGCATTACAGCCGCGGTAGACTTTAGCCTGGTTCAGTAAATTTTAGCCAGTCGGATCTTCGTTTAGCTTTTTATCTCCAACTCCTCACACTAATTGCCTTTAAGTCGTCCTTGACGCCATCTAGACATCTGAGCTTAGGCCTTCCGCGGCTATGACCATCTGGTCTGCCATCGAGTAGGCGTTTGGGTACTCTAGCCTCGTACATCCGTACCACGTGCCCAGCCCAACGAAGGCGCCCAATCTTAATGCACAAATCACAAGCTCTTCGACTTTATCATTTTTCAGGATTCTCAAACTTACATCTGTTATACCAGTAAAGTAAAATTGTTCCATATAATTTATGGAATGTCTCAATTTTTATATGAGATCTGGGTGAGATCTAACATGATCTAACCTATTGGTGATTTGAATACTCAAGACGATCTAGTCGTCCTAGTTTAGGGTTGATGACAACAAAAATCGCTAATTACCCTGGCGGCTAGAACTCAGCAGTGGAATATAACACGCTGAGGGTGATGATGATGGTGTTAGGCATATAATGTTAATACTTTTGCCATAATAATAAACAATTTAAACAAAATTTTATTCAGATATCTGTTTACAAGATATATATACATCACTAAGTTATGCTTATGCGGTTGGCAGAACTGACCAATCGATTGTTCGCGAGGTTATGACCTGGAAGTGTGTTGGATAAAATAGATATCTATTTTATTATTGGGTCGCTTTCATAATGATGGAATAACATTTCTATAATCGAAACAAAAGGTGTACGTTCAACGTTTTATAGGTATAATATTATTATAAAACCTATTTAGTATTTGTGAGCTAGCTGTCAACTTTAAATAAGTTCCAAATAGTGAAACGAATGATAAAAACAATAGAAAATAGTTAAGAAGATTTATAATACGAGGGTTCATTTAACCTAAAAATAGCTTCCGTAAACTTGGAAAAGCGGTTGTCATTGTAAATTTTAATTTATAAATATTGAAACTATAAATATTAAATACATTTTAGGATGTAGACTTCCCCGTTTGAATCAATAACAGCCATTTGAATAAATTTTGAAGTCAATGATTCTGAATTTTTTATATGGGATAGGAAGGCAAACGAGCAGGCGTGTCACCTGATGTTCCATAAGGTCACCTTCGATCCAGATGGTGGAGATGAAATGCGGTTGTTCTGTATTTACATGTTTTATCGAAACTAGAATATATATTTATATAACAAAATGGAATGCTTGTGTATTTGTCTCTTAGGGCACCCGCGTTAAAAAATGGGATGACCTTATTCTATGCCGGAAATCACGTTCATAATACAATACATATAGTAGTAGTTCCATAGACACCAGATTGAATATAGAAATCTTATCGATACGATAACATAGTCAAACTCAGCTGACCTACATGAGTGATATTGTTCTCTTTAAATAGTGGGTGACCTTCACAGATAATAAATATAATATATGTTCTTATGACCGTTCGACTACAGCGACATCTAGGTGCAACTACAATACATTATGCGATTTCAATTGTTTAACGCATAAGTACGCGTTCCATCTTTTTCGTAGAGATTTTAAAGACCGCATTATGTGGTAATTACTATCTTATACACCACATTTTTTTTTAAGAACTAGGCGAATATAGCGTTATCTACCGCTTAAAAAAACTAAAGTTTGAAAAAACTAAACTTTAAAAAACTAAACTTAAAAAAAAATAATATGTTCACTGCGTTGCCATTTTCAAACTCTCCGGCAGAGAGGCTTTTGGGATCTATGAAAATTCTTAACCGTCTTTTACTGAGATAAGACCTAATCAATACTGTTCCTACCTAGAAAACTGTTAATAAAATAATGTATCTTGCTTAAATAAATAAATAAATTCATTCGACGACAGAAAACGTATTTGATGTTAGTAGAAAATGACATATTTTGGTATTATACACCATTTAAATCAGAATAAAAACTGCGTCGAATAGTTTCGGTTGTTTTTTTTTTTGATTCTTTTAAACTACGACCGAGAGCATTTTTTTCTGATTCAAATTGTGTATACATTATTTTCTACTTATAGCAAATACGTTTTCTGTTGTCAATATACATATATATATTCGCAGAGAGTTACAGAAAAATGCTCTATTTTTAGATTTTTTCGCATGCAGTTACGGCATATAAACGAAAAGTAAATATAAATGAAATAAAGGTATCAGTTGTATTGTAAAATATAGACGTTGTGGGACACTAGAGCTATGCGAGCTATACTATACACTTCACTGAGCGAATAGAACTATTGTAGTCGTCGCTCTGAATATGAAGAAGGAAAAAATACAAGAGGATACCACCTGTGGAGTTAGTTTAGCCATTTCTTCTCTTACCAGAAGAACCTAAATACGAAATGTGATAAAAGCTTGACTAGCATACTGACGGTTGACACATTAATTATTATTTGTTATATCTAAAATAAAGAATCTGAATTTGAAAAACACTCGTAAAAGATGTTTTCGACCCCTTAAAGCTGTGAACGTGTTAAATATTTAATGTCAAAAAATTATCCCTAAACAGGCAATTTTCGAGTCAAAAGTTACAATGATTCATATTTTTCATTTTCTATTAGTTGTTATTACGTATTATTACGCATTTATATAACGTTTAGTATTAGATATTGTCCAAACAATATATCCCATTATAATCCCATGGTAAACATCTGTCGCCTATACAATAATATATCCATTGACAACGGTACAGAAACGTTCGATATTTTCAATATCAAAATACATCAATTAAAGCGATCGCTTCGTGATCTTTGGCAGCCGATAGATCACAAAGTTATTGTTATTCTTCTTTTTTTAATATTTATTATTTTTTAAATTAAATTTCAACTGTTCAATTTTATAATATTTTATTATTACATAAGTAATCCTATTTTCAAAATGTAGCCATGCTATGCGCAAATTTAAAGAGTTATAGTCCGGGCGTTGTTGGGTTTATATAATATCGTATTCTTTAAAACTGTTACTTGTTTTTGTGCCTAATAAATAAAATAAAATAAAATTTATGGCAATGAGACGGGCAGGATCATATGCGAACTAATAAGACATAATTATCTCGCTTTCGCACATTAATGCTTATCATTGTTGAAATATACCTACCTACCTAGTATTTATATTTATTTATATATATATTATATTATTTTATTTTTAGTAGATTATTAAATTTTATGAAAAAAATTCTGAAGTTTCAACTTAACACAGAATTCTCTACAATGGCCATTTTTTACTACTAACTCAGTTGGCTGAATGACCTAAAATGTATCTGTGTGTCCGATACGAGAACATGCCACTGATTCCGGTCTTGTGCGGTTTCTCTCCTGCTTGTTAGTTTGAAGCCCGTTTGAATCGGCAATTACCGCATTGTTCCACAGATACAGGTAGGCAGGCGACGGACCGGACGTTTATCAGACGGACCCTTTTAGAAATATTAAACATAGACAATAAAGTTACTTTTAATTGTTTAAAAAAAAAACAAAAGAGCCAATGGAGAATTGACCAAAGGCATTTGCCTTTGTTTGCTGATTATTTTGTCACCGTTCCTTCTTTTCCACTAGTGGTGTAGCACAATAGGTGTAGGGTGGGGGGAAGGGGAGCATCATGCTCCGGGCGCTACTCACAAAGGGGCGCCGGGAGCATCATGCTCCGGGCGCTACTCACAAAAGGGCGCCAAATGGTCCGCAAAATAAAAAATTGCTGGATAATTATTATTTTTATTACAATTGATTTCTGGAAAATATATTTAAAATTTAGTACCAGTGTAATATATTAAATGTTAATTCGTAAAAGGAACACTAATAGTCTTCATCAAAGTGTAATAATATTGTATATTCATAATAGAAATGGCACGTTTTATATAAATTATCTCCTTTCTTGATTTGTATCAGACAAATAAATTGTTATAATAAATATTTGCAGTGTATAAAGTACAAACATTCTTTCATTCAGAACACTATTTTTATTTCTTAAACGCAATGTAGCTTACCCGTGTTATTTTAAAACGATTTATTAATTTGCCATATTAATTTATTATTTTAGGAGTATAGGGGGTGGGGGAGGGGCGCTAAAATGGTATCGTGGCCCGGGCGCGAGTTAAGCTCGCTACGCCACTGCTTTCCACCTACTAATGTCCGAAGGAATGGACATTAAACAACTTCACTTGTCTAAGGTTTTCATTGGCGGGATATGCAGACTTGGAATAAATACCTGTAAGCGAATATAACTACTTATCTCGATGTGGAACTCGAACCTGCAAGCACTGATTGAAGGCGATACATAGACCTCAACAGTTAATCAAAAAAAAAATTATGTATACCTATTTTAAAATAACTTAAGTTTATTTTTGCATAATATTATTCAAGAGTTGAATCTCTTCTATTTGCAATTTATTTCTGTGCTAAATGTTAAATTAGTATAACCTACAGATTTTTTTTATCAACGTTCGTTACAATTTATATAAAACCTTAATTGCTTGAGAAAAAAATATACACGTTAGTGGAATCATGTCTAAATTTCAAAGTTAAAAAAGAAATATGTATACCTATTATAAAAAACTTAAGTTTATTTTTGCATATTATTCAAGAGTTGAATATCTTCTATTTGCAATTTATTTCTTTGCTAAATGTTAAATTAGTATAACCCATAGAATTTTTTTTTATCAACGTTCGTTACAATTTATATAAAACCTCAATTGCTTGAGAAAAAAATAAAAAAAATATACACGTCAGTGGATTCATGTCTAAATTTGAAAGTTAAAAAAAGAAATATGTATACCTAGTATAAAAAAACTTAAGTTTATTTTTGCATACTATTCAAGAGTTGAATCTCTTCTATTTGCAATTTATTTCTTTGCTAAATGTTAAATTAGTATAACCCATAGAATTTTTTTTTGACAACGTTCGTTACAATTTATATAAAACCTCAATTGCTTGAGAAAAAAATAAAAAAATTATACACGTCAGTGGATTCATGTCTAAATTTGAAAGTTAATAAATCTGGACAATGTAATTGCATTGAAATATTTTAGATAATAAGTTTTTCGAAATTATATTGCAAATAACAATACATAGGTAAGTTAAATTTGCTTATTTTAAAATAATTTATGTAATTGGTAAAGTGCCATCCGCTCCTGATTGGATATGCCCTTGGCATTGAAAGCACTAAAACATATTATGCACATTTGATATATCCATTACCCAGATGTGTCCGTAACAAAAAAAAAATAGTTTTTTTTTTTATTATTAACTTTAGGTTATACATAATATGTGTGACAGTATGCGACAAATACAATTTCGAGTGATTAATTATTATAGTTTCAGTTGAAGTAATCGTTATAAAAAATAAGAGTTAATATGATTAATCAATAAAGCTATAAATGTCCAGTTGTGGACATTGGCCTTTGTGTTTGTTTGTTGTAAATTAGGTTATGTTTTATATATACATTTTTTTTTTTTTTTATATATTCACGCCTATCCCCCGCAGGGGTTGGCAGAGACCACAGAGCTCCATCCGCTGCTATTCATCGCAGCGAAACGGCTCGTCATTGGTCGCTTTTCGCCCTCGTGAGAATCAGGACGTGACGGGTGGCGAACCACGTCGCCGTCATTTTCGACAAATTAGGTATATTAAATTCGTCTTTAGTGAATCCCACGAGCCGCAAGGGAGGTCATGGAAGGATGAAGGTCAGCCCCAGCAGAGCCCTGCATGCTGAGGTAAGGCACCATAGTCCCCGGGGGAGCCTGACCCCGGGACGATCGGCACGTTTACGTATATACATTTCCTTAACTTATATGTATGTATTGATTATTTGTATAATAATCAATACATACATATAAGTTAAGGAAATGTTAGCCTGTTATAGTGTAAGCTTTTTAAAGTTTAGTGGAAGACCTGCATGTGAGAAGAGTCGATGGCATATCAAGCTTGCTTGTATCACTATGGTCTAGAATTAGAAAAAGTTAGGCATCCACAAGAAAATAATTTCCTAAATAATGAAGATTTCTCTGTAGTCACCACACTGGGTAGGCGGAGTGGTGATTGTAATCAGCTATTCTGTTTATATTTAAGGCTAGCATGGTTTTAAGATTCATCATCACAGATGTATGATAGTATTCAGTCTTATTTGTTATGCCTTGTAGCTACCTGCTACAGAATATAACTTCAAGAACAAATTCGCGGAACAAGCTTTGTTACTACGCACTTGCAGAATGCGGCGTAACAAAGCGCATTCTGCAAGTGCGTAGTAACAAAGCCCATTCTGCAAGTGCATAGTAACAAAGCCCGACGTGATCAAACCCGACGTGATTCAAACCGACGTGATCAAAACCGACGTGATAAAGACCTCCTACATTGGTGACCCCGACGTGATCAAACCCGACGTGATCAAACCCGACGTGATCAAAACCGACGTGATAAAGACCTCTTACATTGGTGACCCCGAGTTGAACAAAATGGCTACTGCAGGAAATACTGAAGCTTTTGGACCGCAGCCGGCAGCTACTCAACCAGCGATACAATCGGAAAACTCACTTCTACGAGAAGCAATAAGAAAACTAAAGTTAGTAATCGCCGCACTGAAGACATCACACCATTACCCAAACCCAAACTACCACCGCAACCGCCATCGTCATCGCTCTTCAGACCGCAGATCACAGTCCCGCAACCGCAGCGCAACACCGACATCGTCGATATGTTATTACCATCGCCGTTTTGGTAGCCGCGCACAAAAGTGCACAACTCCCTGCACATTCAAGCCCAACGAGTCGGAAAACTAAAGCAAGCACTGGATGCGGCGGGAACCAGTGTTGCAGCACCTTCACACCGCCTTTTCGTCACCGACAAGAACACGAAACTCCAACTGTTGGTAGATACCGGTGCAAACATATCGGTAATACCTAAGTACAAAGGAGCAATCGCGAAGCCACTGTCATTCAAGCTCTACGCCGCCAACAACACTGTTATATCTACCTATGGCGAGAAAACCCTGGAGCTAAACCTAGGTTTACGACGCGCTTACAAGTGGCGATTCATCGTGGCCGACGTCAACAAGGCAATCCTCGGTGCTGACTTCCTCAACCACTACAACATTCTCGTCGATGTCAAGAACAAAAAATTAATAGATAACACTACAAACTTGGCAGTCAACGCGCCAGTCTGTAGGTTGTCACTACCAACCATTCGCAGCATCGACAACCAGCAGCCATTTCACGACATCCTTGCCGAATTCCCAGGAACAACACGCCTCACTGCGATGAATCTTACATCAAAACACAACGTGGAACATCACATAGAAACCACTGGGCCGCCCATCTACTCACGCGCCCGTCCACTACCCCCACACCGATACATCGCAGCCAAAAAGGAGTTCGAGACAATGATGCAACAAGGATTGTGTCGACCGAGCAAAAGCCCATGGGCAAGCCCACTACACGTAGTGCCGAAGAAAAACGGAGATATACGTGTTTGTGGAGATTATAGAAGGCTTAACAACATCACCAAGCCAGACCGCTACCCCATACCACGACTCCGTGACTTCACGCATCTCTTGCACGGGAAAACAATTTTCTCTACACTCGATCTCAACCGAGCCTACCAACAGATAACAGTGAACGAGAAAGATGTAGAGAAAACAGCCATAATCACTCCATTTGGTTTGTTCGAGTTTCCCCGTATGTGCCCTGGTCTACGCAACGCCGGTCAAACATTCCAACGATTCATCCACGAAGTACTAAGAGAACTCGACTTCGTATTTCCATTCATAGACGACGTACTCATAGCCTCAGAAAACGAAGAACAACATCGAAATCACTTACGCATCATTTTACAACGCTTCGAAGAAAACGGCATAACAATAAACCCAGCCAAATGTGTTTTCGGTGCATCACAAGTAAAGTTTTTGGGCTACACAGTCTCAAACAATGGAATTAAACCACCTATTGAGAAGATTGAAGCCATAAATAAATATCCAAAACCAACAACAATAGAAGAGCTCCGACGTTTTCTTGGTATGATTAACTTTTACCGTGACCACATACCAAACGCCGCTCTAATCCAAGCCCCATTGAACGCCTACATGAAAAATTCCAAGAAAAAGGATAAGACTATAATTCAATGGACGCCAGATGCAGAAAACGCATTTACCGATTGCAAGCGCGCAATTGAAGAAGCTACTCTTCTCGCTCACCCACATCTTTCTGTCCCACTCTCACTTATGTGTGACGCATCTAACACCTGTGTCGGCGCCGTACTCCAACAACGAGTAAACAACATGTGGCAACCACTCGGTTATTTTTCAAAGCGACTTTCTGCAGCCCAAACTAAGTACAGCGCTTATGATCGTGAATTACTATCTATCTACATGGCCGTCAAACACTTCAGAAGAACATTCGAAGGAAGACAGCTGATCGTATTCACAGATCACAAACCGCTAACATTCATGTTCGAGAAAGTCAACTGCAGTACAGAGACGCCACGCAGAGCTCGACAAATAATGTTCGTTAGCGAATTTACAACCGACATACGTCACATCAGTGGTTCAGAAAATGTAGTCGCAGACGCACTTTCACGCATCGAAGCAATAACGTGCCCAACTAGCATCGACTACGACGAGCTTGCGAGAGCGCAAGAAAGAGACAGCGAACTACCTTCTCTCCTTCAACAAGACAACTTACAATTTAAACAAGTCGTTCTCCCTGGCTCTACGCAGATGATCTACTGTGAATGTTCTACACAACACATCCGTCCCTACATACCTACAGAGTTTCGTCAACAAGCATTCAACGCAGTTCACGAAACGAGTCACCCTGGGGCAAGAACTTCACGCACACTCATTAAGAAACGATTCTTTTGGCCAAATATGAACGCAGATATCGGGAAATGGGCAAAAACTTGCATTCCCTGCCAAAAATCTAAAGTTCAACGACATACGTCGAGCGAGATAGCAACATTTTCACCGCCGTCAGCTAGCCGATTCGATCACATACACATCGACATCGTTGGCCCCCTACCTACTACTGCCGATGAACACCGTTACTGTGTGACTATGGTTGACCGTTGCACTCGATGGCCCGAAGCTACTCCGGTGAAGGATATCACAGCCGAAACCGTAGCGAGAGTTTTCTACAACACATGGATATCACGCTATGGTTGCCCACAGCTGATAACAACCGACCAAGGCAGACAATTTGAAAGCCAACTCTTTACTTCGCTATCGCAACTACTTGGTATCAAACGGCAACGTACTACGCCATACCACCCACAAAGCAACGGCATCGTCGAACGCTGGCATCGCTCTATGAAATCGTCACTAACCGCACGACTCTTATCAAGCAAGTCGTGGATTGAAGAAATTCCTACAATAATGCTCGGATTACGCGCCGCTTATCGCTCCGATAACGATGTAAGCGCCGCGCAGCTCACCTTCGGAAGATCCATTCGACTCCCAGCAGATTTCTTCGAAACAAATTCATCAACTCAGAAATACGACTATTCCTACGTCGAACAACTGCGCCAGACGATTTCCGACCTTAAGCCAGTACCACACTCACACAGCAATCAAAGAAAAATATTCATCCATCCAGACCTACGCTCCTGCCAACAAGTTTTCATTCGTTGTGACGCAGTCAAGAAACCTCTACAACCAGCATACGAAGGACCCTATCCTGTACTTGAACGATCAGAAAAGATATTTAAAATACAACTCCCTGGGCGACAAAGCTCAATTTCCATCGACCGACTGAAACCTGCGTACACACTCAACGAAACAACAAGCAGCGAGCAGCATAGCAACACATCCCCGTTACATAGCAACGTACCATTGTCTAAACCTACTACAACTGCGAGGAACGCGCTACAGCCGCCAGCGAAACCTACAACTACTACTACAGTTCAAGCAACGCGTCATGGGCGAATTATCAAGTTACCAGTACGCTTCGCTTGAGGGGGAGTACTGTAGCTACCTGCTACAGAATATAACTTCAAGAACAAATTCGCGGAACAAGCTTTGTTACTACGCACTTGCAGAATGCGCTTTGTTACGCCGCATTCGTGGAATGCGCTTTGATTCTCCGCATTCGTGGAACGCGCTTTATTGCTGCACACGTGCAGGCACAACCGCGTCTCCCGCACCCCGCACTCTTCTCCCGCCATTCATCAGTTGTATATATTATAGGTCCACTTGTAAATAAAAAGAGTATTAAACGAGACTCCTGTTGCATCACTTCACAGTTAAGATACTACCTCTTACAGCCTCAAACAAAATGAACAGCATATAGGTACCTATATCACGTACAAAACCCTATGCCAGAAATATTTTCAAAGCTCTTTTAATTTTATTTATGCAATAATGCTTATTTCTTTTAAGTTAACTCGCTGTTTAAAAAACTGGAATAAAGTAATCGAACGTAATAATTATGCTGTTAATCGTTGTATTTGTGAAGTCCTACTATAACAAACTAGCTATTTACTTTTTAATTTAAAAAAAATTTAGCTTATTTTTAAGTTGACTTCCCGATTAAATTCAAAAACGTTGTTGTTTTGTAATGAGAGCGTCAAAATTTTTTAAAGTAAAAAATGTATGAATATTTAAGTAAATATGTACTATTTTAAGGTTGTCATCCGCCAATATGTATTCATTAATTTTACGTTACATAAGTAATACATAGCATACTTACTATGACGTAACTTCACTCTTGTATATGCCATTCATGTTGCGGCACCTGACGTCATTTTGTTATGGCGCCGCTACATCAGTCATAACCTCAAACTAAATTCATATTTCGAACTATTTCCAGGTTCTTTTTCGAAGATTTTATGTCAATATAAAAGCAAATAAACATATTTTTATAAAATATATTTCAAATCATTTTCATTTTTGTAATAGGAGGCAATAGACAACTTTAAATGAACCTTGAATGTAAATTAAATATAAAATATTGAAAACTTGATTTAGTTACATATAACCGATTACATCAGTACAGTAACACCGCTGTCTATTACAGGCTTGTGACCATAATTATTTTTTTTTTTTACTGTACTGATTCTCACAGGGATGATGCCATTAAAATCAAATTTATTTTGAGAGACACTTCTTCAAAGATTCTTGAACCTCAAACTATTTGTGTTATATAATGTATTGAAGTGCTCAAAGTTCAATATAAATGAATTGTGATATCAATGATTTTTTTTATATTGTACTGATTCGCAAAGGGATGATTCCATTAAAATCAAATTTATTTTGAGAGATACTTCTTCAAAGATCTTTCAACCTCAAACTATTTGTTATATAATATATTAAAGGGCTCAAAGTTCAATATAAATGACTTGGGATATCAATCATCACTATGTAGGCAATGTGTGTAGGTAACAACCAGGGAAAGAAAACGACAAAATATTTATAACATAACTATATTCTCGTTTTGCATGAATTTCTCTCACAAAACTCATACCGAGGACACAAGTGATGATTTCAGCTTAGTCGTACACTTCCTAATTTAACAAGAACAGTTTAATACTGCTTGTTACCTACAGAATTGCACTAGAACATAACAAAGAATTGAACTACACTGAAACACCTTTTTATATATTCAATCAATTTTACTACTCAGAACCATTCAGCACTCAACAGAAAAAGTCCCATGCATGTTACATAACAGCTTCATAATCACATGATTTTGGACAATTCACAGCATATAGTATATGCAAGCATTTTATAAGAACAAGGTTGGAAACATAGTATACAAGGTCTCACTCCCATTAGCTATTGATGTCAAATAATTATTGAATTGTTTATTACAAAAATTATGAACATTTCAAATATCACAATGAAATACAGGCCACTTTAACAAATAGTTGACAAAAGAATTTCTTGTGTAACCTCGGGTTCAAAGATGGATGGCATTACATAACAATCACTGGCCTTTTTAGTGATCATAGAAAAAAATAATGTTCTCAATATGATTTAAAATAGATTACATTCCATGATTTAGCTACACTTAAATATGATTTGAAAAAATAAATTTAAGCAATTATGTAACTTCAAAAAATTATTAACAATAAAACAATAAATATTGGAATCGGTTTTTAACACTTTATTTGACTAATAATAAATTACTAATAGTCATTTTTCACTTCTAATAATACATGATTTCTGGGGAGTGGCTATTTTAAGGTGATTCAGAATCACAATTGTAATAATGGTAACAATTCTTACATTAGATTTAGAGAAGCTTCTTGATTTCATCGTATAAGACAAGTACAAAGGCACCACCAGTACCTCTTAGGACGTTGGAGAAGGCTCCCTTGAAGAAGGCGGCACCTCCTTCCTGTTTGGCGATGGTTGCCCAGCAGTGGATGGTGTTCTTGTAGAGAATGTCGGCCTTGGCGCGTCCAGACTGCATCATCATACGCCGACGGACCGTGTCGAACGGATATGAAATGATACCGGCGACGGTGGTGACGGTTTGCGCGATGGCCCAGCTGATGACGATGGGGGTGTTTTTAGGGTCGGGCAACATGCCGCGCGCGGTGTCGTAGAAACCGAAGTACGAAGCGCGGTATATAATGATACCCTGCACGGACACACCGAAACCCCTGTATAGACCAATCAACCCATCGGATTTGAAGATCTTGCTGATGCAGTTACCGAGACCGGTGAACTCACGTTGTCCTTCACCTTTGCCAACATCGGCGGCGAGACGGGTACGGGCAAAGTCGAGGGGGTACACGAAGCAAAGGGAGGTGGCACCAGCAGCACCACCGGACGCCAAGTTACCGGCGAAGTAACGCCAGAACTGCGTATTCTTGTCCACTCCACCAAGGAACACCTGCTTGTATTTGTCTTTGAAAGCGAAGTTGAGTGCTTGTGTGGGGAAGTACCTGATGACGTTAGCGAAGTTACCACGCCAGAATGAAAGCAAACCCTGCTCCTTGGGAATGCGGACGAAGGCATCGATGATACCCTTGTAACGCTGGTCTTCGGCGATCTGCTTGCTGACGTGCTGTACCTGCAGAAGCAGTTTAACACGTTCGATGGGCGCTACGGCGGTTTTGGAGACGGCAGCAGAGATACCACCAGCGAGGAAGTCCTTAGCGAACGCAACTGGATCGGCGAGGTTCGACATTTTGATTAATTAAATGGGCTCTTCAAAGTAATTGCCTCGCGGGCGTTGAGGTGGAAAATGTACGGTACACACACGGAATGGAAAAAATCACGAAACACAAACTCCCGATTTATATAATCAGGAGATATAAAGTAATTTCGTGATCTCGGGAGCACAGGGGTAGGTGTGTGCCTTTTTGAAATTCGATCGATCACGTTCTCTCGCTGTTCTGCCTGGCGTAGCGGCGCAAAAGAAGGAAGGAAGGGGAAGATGTTGCC
The DNA here is from genome assembly GCA_031353405.1 of Baronia brevicornis. Lineage (NCBI taxonomy): Eukaryota > Metazoa > Arthropoda > Insecta > Lepidoptera > Papilionidae > Baronia > Baronia brevicornis. Next base: position 547,147 of record JASFAT010001588.1, read on the forward strand.
AACTTAACGGCGAATTACCACGAGGTCAGTGTGGCCATTATAATTACACATATTTCGAATTTTATCTCACAGCAATTTCTATTAACAATCTTATAATTTAAGTACTAAAAATAATAATTATATAATATATAATTGATGGACAAAAATTTGAATTATTTTGGGATACTATAATGAATTGAAAATAGTTACAATAAAGAATATATTTATTTAGCAATAATAGAAATTTCTATATTTTATCTATTAATTATTTTGATTATACATTAATATTAAGAAGTAAGAATATAAACATGTTTTACTTAATCATATCACACATATGTTTATAAAATTCCACAAAAATAGAAACTTTTCTTCAGATTGGCAGCACAGTGATAATGACCAACATGAGCGTTTCGTTACTTCTAATTCAATTAAATTATGTAACGAGTTTAGTTATTATTAACTGACCGTATCTCATTTTTTTTGTAGTAGATCCATAAAACATCATAGTTGATGTATCACAATCATAAAAAATGATTAATTTTGATATATTCCGTGCTATGATTAGATTACATAAATAAATAAATACCATTTTAGGAATATATTACATATGTTACTGAACTACATGATTATTACTTTTTCTGTTAATTTAAGAATGTAAAATAGTTAAAACAAAACGTAAATAAGTATTGCAAGTATTATACATAAAATAAAATTATTGCCCTACCGAAAATGCTGCGTCATTAAACGGTGTTGCTATATAAACTTAATGTAAATTTGTATTATATGTACTTTTATCTGTATTATTTTTATTGATGTTTAATTAAAAACTGGAAAAAGAATACTGACAAATCGGGCTGGGTATGTAAGGTTTTAAATTTGCTTCTTTAATTATTAATTCTATTAAATTGTATAATTTATTTTATAGTTGCAGATAGGGATAGGCATGAGCTCACCGTCGATCGCTATGGAAGAAGTCAACGGTGTTGGTCACGCCTTGAGTGATTTTCTACTTCAGTTGGAAAATTACAGTCCCTCAATACCAGACTCCGTTGTAGCATACTATTTAAACATGTCAGGTTTTGAGTCCCAAGACCCTAGGTAAGTATATTAGAAACCAATGTATTTAAGACATTTTTGCGCCTAGTCTTCAATAACTACAAGACATTTGTAATATTAGTTAATCTGAGTTTCTCATTAAATTTAATAACATTTGAAGACTATATCACAAAATTCCACTGCTTCAACATTGAACTTGTTAAACTGATATGTCACATATATTTAACGAATTTTATTACTCAGTACTGCTTTGTGACGAAGTGCAGAGTCAATGTGATGAATAAAGACAGCATTTTTGTGCTCTTTATATAGCACAAAAATGCTTATGCTTATTTTTTCCCCTGTGTGAAATTTTCAAAAACCTCTTACAATAGTTTATAAAATTATAAATCTTGTTAAATATTCCAAATACTGGGATTATGGCAACAGCCTCAATACCTAAGGAGATTAATCAACAATTTTAGATTGTAAAGGAAAACTAACTAATTAGGTTTATGTCATTTAACATGTTAGATTTACAAATAATGCACTATTAAATGGAGAGACAATCTGCAAATTTAGCAGAGATTGGGCTAGCCTAGCCTATTTACACCAATCAACTGTAGAAGGTTGATAATGTTATTATATTTCTATTTGTATTTTCATGACCTCTTTAACCAATTGCAGATTAATTCGTCTCATTGGGTTAGCAGCCCAGAAGTTTCTATCGGACATAGCAAATGATGCCCTACAGCATTGCAAAATGAGGACGTCCAGCCAAATGACGCAAAGTTCTAAAAATCCGAAAGGACCGAAGGAAAAGAAATATATTATGACAATGGAAGATCTGGTACCTGCATTGCAAGAGTATGGCATCCAAGCGAAGAAGCCTCATTATTTTGTTTGAGATAAGACATTACTGATTGGTTGTGAAGGTGCATAAGTGTAATTTTGAACAAAATTTTTACTTTGAAGACTGGTAGGTAAGAATAAAGTGATTGTCAGCAAGAGAATTAAGAAATAAGTGTTGAATAAATTAATAAGATTGAAAATTTGTTGAGTTCAATGTATTGATATTATAATCAACAAAATTTTACACCTTAAATTTGTTAGTACAAAAACACAATACAGTGTATTTGCTTGGACAGAAAGATTTTGCATTTGCCAATATTCCAAAATTATTATTAAAAATGTAATATATTATAGTATAATATTACAAAACAAACAACTGATCAAAATGAGTCTTTTTCCAGCTCATTAATATCCTATAGCCTAATTGGTTTAGTGGAAAAGCTATAGCTTTTGTAGTCAATAGTTTTGATTCTCATATTGAAATAAATATATGTAGGGATTAAAGGTGTTAATTCTAAGCCCAGGTGCCTTGCCAATCAGTCACGGACAAATGTGGTAGGTTAAAGTCGTCCCCCAGAAACGCAGAGATCTGTGTTCAGCATTCCTATCAGTTTTAGTATTTATTAACTCTGGTTTTTGATTCATGAAACGAAGATTGTAGTTACATGTATTTTTATCCAGTCTATCTCTACTTTATTTATTAACTATGTTATTTTAACTTTTTTGGGCTAATGCTGCTTTTACTTACAACTGTGGTGAGTTTTTTTTTTCTAATGTTTATTTGTGTTTGTAAAGGGTAAAGCGCGATCATAAACTAATAAAGTTTTAAATTTATGATTAGTTTACGATGGTCTAATCATACATCAATTGAAATCAAATTATATATGATACTGTAGAATATTTGGATGTTATTGCACTATATTTTACTAGGGGTATGGTTTATGTCAATAATTTCATTAGAATAGCACACATGAAATAATAACCAACAACTTTATATTGTAAATATCCTTCAATAGTGCTCTTTTATATTATATTTGACTACAAACTACTCTTTACATGTTTCATAATTAAGATATCTATTCAATTTTACGATATACATTTAGTATTTTTTTAGTTTGGGATAAAAAGGCATATGAGGAAGTGTGTCACCTGATGGAAAGCAATCAATGCCACCCAGAAGCATTGCCATCATAGAAAAGTTTAGATTTGTTTTTTAAATCTTTAACTTTAACTGAAGGCTTCCACAGAGTAGTTCTGTGTGAAAGAGTTTCGAGAGAAACACATCATAAATTCCTTTGAGCTCTTTCAATTGTAAAAGTCGGTGTGACAATTTTTCCTCATAAGGAATATATTTTTAATGAACTATGCTTATGTAATTCACCATTTTTAAAGTTTCTTATAAACGGCTTTCAGATGTTCACTCAGTGGTGTGTTATCTGTTTCCATAAATAAGGTAATTTCCAAAGTATCTGGAGATAAAAGTTTTATTTCTCTCTTAAAAGCCCTAACATGAGGTGGTTTGGCAAATGAAATTCGAGAAATATCAACAGTCTGAAGCTTGATTTCCTTCTTCTCAGAATCATATGTTCCTTCCTCAATAGAGGAGAGTCCAAAGTTATGGCACACTATGAAGGCAAGTTTATTAGTTCCTGGGTTGATACGGAGAAAACCTCTTTCTTGGTGCATCGGTGTCTTTTTCTCTGGATGTCTTGATATGGACATAAAGTTGAACATTGACTGACCTAAAACCAACAACACAGATGTTATTTATGTTTAAAATTACGAAACATGTCGTGGTAGAGCCACTGCAGATGAATACTATGTTAAGAATAGCATATTGTGTGGAAGTACCATACTCTCGCAGAAAACTGGCATCTGAGCTTAGCTATCACACTTCATCCGGTGAACGGTTGAGTTCCAGAGGCCCAACCCTTTTCCCATAATCACACTTGTGTTAAAGGCCGGCAATGCTTCTGCACTGCCTATAGCACTATGGATGTTTATCGGTGGGGTTGATTGCATTCCATCAGGTGACACAGCTGCTCGTTTGCCTTCCTATCCCATAAAAAAAAGATAATTATCATCTTTTTCTTTCAATTGGTTTCACTGGAACTCAAGTTCAAGACCAAGCAAGCAGATCACTTCTTTTCATAGTCACCTACAACACCAGGTGATTGGGCATTTTAAAATATGCTATGATAAAAACATTCAGACTTTGGCTACACTCATCTTTTTCTATCAGCCATCCTGTATAGTTCATCAGTTTTTCTAGCCAGGACATGAGGTTTTCACTGCAGAATTTATGAGTTCCACCTTGCTTTGATGAATTTTTTGATTTTACCTATATGGTATCCACCAGACAAATGTTGAGTTCATACAACAAACTATCATTGTTAACAAAGATGTAATATTGACACAATATGAAAATAACTATATTAAATATTTGAATGCATGCAAATTCCAATATGAAAGAAAGTAATAAACAACCCACTAATACAAGAATGTAAATAATTATGGAATATATACAAAATATTTTTATAATTTATATGAAACTAACAAAAAATCTCTAAAAGCTGTAAATCTCAAAAGCTACTCATACAGATTGCCTGAAAATTTCCTGATTGGCCGACACATAGATTGTATTAATAATACAATCACTCAATTACTGGATTGTGATAATTTTTACCTTGATTTTAGTTCCTGGCAAAAATATTAAGTATTTTAAATAATTGTAATTTTATTTATCATAGCGTATGTATAATGTAACACCCACACTGAAAAATGACAAGAACGTGCTTATTGAAAATACGCTATTATTTAAAATTTACATAGTGCGCGGAATTTAAATTTTGACGCGAACGAACTTACATTATTCAAGTTCGCTAAGTATGATCGATGATAAAGTAATATTTTTACATCACCTAGTAAAGCTTACCTATACAAGTAAATTCCATTTCATCATGATATTGAAAGTCTTTTATACTAGGAAAAATTCCTCGTCCTTCTTCGGTTACCCAATATCCAGCTAACCATGATATCGGCTTAAGAGCTTCATGAATATCTCCCTCGTGAGTTTGCATTTCAATTTAAAAGAAAATGGGAATGGAATGAGAAAAAGTATATAGTAACAAAACAATATTTATACACAAAATACAACTAAAATTATGAAAATATATTCTAAAGATTCTTTATCACTAGGGTTACCAACTCTTAAAATAGAAGTAGGTATTTTTTTGTCATTGCAAGGCATGACAAAGGCATGGCAATTTTTGCTATGGCAAGAAAGTATATCTGTTATACCAATGTCAAGAAAAATATAATAAATCTTGAATGAGCGAGCTAGCTTGTTACGTAATATCTTAATAAAATTGTGGTCATTTTACCAAAACTCTCAATGGGTTAACAGATGTTTTGCATTGATATAATTTTTTAAAATGCGCAATCCGGTTTGTTACTCCATGACGAATGAGGCCGATAATGCCTATTTCATTTCCATTTTTCTCATAAAAATATTTATATCTAATATAAAAATTTATATATAATATATAAAATCATAAAAATATTTCGTAACAATAAGTGACAATAGATGTCAACCTGTAATCCATATTAAACGTATGGCGTTATTTTCTTTGTGGTTTGATCCTACAAATTTATAAAAGATCAAAGTTTTTCTACAATGGAATTGAAGTAAAGTATAAGAATATGACCAAACTAAAAAAATTGAGAAAAAATAATGGAACACCAAAAAAAAAGTCATGCAATATCGCTTTAACCCCGAATACAAGACAATTCCTTGAGAAGATATGCTATAAAAAACCGGCTTATGTGGACATGACGAAATATGGCTTTATTAATGATTGCAAGGTACTTCCAATAAGCTATTTCATCACAATGTTGAAGTTGCAGCTCGAGAAAATTTTTTCTAAATAAAGAATTACATAACACATTTTGATATTGTTTTATTACAAAAATATGTAAATTAATTAAGGTACTGGTAGAATTAATCGATAGTTTCCATAAGTATTGTATACTTTTCATAACCGATAACGAAAGTACAATATATTTATACATTACGTCTTCTCCATCCATTAGGGACCATTCATAAATTATGTCTCACGTTAAGGTTATAGGGGTCAACAAAGTGTGACGTCGAGTGACAAAAGAGGGATGAGATGATGAGTTAAGTATCGCATTGGCAGTACCTTTAGCGTTGCATATGTCTATGGATGGAGATTATTGCTTTCCACTAGATAACACGCTTTGCCGCGTCATCGTACCTCGTGAATAAAAATACTTTTACATCGTTTTATTCAATAGGTATATAACAGAAAATATGACTTATCTGGCAGAGAATATTTTAATTGTATCAATATTTACTTAGGTTCAAAGCCACGTTATAATTTGAAATCTGGATAGTTTATATATCTAAAAATATTCTTAAATAAAAACGCGTTGAAGTTGTTAACGGCTTTATTCTTGAAAACTATAGAATATGTGATAAATAAATAGATATAATATTAACTAGCGGGAGTACATTTAATAATTTTAGTATTGCACATTTAAAAAAAAATGAAAGGTCGACTTCATTACAATTTTTTTCAAAACTCCACAATAGTTTAGGCTGCTTCTTTGATATATCAGTTATCGTTTAAGCTTTGTTCAGCTGAACAGTTACACGAGCCAGTGATCTGGCCAGTACAAGAGAAATTATTGAATGCTGAAGGAAAACGGCATGAACATTCCGAAGGAAGCGTTGAATTTGCATTCAGTCGTCCTTTTTTAGAGGCTGGACAAGTTTTGCCACGTGGACAGGAGGTGGGTGAATTAGTAGTTGAAGGACATGGTGTCTTTGCGTTCACAGACTTATCCTTAGAGGCAGCTGGACAAGTTTTGGCTCGTGGACAGGAGGCTGGTGAGCCTATAGTTGAAGGACATGGTGATTTTTCGGTACATTTATCTTTAGAGGCAGCTGGACAAATTTTAGCACGGGTACACAAAGTTGGTGGGCTTCTAGTTGGAGGACAAGGTGACTTTGTGTTAATGCAGCTATCTTTAGAGGCACCTGGGCAGATTTTAGCGCGTGGTCGAGAAATTGGTGACCTAACTGGTGAAAGTGAGTAGGGTTTTCTTCGAGATAAGTTATGTTGTGATTGTTTTGTCGAAATCTTTCTTTCGGGTGATTGCCCAATTGAATAACTTGTATCCTTGCTCTTATTAGAGGTAGTTTCTTTAGTTTGATTAACGCTTGGGTCTTCTGTTCTTGATGAAGTGCGTGTTAAACCTTGTGTTATCTGACCGGATGTACTCTTGTCTATTGTCAAATCAAATACACCAGACTGTTGCTTCATTTGCTGGAGGTTATTTGCATCTCGAATGTGTCTTGGTATCGCTTCTCGTTGAGATTCACGAGATAAATTTTCTTTATGTGTTGTTTCCATAGGTTCGCTTCGCGTTGCGGCTGTACTCGGTGACTTCATCAAATCAGATTGCCGTTCTGTTTGCAATCGCGGTTGATATCTTTCTCTAGAATGTGTGATATTTATATCTTGTATTGATGTTGGTATTTGAGAAGATCTATGTTGATATGATACTTCTCTAGGTTGCATTCTCTTCTTCGCTTCACGCTGTTTCGTAATAAATTGCGTCTGATTATTGTCTCTTGTGTTTTCTAAATCCATGTTTTCGGTGTATTCGGGCACAGTCGCTTCTGGAGATCTCTGTGTAAAGTTCCGTTGGTGTTGCAACTGATTTTGATTATATGCTGACGGTTCACGTTGATGCGCTTTTAATTGAGGGTGATAATTTTCTCTTGTGCTTGTCGCATTCATATCATCAACGTATCTTGATTTTACTTGAGGAGGCTCCCATAAGTTCTCTTGATACGACATGCCATTGTATTGACAATTGTCTCTCAACTCGTTTATACATTTATCACATCTTCTACCTGTTTGTTGAAATCCACGTGTTAGGTTTTGGTGGTATGATGTTTCCCTAGGCTGTCTATTTCTAACTGATAATTCACGTTGATTTTTATATATTTGTGGTAGATAATTTTCTTCAGGTTCTGTAATATTTCCATCGTATACTGGTGCTGTGACTTGAGAAGGTCCATCAAATAAATTTTGTTGATGTAATGGTCCTCTATTCCAGACACTAGATTCAGGTACTCTATTTAAGTTGGGAGGTTGTTCTCCAATCGAAAATGGTTGAGGTATTCCGTTACTATGTACGTTTTCTATATTCCCTTCTTGATATGGAAATCCATGTGTAAATTTTTTATGGTACAGAGTATCAGACTGGTTTGGGTCAGCCATATCTGCTTTTCGAACAAAATTTTGATCTGCCCATTGTCCTATCATTGAACGTGTTTGTTGAGGTGTGTAATACTCGGTAGCCAAACTAGCTCTCTGTTCTGGTCTTTGAATTGATGCTAGCCTAAAATGTTGTCCACTTTGTTCGATTGGAGAATGTGGAACATTGCTATGCATCGGCATCATTTGGTTGTACCTTTGTAACGATTCTCGTCCACTGTGAGCAAAAAATGAAGGGTCTTGTTGTGACCCAGATACTCTACGTTCGATTGCTGGAGCATCAAATCCAGAAGATGCAGATAAACGCGAGGAAACCGCCTGTGGGTGATGTATGCGGTCCTTGACCTCTCTCCAGTTTTCCTGCCTGTGGCAAGGTCCAACATATTCGTTGTCATCATCCTCTTCCTTGAAACCGTACGGACAGTAATAAGGACTAGACCTGATACACTCTTCAGCATTGCTACAAGTCTCAAAAGTACAGCTAGCTTCGAATGAAGACTCAGATGGGCTGGAGTAACATAGGGGGCAATGAACGGGATAGGGCAGAAACATTCGGTGGTATGGGATACATTGACGAGGTTGACTGTCTATGCATATACGAGGCAGCGGCACGCATCCAGTCATCCTCCTACCGCATTTTGCTTTATTTTGTCGGGGTGGCATGTATTTAAAATTTGTCTCCCCAATTGCTAGTATATTTATATTCTTCCTGCAAGAGAAATTTTACACGTTTAATAAGCGGAAACGAGACTAAAAAGATAGAGTCTGCTCTATCGCTTTTTGTTACGTTCCCACTTCTGTTAGTTTCGTTATTCCATTAAAAGACTAACAAAACTGAAGAAAAATGTAAAATGTAGGTAAATGTATAATTGGGAAAAACATACTGCCAGCAAATAATTTTTTTATATAGAATTTTATGTTAATTTAGAAAGTATATCTGCATAGCATTTATAAATCCTTAAAAAAGTTAGCATATTTCGAATCCATTTAAATTCTATCAACCACATAAGATTTTCCTTATAGTGAATTCTGACCTGTTATTTGTTGAGGTCTGACCTGTTATATGTCATGATTACATAGGGTTTATTGTTGAATTTACATTTTTAAGTTTTTATTTTATGTGAATGTCTTTAGAATCTTGACATATTCTTTTTATTCTTTATAGATTTATTATTCTTTAATGGCAAGAAAGTAATTGAGTTACTAGTTTAAAACAAATATGCCAGTAAAAAAATTGAAGGAAAAATTAATTTAGTATAATATATTATCTGTACTTTATTACAGTAGACGTGAATTCTTATGTAAAAATCTTTAAAATGTAAATTATTAAATTAATCTTATTATTTCTCCAATCTATCGTACAGTTTTCCGCGTTATAAATAATTTTTATTATTAGGTAAATATATAACGATTTAAAGGGCTACTTCTTCTTGTTGTCTTGGTGGCAAATATAAGTTTGGTATAAATATAATATTATAGGTATAAATATTATGCCATTATGAAGTAAAATATAATAAGAAGCAGTAATTCGTAAGATACTATAGTACTATATACTGTCGCGTTACGTCTTGACAAAAAATATTTTCATGATAGACAATTCAACGACATTAAGAGCGACGTCTTGAAAAAAAAAGGCCAAATACAGAACGATAAAGAAATAATTACTTGACCAGACCAAGGCTTATTTACAGCTGCCCGTCCACGGTAGAGCCTAAGATATTGTCTCTGGTTTTCAACACTTTCCGAACGAAGCGTAGTAGCAAAGTGGAAGTAGGTTTACAACAGATACATCCCTAGAGTCCCCATTCAAACTGGAGACAATAATTTGAATTTTTTTTCGATATTTTGTCTGGTGTGTTTAAGCAATTGTCTCTTAGCCACTATTTCAAAAATTGTACCTAAAAATGTTAATGTGTAAAATGTTTTGCGAACAACATAAAATAGTTTATTTAATCAAACCAAAAAGAGATTTTATGAATTCTTTTAATTAAAAAATATCTCAAAGCGGCAGTGGTTACCACAAACTTATAATATTGAGTACGTAACTCATAAAAATCTATCTGTCTCCTTCAGCTGCTATAACTAGAGGCTTATTCTGCGGATCGTCGTATCTATCGTTTGAGTGACAATTATATACTGATACTACGCCATACGTGAGTACACTGAGGCATATAAACACCACGAACAGCGCTGCAAGTATATCACAGTTGAAGTAAGGCCCGCAGTTTACGGATTTGCCGAAAGTTTTGGATCCACCTTCGGACCCCTCTTCAGTGTCAGGTGCCGGGGCCGACTCGGGACTCTCTTCTGGCGCGGCCTCATCATCTTCTCCCTCTCTACCGCTACGCTTGAATGGTTGAATCTGAAAATTGAGAGGCGGTAATCTAAATCTACCACAGTGTTTTTTACGGTAGTACTGGGATCTAAAGACCCAATTCCTTATTCCTTTCTTTATTTACTTCCATAGGTCTGTACATCGTGAAGTTTTTTTTATAGAATAGGAAGGCAAACGAGCAGGCATATCAGCTGATGAAAAGCAATCAGCATCGTCCATAGACATCCACAGTGCCAAAAGAAGTGCAGAAGCGTCGCTGGCCTTCTTGAGAAATATACAATACTACATCGTAAGTTATCATAGCGATAGGGATGGTTTTTTCTTTATGGTGTGTTACGCAATGGTAAAATACAGCAGTAGGATTTTATATAGTAAATAAATGCCGATTTTTGCTGCTCATATCATTGCTGGGCATGCTTGTGTTTCCCCATTTTTGGGGAAATATGCATAAACCGACCACGCTTTCTCAAAGCGGATTAAAAAGGCTGAGGTTAAATTCCTGTAGACGTCGAAAATGCTGCTTATACACAATAAGATTAGCTTTTTGATCCAAAGCTACACGAGCGTTTCCGATTTCTGCCAAATTTCAGCGAAAAGCGCCCATAAATGACGATTTTAGCTTTGTATGGCGACCATCGGTTCGGACGGGCCGTCGAGCAACTTTTTACCAGGTACATTTTAAGGGTTTGGATATAATTTCTATGTCTCGATCCCTATCTGAACATTTCCTTAGAACAAACGTACCCTCCATCTCTTACGGTTTTCCAAATAACATATCAGTGAGTGGTAATGCAGCTTCATATAATATTGTTTTAGCTAACCAATATTTAGTTTTTACATTTTAAATTTAACTGACAGTAGTTACCTGATAACGGTTTATAATAATGGCGCTACCGTCACGCGTATTTATAACCATCAGCGGCTCACTACACACATATGACCAGTCCCAAGGAGCTCCCACGGACATAGCGGTACGCCCTACCTCTTCACCCCCCTCCAAAAGTGCCACATTATCTGAAAACATTAAGTATCAAAATTAAAATTGTATAATTTTTTAACAAAACATCCCAAGCTTACGTTCCTGTTTTAGAAAAAGTACGGACATAAAAATAAAGTTGAAAGTTATAATCTAAGCGAATCCATAATTCCCAAAGCCTTTTCATAATGTTTTAGAAAGAGACATACATACATATCGTCACGCCAGTCTCCCGTAGGGATAGGCAGAGACCACAGATCTCCATCTGCTACTATCATATTTTCCTTGCTCTTCTTATGAGACATTTATATATAACAAAAAATTTAAAATTAGACAATGTACCCATATCACAACGATTTACCTACTCATTTTTATGTTTACTTCGGTTAAAAATCTATGTACTACTTTCTTTACAGTACGTCTCAAATGTATGTGCATACTTTACTGTATGTCATCATACGTGTATTAAACAGTATTACCATAAGTAAACTTTCATTAAACTTGTTAAAGTGTGTTTATGTTTGTTTCTTCTTTTTGCCGTTGGTGGCACTTAGGTATAACAATTATGCCAGTGTCAAGTAAAATATAATAACGACAAGTATTTTTAAATGTACTAGTTCGCTTGTCACGTACGAAGCGCTAAGCTATCACTCAGGCGTCGGTTTTCTGCGGGAGTGTGGTACTTCCCGGGCGAGCCGGCCCATTCCTGCTATAGACACATAATATGCCATTCATGACAAAGTATTCGACTGCAGCGTGGCTCTACAACTAAGAAACTTCTCCGTCAAACGTGACCAGGCCATTGCCACTCCACCTTGCTAACTTGAAGAGCTACGTATATCGGTTATTTTGGTTTTTCGGTGTATTTCTTTATTCCGAATCATATACACTAGATAAACTCCTAGCATAGCCCTCTCTTTAGTCCTACTTCCTACTTTCTACTAATCCTACTAATTAATATTATAATGCGAAAGTTTGTGAGTATGGATGTATGTTTGTTACTCTTTCACGAAAAAAACTACTGGACGGATTTAGATGAAACTTTACAGTAATATAGGTTATACATCGGAATAACATATAGGCTACAATTTGTAATGATTTTATGTAATTTTGATCGTAACATAATTTTACTATTAAGTAAATAAGAAAATATTCTTTTTTTATTTTTTTTATATATTCACGCCTATCCCCCGCAGGGGTTGGCAAAGACCACAGAGCTCCATCCGCTACCATTCATAGCGGCGAAACGGCTCTTCATTAGTCGCTTTTCGCCCTCGTGAAAATCAGGACGTGACGGGTGGCGAACCACGTCGCCGTCATTTTTTAACAAATTAGGTACATTAAATTCGTCTTAGTGAATCCCACGAGCCGCAAGGGAGGATGGAGGTCAACTCCAGCAGAGCTCTGCATGCTGAGGTAAGGCACCATAGTATCCGGGGAGGCCGATCCCGGGACGATTGGCACGCTTTCGACTTGGCTCGCCCCTAGCCACGCATCCATTGGCACGGCAGACCGTGGATTGGTGGAGAGGAAGGGAAAGGATAGGGAAGAAAGGAAAGGGCAGGAAAGGAAATGCGGATTAGGGGGGTTACCAGACTCGGAATAAATATTTATAAATCCATATAAATATTTATTCCGATGCGGGAATCGAACCCGCGACCATTGACTCCGTGGGTGGAGGGCCGCGCCACTGAGGCAAACCAATAAAAAATATATTTATTTAAAATAATCTGTCTTGAAACCTAATGTGGCAGACCAAATTCCACGTGAGCGAAGCCGCGGGCAAAAGCTAGTAGTTTATAAAGCACAAATTTGTGTATAAATGTTACAGTATTTCTTTAAATATTCATACCCACAATCCAGTTTTCTTTTTTGAATGAAAAATTAAACTGCAACTCAAAATCTGTATAGGCAACGTTTGTGGTCATATGTCGACGAGTCCACTTCTCTCCGCCTGCCTTCGGAGTCTGGGTTAACTTTACGTTGCGATTTGGAGCTGTTGCAAATACACCTGGAGAAAAATTGAATTAAAACTTATTAAAACTTTGTTCTGCGTAAATGTGTGGGCAATGAGGAAGCAGGTTATGGTAAATGGTGTAACGGGTTGGTTTCCGTAACTCGACGTCATCATGCGCCTATTTTGCGCGTTGTCAGAATGGATAGCTCCTATTCTATCCACTCCGCGAAGAACTGCAGCACCCACTTCGGTATCTGGCCCTGTAGTTGGGTAATCCCCTGCACTAAAGCACGACGTGAACAGCCGTCTCCTCCTCCTCTATACATGCCCTGCACAGTGAGCTATCTATAACACCTAACACAAATAGATGTTTGTTAAATGGACCATGTCCAATTATTACGCTGGTTACCACGCGTAGTTGCGCTATCCCAGGACGAAAGAGTTTTCTTGCGAGGCCATGATTGATCGATGGAGGAAGCAGGTTATCTGATGGTAAGAATAATCGCTGCAGTACATATACCTACACCCAAACAGAGCGGGCATTGCAAATGCACGCCTTCCAATCGATAAAAGTTGAGCCTTTTAATCCTTGCATGCATTACAACAAACGCGGAACTCTGGACAAATAGTATCAATGAATGGTAAAACACGGTTAAAGTATGAAAATTATCCGTTTTCTCCGCCCATTCATATCGTAGCATGGTTCTGTCGTGATTATATTGTTCGGATATTTGTAATTGTATTACAACCACGGATATTCGCTTCCTTCGGTCACTTTTCAAGATGCGATGTCGAATCAATTGAAATCAATATCTGGGATGGAGTGGAAGGCAATAGACGTCGCAGCACGTCACCCATGCGATGGACTGAACAGATTAAGACAGTTCCGCCCATTAGTGCACCCAAATGACCTCCAACAGAGAGAGGTGGCGTATGACATTTGCCTCTACCAGCAACTTCCTCATGATGATCACGACCTGTCAAGAGTGAAGTGACTGAAAACAAATAAATGCTTGCGGCGCCAGTATGAGATTTTACTCCTATAAAATAAGTTCAAAAAAACCTTTTAAAAAAGGTAACTCACCAGAAAAGCGAAACAACGCTCCTCTACTTCCAATTGTCACGCCCGGATAAGAGTGGGCGTGTGTTTTTATATGCATACTCCCCAGCCTCTCAAAGCTTACCGGATTGACAATACCAGTGTAAAACGCCACAACCGACCCAGAAACAAGCTGGTGTAATTGAAGGTACCACTCGTGAATAATTAAATCGTGTCTTCTCAACACATCGGTGCGAGTTTCATTCTCATTGTCCGAGAAATATACGTAATAGTGCTTATGAACTAAATCCTGAGGTGTTATCTTAGTGCCTGTACTATTTAAATGAAATACGTTTAAGTCATGTTTTGCGTATGCCTTTTTGAATACGTCATAAGGGTTTTCAACCCCTGGAAAGTACTTCACTTTATTTAACATCAACCCTTCTCGTAAGTGAGAGAAGGGTGACCCTTCTCGATCCTTTGTACTTATGTCCTCTGCACAAAATGTCTCTTCTATAAATAATAGCACTATTTTACTTTTACTGATCACCTCATTGACAACTTCTGTGAAATATTCAGTTGTTATTTTTGAAAAAGGATTTGGATCTACGTGTAAATGAAGCATAATATTATCATCGTCTAGTAAAAATACGGGCAACATTTTGTTATTTGCATTACAAGAACTTAATAAAAGAATCAATAACGACAAAGTTTTGTGACACATTTTTCTTAAGCGAACACAAAACTTGGAAACTAAAAATGAAAAATCATCTACTATATAATATAAGCATCTACTATAATTAGAAAACTTTATTCGAATGACTAATGACTGTCAAATTTAAAATATATACATATATGCATAAATCTGTACCGAGGTTTAATTTCTTAATCCGAAAGGTTTAGGGAAATACGTATGTGAGTATTTAAATAAATATATGGGGGAAAAGTTATGTATTAATCCATTAGTAGCCAAACCAGCCGAAACATAAGAAGCAACTATATAATACATTTTATATAAATAGCCTTAGTGTTAAGATGTTTTAATACATTTTATATAAATAAAGTAATTATTGTGTTGTGTACTTTGTTGTGTACTACACACAACACAACAACTACTTACAATAGAACTTGATGTAATAGCCATCATTTGGTCTTTATTCACTGATTGTAGATTTTTAATAATTACTTGTTTAGAGGAAAGTTTAAGGCAGAAAAAAAATGTTTGTCGATGAAACTGAAGAAAGATAAGCTATAAATAGAAAATGTTTCAATTGGTAGATATATAATTAACAAATGTTTATATAACTTACAACCAGGTGACTCGCATGCTCGTTTGCCTGCTCTACTATAAAAAATCATTACGTATCATTACATATTATAATTTTAATCCACAAATATATATTCTATAATAATGATTATAAAACAATTTTTATTTAACATGAATAATTTAGCTTTCATTTACTCTACTTCTCTTTAAATTAAACATTCATTTTCATTAAATTAAACAATTTTAATAAATAATTTATATGAGGAAAATATTACAGCAAATAATAACATTTTGAAAATTGTTCTAGCAACATTATTTTAACCACAGACAAGCGTCAAATTAATCATATGATCACTTTTCACATGACCGATGGTCAGTCGTCATCGCCCATTTTTGTTATTTTTATGACAAATTTTGGACTAAAATTGTATACTTAGTCCATATACGTCCACTAGTTGTAACTGAATAATCCACTAAAAATGGCATATTGTCGTTTAGTGTTTCCCCTTTTAGTGTTAAGTGTTGTTCAGAGTTATGCATCTGTAGTTCCAGTGTTTATGTGGGGAGACTTATCTAAACCAGGTTTCAAGTCCAATCCCCTGTCAACGTTAACTGCGACAGGATTTGAAGAAAAGCTGTACAAGGAATTAGAGGATGATACTTTCACTGTAGTCTTCATAGAGGACAATTTATCTGTTGAAGATTTCTCAAGTAGAAACTCTGATGGTGAGACGAACTTCCCTTATTTGAGGTCCAATATCGGTGATTCTGTGTATTTTCCTAGTGTGGAAAATGCCCTTCACGTTCTCAATAATCTAGCTGATCGTGATCTGGTAGATCACGTGAAGTTGACCGAAAATGGTTTATCGGCGGAGATTGAACCACAAAGTGGAAAATTTCTGTTTATTAACCTCAAGGACGCCCATGAAGATGACAGCCGTTCTGATCTCCTCCGTCGGCACAACGATTTCATGGAAGATATGTACACAAAGCTTGAAGATCGCTTTAAAAAGGTAGTTGCTATTTACACTGCTCATTTCCCATCTTGGACAATTCCTGAGGCTCACTCACGTGTAAGACGCCAAGCCACTACAAACACAACAGACTACAAGCTTAATGGTCTCCGTCTTTATGTAAAAGAGCTTATTTTAACGGAAGGCAACAATGAGATGTGGTTGACCAACCCAGAAAGCACATCAACTAAGTTCAATGAAACATTAAACACAATGATCGCTACAATGGTATTTGGAACTAATACACTGAACCTCAACTTCGCTCAATCAAATGGCTACTGGAGTTTTGGTAAGTTTCATTTTGTTGGATAGAAAATAATGTACATTTATATGTGAATGTAATAGAAGATAATGTACATGTCCCCCTGCTTAAAATGGACCTCCCCCTTTCTGGAGAAATGGATGGATATTAACCCACCATGCTTGTCTATGATTGGTTACACAATAAATAATTGGGCCAAATTCAAATTCTTGTTCTAAATTGAAGGAAGAAAAGAAGATATATTAAGTTTTTTTTATGGGATAGGAAAGCAAATGAGCAGGCGTGTCACCTGATGGAAAGCAATCAACGCCACCAATAGACGTCTGCAGAGCCATAGGCAGTACGGAAGGGTTGCTTGCTTAAAAGAACTGCATTAACTTCTTTGGCTTGCCTATAGCCTGCTGGTAGTTGACCATTACCCTCTTGCACCAAAGAATGATGTGAGCAGCTGTTCCCTACTCCTCCATGCAGGCCCTGCACAGTGGGCTATCTGTAACACTTAGCATAATTAGATGTTTGTTAAATAGACCAGATCCAGTTATTACACTGGTTACCATTCATAGTTGCGCTTTCCAAAGATGAAATGAGTTTTCTTTGGAGGCCATGATTGACTTGAGGTATGGCCTCTTTGGATTATCCACATCTGGTCAGGTTAGTCCAGTAATCATTAAAAATGATTGTGTGTTAAATGATGTGTCGTAGGGGAAGCCTATGTCCAGCAGTAGATTGCCGAATTTGTTTTGGCTGTCTGTTTTATGTTGTATTTCTAGCATTGTTTTTCTGTGAACTCATATGTTTGTCTCTAGAATACCTCTACGTCTGGGAATACTACAGGTGGTAAATCCTTCCACATTTGCACAGTTTGTGGTACAAAATTACGACTACAAAATACTGATGATGGGAAAGGACCTTTGGGTTTCATCAGTTCTACTAAGTTATACTGATGGGACATATGTGAAAGAAAGATCATTTTTATTTATAGAATTCCTCTCCTACTGAGTGCGGTATTAAAATGTGTAACTGTAAAATTTTACTCCTCCTCAGATACTGTGGTCCTCACAAAAGGTGATATGAACGAAGTACTGTACTCCACATCAGAAGTGTATTCTCTGGATGGCCTCTCTTACCGCTGTGCACAGAATGTCACCTTTTCCACTGTTAATGACACACAGCAGTACTCCCTCACCTTCCTGGATATGAAGGTAATTAAATTTATTCATTCAAGTGTGGATTTGACTCGACTTTTTTCATCAGTCTTTCTGGTTTGTAATTGTAAGTTGTAGAATAGAAAGGAGTTGTAATCATCATTTGTTTAACTTTTGTCTTCACCTGTACACATCATTACATTCTTATTAATAATAAACAAGAATATAATGGCTGGGTGTTAATATTATATATGTGTGTGTATGTTTGTGTGTGGGTTGTTAATATTATATAACAAGGTTGTTTTATTAGTTTTATAATAAAATTGAATGTAGATGTAAATTTATTTTGACTATGAAATGATTAACAGTTTAATAATGGTAATCGAGTTACTAAACAAATCTCCGATTTGTGCAGATTCCCAAATACATCTTACTTGTTATTATGTATTCCAATATTCAATAAAGCTGTTAAAGCCAATAGGTTACAAATGTTAACATCTTCAAATAACATAATATGTTATTTCCTAATCTATATGATATTGAAACCTTCAAAAAGGAAGCCTGCATATGTCTCAAGGACTGGCAACAGTTCTTCAATGCCTAGTTGTTGCAAATTTTTAAGGGCGGCATTTATTGGTGTGAAACATGTTATCGCGGGGTATGGACGTGGAATTGTAGATGGAGATGTCTTCTAGATTCAGGCTACGCTTCCCTGTGTTCTACTCTATACAGGGTCACTTACACGTGGCCGTGAGCATACGGTAGAGGCCCGGTCTCTACGGTCTTTCAATGTTTCACATCTACCAAGCGCCCTATGACAGTTCTATCTTTTTTTTCTTTCCATCAGGCTATATACTTCTCTTAGCTTACATTCAAATCTCATAAAAAGACAAGGATACTTTTAGTCCTATAATTATAGTTATATAAAGATAAAAAAAAATATAAATCGAAATCGTAAAAACTGAATAAACTTTCTTTGATGTAAGCATTCAGTAATTCAAGATAAAAGGGAATCGCGTTTTCTTGGCGACGGACTGGCGGTCGCCGTTGATGCTAACGGTGGATCGATGTCCGATTAAAAGGTTGGCGCGTTCAACTTAGCTAGGGTGTCCATTATTAGTTGGGACTAATAATGGACACCCTAGCTAAGGCAGGCGTTGATTAAAAGATTGGCGCGTTCAACGCCCGCCTTAGCTAGGGTGTCCATTTCCAGTCCCATATTTTCCGGATAAATTGACGTTGTTACTTTCTCGTGAATGCTTTTTCTATTTGTATGGTACTTTTTATGTAGTATGTACACGCCATTTCCTCTGGGGACATGGTTGTCCCTCCGTTAGTTCACAGTCAAGTGTCACTACTAGAATTCAGAAGCTACCTTATCTTTCCTTCCCAATATCTAACGTTTTTCACCTGATTTGACCTGCTTTCTCGTGATTTATATTTTGGATTTACAAAGTAACAAGTAGGAATTAAAAAGGGCTTAGTTAGGTAACAAAATCATTAGACGAGATCAAAAAACATTAGAAAAGAACTCATGGTTAATCTAGTATAATACTCCTTAGAGTTATAAAAGTTCACCACAAACCTCGCGTGATCTTTAACAAACAATTTAATTTTAAATACTAACCCATTATTTATAACATGAACTATTTTGGATAGAAAGTATTAAAGGAGTTTGTATTTAAAGCGAGAATTTATGTTAACAATTGGAATGGTTGCAAGTTTTAAATATTATTAACATTAATAGTTCAATGTTACGATCGAACACTACCAACTTCAGATTAAATTGTTCAAATTTTCAATTGTTAATAAAATTTCATTAGTAACAATTGAAAATTCACATTCATATTATAATATTTAGGAGCATATAAATTAACGCATAAATACTATCATTGGCGAAGCGTTGTAGATCGTGGAAAAAAAAGTTTAAATTGACACAAGTTTTTTATGTATTAATTGTTATACAACAAGAGGCTCTGAAAATCGGTCTAGTAGTTTATGACTATTCTGGGACAATGTAAGTCATAAACAAACGGAGACAGTAATGGGGAATAGAGATACTTAGGCTCCATGGCTGGCTGTTCAGTCGTTGTTTCTCCTAAATAGCGGAATAACTGAAAGTCCGGATTGGCGGTACACCCAGACTCGAAATAATTACGTGTACGTCATACATTTATTTATTTCGACGCCCGAATGAACCCGCTGCCATCGACCCGACGTCGATCAATACACGTACAATCAATCCTTCAACGTCACTCTTATGAATTGACAAAAAAAGAAATACAACCCATACATTTTTATGTTATGTGATTCAATGATTTTGTCTTATTTTTCAGGTCCAACCCTTTTTCAGGGCTACTAACGAGTCTGACCTGGTCTTCGGAGACTCTTTTAACTGCGTTGGATTTTTCTCAATTCCCATCTGGTCAGGATTATTCGTGGTCTTCATCCTGCTCTCCATCATGTTTTACGGGGTCATGATGATGATGGACATTCGCACCATGGATCGTTTTGATGATCCCAAAGGCAAGACCATAACCATTAACGCAGCTGAGTAAAAAATAATAACTAGTGTGACCCGCTCAGTATCCGAAATTATTAGCACGATCGGTTTATTTAGGTAAACTTTAATTTCTATATGGTCACACTGTGAAGTATCTGTTACACCAAAAATGGTAGATAAAAAAAATGTAATCATAGAGCTCAAAGTTTTCAAAATAGATTGAATTTTATTTTGGTTTCGAGATTTGTCTGGCTTTTAAACAAAAGAAAGATACCAATAACTAATTAAGAGTATATTTAAATGTTAATATTGTATTTCGCGCTGGTTAAACTAGGGAACGTGTATAAACGCCTAATGTTTTAGAATGCTTTTAATACTGAATAATAAATAGATGATAGTCTATAGAGACCGAAAATGTGCCTACTCTTCAAATACTTATAGTTCGTTCACGGAGAAAGACTAATAGAGGCATTTTGTTCTGTCACAATCGTATGGTTGTGAAAAGTATGCACGACCCTTGTAGACAATAATTAAAAAAGCGGATAAAAAATTGGAAGCGATAGTCGATAGCTTTTGGTATGCTTTAACTTTTCCCCGTAAACGAACTATTATAGATATATTGTATGTGTATTATGCGTAGATTTGATTGTAGTGCAATGGTGACAATTCGTCGTTCGGACCAATTGGAACTTGGAGAATGTTCTATTGGAGGCAGACAATACAACCGCCGTAAAAATGGCAATAACTTTTTAGGTTCCCTCCATTAGAGACACTCTAAGCGTCCAGGAAGATTATGTGTCGTATCTATTTCTAATCATTTTGACTTATTGGCGAAACATCTTTAATTTCCAAAGCATGTAAACGTTTGTATAATTCCCGGTGGTAAGTTTAAAAAAAATAGTAAATCGGCGTTTAAAACGCCCGAATGCGTTGTCGCGTTTTTCAAGGTTAGGCACGAGGACGAGGACGAGAAACGTTTCATGATTTCGACAACTGGGTTTTATATTAATTTATATAAATTGAAAAATGCCCGTGCATAATTTATATTTTTAAAAATATTGTCATTTATATATGGCAGTATATATGGCAACGATTTCAATGATTCTGAGCTTTGAAGTATATATGCCTAATTAGTTGTAAAAAAAAAAACAATAATTATAAATGAAAAGATTTTAAGAAATTGAGAGCCCTCCATGCTAGTGCCAATATCATAGTTCATTCCATTGTCGAATAAAAAAATAAAATGAAAACTCTATGGTGAACTGTTTAAAAATATAGGTATAAGAGTTCTCCCGTATTCTAAGTGACCTTTAAATAAAAATAGTCTATCCACGTGGGGGTTTACAAAAGACTTCGTTTATAACCAACAAATAAGTAATTGAAATTATTTATGTAAAAAAGTCTGATGTTTCCTTAGAACGCTTTACCGCTATGTTACAAAGAGAAATGTATTTTTTTCTTTTTATGACAGGGTTGCTATGTCAAAATATGAAACTCCCCACGTGATGAGACAATTAGTTTAAGAACAATCAGTTTCTATAATAATATTTATGTGTTGTTCCAATGTAAATATTGTTCCATTTCATTTACAGCTTTTATTTTATTGTTGTTTTGAACAAGTATTAAAATCGTGAGATAATATATTTTTTTTTTATTTTTATTTTTCACTAACGTTCCTATTTAATGTAAGTGGACTATTTATAAATTGCTGATGATTATATATATATAAAAATAGAGTCGTTAAAATAAAGCTTATGTACGTTTATCACTGTTTTCTTTTGTGTGGAATTGGCTTTTTATGGAAGATGTTAGTAAAGAAGTATGCAGTTACGTGATGTAAAACAAATACTGCCGCATAAACATCTGCATTGAAGTAATGGAAGGGAAAAGGAAAGTAATGGGGGGGAAGGAAGTAAAAGAAGAGGAAAGGAGAAAAAGATCTGGGCCTGGGATACTTAATGAAAAGAATTTTGAAATAAATAATTACACCAACAGAATTATGAATTACACAAATCTGACGATAGAATGAGATATTTTTTTCAAAAATTGCCCGGCACACAAAATGGCGGCAAAAGCTTAGCGCGCAATAAAACGATTTTTCTTCGTGGCAATTACGTATAACTATTATGCCAGTTTCCTGTGAAATAATAACAAGTATCTTAAAATGAACAGGTAATGTTTTCATCAAAATTGACTATGAATTATTTATTGCAGCCAATAAAAAATCATGATGCATTAAATTTTTTTCATTTTATTCCATTTATACACCTTAATCGAACTGTACTGTATAATACGCTACTAAAATTGGTAAGAACAGTATAATTGATAATAATATGAGGTAATGAGAATAAAATATAAACAATGTCACTAATGTCAATTGGTGAGAAGAAGTCCAAAATCTAAATTAAACGTCACTACACCACGAAGTTCAACAAACAATGATAAAATTAGGCAAAGGTAACAAACGTTATTCAGTTATTAACATTCTAATACTCATAGACTCGAGGATCGTAA
This sequence comes from Baronia brevicornis, assembly GCA_031353405.1. Lineage (NCBI taxonomy): Eukaryota > Metazoa > Arthropoda > Insecta > Lepidoptera > Papilionidae > Baronia > Baronia brevicornis. The sequence continues at coordinate 570,335 of JASFAT010001588.1, forward strand.
CCAGCGTTGGCAACTTTATCGTCGATCCAGTCCCGCAGGTTGGAAACGTCTACATATACGCCAGGAACGTCGTTCTCCCCACAGCCGATGCCCCACGACACTATACCGCTTTGCATGTATCGGCCCGTTTCATACTGTGGAAAGACAAATAAAATTAACCTCGTTTATACATTTTTTGAGTGGGTCTCCACTCAAAAAAAAATATATAAATTAGGTCTTGGAAAACGTAATGTGGGACGCCCCTTGTGTAGATGATGCTAAGATCTACGCAGGGAGGCTGGCAAAAACGGGATACGTGGAGTCATTGGATTTACGATGTTTTTTTGGCTAGTTGACTTTTTGAGGGAGGTCTATGTCCAGCATTAGATTGCGGCGGACTGTCGGTGATGATGATACATTTATTGACTTACTATCATCATATTCTTTGCGGACAGTTAGGACTTTCAATTAGCTAAGATCCGCGACAAGCAAACAAAAATAGAAAATCAATAATGTGTGTTTTTCTGCTGGATGAAGTGAATTTACAGGGAACTTAAACTAAATCTTACCGAAAAACGGCTGTCAGTAATTATCAACCTACCAACCACTATCCACAACACCAAACACACACTACCACTTTTCCACCTTGCAAACGACACGTGTTTCGCCTTAACACGAGAGGCATCATCAGGTATAGTAGACTCTACGGAAGGCACTTAACGCTTGTCTTCCGTAGAGTCTTAATGGTTGTCAGGTGTCTAAGAAAGTTTGGTACAGCGTTGAAACTTTTTTTGAGTGAACAGATAAAAAAATTTCAGAAATCTTAAAAGGTTTTTGGTTCTGTGGGTGAGTTTTAATTTTGCTTTTATGGGTCGATATATAAAACGCATACGTGTGATAGTTACCATAATAGGGCAGACCAGGGGCGAACCACCGTCACCCAAACAAGTGTCCCGACCAGACTCACCACCAGCGCACATGAAAGAAGAATGGAGTTCAAAGTAACGACCCAGTCTTGTACTGCGAAGCTTGTCTTGGCATTTCCGACGGTCTACCACTGGCATTTCTATCTGTAAAACGTTGTTATGGGGAATTATTTGTAATACAGCCATGATATACATATATACATATAGTTACGCCTGTCTCCCTGTAGGGTTAGGCAGAGATCACAGATCTCCATTCGCTACGATACCGGCACACCTTCCTTGCTTCCTCACACTCATCCATCTTTTCTTTCATCCTTCCTCTCACATTCATCCTAGCGAAACTGCTCTCCGCTCGTTGCCTCTCGCCCTCGTGGGATTCAGGACGTGACAGGTGTCGAACCATTTCACCACATTTTTTAACGAATTAGATATATTAAGATTCGTCATAGTGAATCACACGAGCCGGAGAGTAGGAATCGAACCGATGACCTGTGAGCATCTTAAAAGTATTGTAGTTTCTTTTCTTTTCTTCGATGGCAATTAGTAACAACTATTATGCTAGTGTCAAGTAAAATACAATAATATCCAATCTCTTGAAATGTTCCAAGTCAGCTTATCACGTTACGTCTTGATATAATGGTGGCCATTTTATGGACTTTTTCAGTCAACTTAAAAAGTTACGATACACGCATTTATTTCATGTCACTTCACGTATACACCTTAATCGAACTATATTGCATAATACGCCACCACAATTAAACAATATAACTGATAATAATGTAAGATTATGAAAATGAAATAAAAACACAACGTCACCGATGTAAGTTGGCGGGAAAAGTCCAGTATTATAGTTAATTTTTTTTTGTTTCTGTTATTACCTTCTTCTTTGATGGCAATAACCTACAACTATTATGCCAGTGTCAAGTAAGTTTCTTGAAATACAAATTCAGCTTGTCACAATACGTCTTGCTAAAATGCTGGCCATCCTACCTCTAGTCTAGTTAAAAACAAGGTACGTTCATTTATGTATTTTATATCATTTTACTTCTACGTCTTAATTAAACTATATTGATTAATACGCCATCATTTTAAATAATATAATTAAACAATAACATGAGATTATAAAAAATAAGTAAAAACATAACGGCATCGTGTAACTTGGCGGGAAACGTCGACTATTACCTTCTTCAATATCGATTGATAACTTCCCTGTTGTCCAAATTCGTTCTTCCCCCATCCTGAAGCGAAGCAGCGGATACCATCAACCACACGCTCTCGTCTGGGCGGAAGGCACACCAGCCCCACGTTGGGCGCCAATGTTACCGGTTTTGTCAGGAAAAGTAAAGCGATGTCGTAAAATAAGTTCCCTGTTATAATAAACAGAAGATTTTTGAAACAAATACCGTACATTCCAAGTGTAGGTGTTAGCTTTCCAGCAGTGGACTGTAAAACTATCGTGGTTCAGCGATGGGTACGTGACATGTACTCCGGATGAGAGAGACAGAGAGAGTTAGAGTAGGACAGACGCTGTTGTAGACTAACTATTCTTTCAGTCGTCTAAACTAATTATTATTTTTTTTTAATAACCCATATATAATATGCCCCACTGCTGAGCACGGGCCTCTCCATTTCTGGAGGAACGGACGTTAACTCACCACGCTTGTTTAAACCCGCGGCCATTGACTCCGCGAAGGGAGTCGCGGCACTATGCGAATCCGTCATCATTCCTAAATTTATATCCTGCTAAATATCTTATACAGAATGTCCCAGAACTCAACGTCGACAATCAATCCTGACACCCCGTTTCGGCTTGACGTTGAATTCTGGGACATCCTGTATAAGATAAATTTTTTCTCCCATGTAAAACTAAAATTAATGAATTAAATTTTATTAATGAATTAATATTTGAAAAAACTGCATTAACACCAAGTGTCACCCACTACAACTTCAAAAAGATATTTGAACTTGAATGGGTGATTAAAAAGTATTTTGCCAAAGAACACGCCTCGGTTCAGCTTTAATGCTGTAGTTGGTTAACTACAGCGCTGGTTATTCTGTCAACGCCTGTTAGAGTTTACAATTTATATGAGTGTGTAGAATTTTGAACGACCGATTGGCTCAGTGGCGGGGCCCTCTGCCCACAGAGTCAATGGTCGCGGGTTCGATTCCCGCATCGGAAAAAACATATATATATATATATGGATTTATAAATATTTATTCAGAGTCTGGTAACCTCCCCAATCCACATTTCCGTTTCTGCCCTTTCCTTTCTTCTCTTTCCTTTCCCTTCCTCTCCACCAATCCACGGTCTGCCGTGCCAAAGGATGCATGGCTAAGGGCGAGCTTAGTTCCAAGCGTGCCGACCATCCTGGAATCGGGCTCCCCCGGGTACTGTAGTGCCTTACCTCAGTATGTAGGGCTCTGCTGGGGCTGACCTCCATCCTCCCTTGCGGCTCGTGGGGTTCACCAAGACAAATTTAATATACCTAATTAGTTGAAAAATGACGGCAACGTTGTTCGTCACCCGTCCGGTCCTGATTCTCACGAGGGCGAGAAACGAACAATGGAGAGTCGTTACGCTGCGATGAGCGGTAGCGGATGGAGGTCCGTGGTCTCTGCCAAACCCTGCGGGGGATAGGCGTGAATATATAAAAAAAAAATTGAACATTTATTAGCTCAAACGTACCTGAATTGAAATCTTTATGAACGATAACCGTCCCGACATTTCTGTCTTGGTGGGGATACGGTTCCTTGTTAGTCTGGGTATCCCATTCGCCAGCTCGCACGTGAAGTCTGTTATTCCCAACCACGTAGTGGGCGGTGGTGAGTACCACACTCGGGTGGATGAGAGAACCACCACCGACATACACTGTCAAAGTCTGACCGGTGGGGCGGTTCATTCCGTCGGTTGCTGGCCTGTTTCTGGATAATTAGAAAAATATATTTAATGATTCGTAGTCGAAGTGTAGATTGGGCAACTGAAGTCTGGAGAATATAGAAGAAAAGAAAGAAGGAAAAAAATTATTGAATAATTCACAAAACAGTAAACAAAGAATATACATTGAATATAATTATTTTTGATAATGGTAGAGTCACGCTGCAGAGGAATACTTTGTCAAGAATGAATCACAATATTTGTCTGTAGCATAAATGGGCCGGCTCGCCCGGGGAAATACCACACTTCCGCATAAAACCGGCGCCTGAGTGGTAGCTTAGCTACTGCGCTTCGTACGGTGAGCGGTTGAGTTCCGGAAGTACATCATCCTCCCCCTCCCATCCCCTCCCCTCCCCTCCCCTCCCCTCCCCCTCCCCTCCCCCTCCCCTCCCCCCTCCCCTGAAATAGTTTTAAATCAATTGTTTTATATCTGTAGTAATATCTAAGTCATATGAGTGTGTGTTGTTTAATTTTCAATAAATAATCGATTCCCGCATCGGAATAAATATTTATATGGATTTATAAATGTTTATTCTGAGTCTGGTAAACCCCCAATCCGCATTTCCTTTCCTGCCCATCCTTTCTTCTCTATCCATTCCCTTCCTCTCCGCCAATCCTCGGTCTGCCGTGCCAATGGATGCGTGGCTAGGGGCGAGCCTAGTCGCAAGCGTGCCGAACGTCCCGGGGTCGGGCTCCCTCGGGGACTATGGTGCCTTATCTCAGCATGCAGGGCTCTGCTGGGGCTGACCCCATCCTCCCTTGCGGCTTGTGGGATTCACTAAGACGAATTTAATATACCTAATTTGTCGACAAATGACGGCGACGTGGTTCGCCACCCGTCACGTCCTGATTCTCACGAGGGCGAAAAGCTACCAATGACGAGCCGTTTCGCTGCGATGAATGGCAGCGGATGGAGCTCTGTGGTCTCTGCCAACCTCTGCGGGGATAGGCGTGAATATATTAAAAAAAATATATATATATTTATATATTTATAGAGGCTATATATATATTATATAATATATATATATATATATATATATATATATATATATATATATATATATATTTATAGAGGCTCAATTCTCTTCTCCTTCTGTAATTTCCTTCTTCCCCTCCCATTACTTCCCACTTGCTCTGTCATTCAATCCGCTTACCTGTTCCATTATTAATAACTCTAAGGTAGGCAAAGCATCTTCAATTTCCTTGCTAATAAAATTTGGCATTGTTTTTTAATCCGATTCGCGTACGTTTTAAATTCTCAGTAGATTATTGATTCTTACGTCAAAATGGCGACCATCCAAGGAAACTCCGCAAATTTCGCCTCATTGTTGACATCGCCCGTGGTGAAGAGTCCCACTCCGTTGGGGTTACGCCATCCACAACCTTCGCGCTATAAGAAAGGTGCATTTAAAGAAGCATAGTAGGTCCCAACTGACGATCAATTGTGACCTAATTGACGAGCAACCAGTGTCATCCATAACATATAAGTTTAAAAAAGTGTATTTGAACTTGAGTGGATGAATAAAAAATATTTAATTAACAATTGAAAATTCGAGAAAAATATATACACAAATATATAAAGGGACTTTTCCCGCCAACTTATATCAGTGACGTTGTGTTTTTATTTCATTTTCATAATTTTATATTATTATCAGTTATATTGTTTAATTGTACATACGACCGATTGGCTCAGTGGCGGGGCCCTCCGGCCACGGAGTCAACGGTCGTGGGTTCGATTCTCGCAGCGGAATAAATATTTGCCGTGCCAATGGATGCGTGGCTAGGGGCGAGCCTAGTCGCATGCGTGCCGATCGTCCCGGGTTCGGTCTCCCTTGGGTACTATGGTGCTTTACCTCAGCATGCAGGGCTCTGCTGGGGCTGACCTCCTCCTCCCTTGCGGCTCGTGGGACTCACTAAGACGAATTTAATATACCTAATATGTCGAAAATGACGGGGACGTGGTTCGCCACCTGTAACGTCCTGATTCTCACGAGGGCCAAAAGCGACCAATGACGAGCCGTTTCGCTGCGATGAATGGCAGCGGATGGAGCTCTGTGGTCTCTGCCAACCCCTGCGGGGGATAGGCGAGCATATATAAAAAAAATTGTTTAATTGTGGTGGCGTATTATGCAATATAGTTCGATTAAGGTGTATAAGTGAAGTGATATGAAAAGGGTTTTGGTAAAATTGCCACCATTTTATCAAGATATTATTGTATATTACTTGGCAATAGTTGTAACTAATTGCCATCAATGAAAAGAAAAAAAATATATATACAGGAAGAGTGTGAACTAATAGCAGTAATTGAAAAAAGCAGATATTAAATGATGTATTTGTTTTGGAAATACATGTATTTCGGTTGTCTTCCGTAGAGTCTACTATATCTGAAGATGCCTCGTGTTGGGGCGAAACACGTGTCGTGTACAAGATGGAAAAGTGATAGTGTGTGTTTGGCGTTGTGTATAGTGGTTGGTGGGTGGAGAGTTGATGGCCGATTTTCGGTAAGTTTTTTTTGGTTTAAGTTCCAAATAAATCCACTAAACCCAACGGAAAAACACACATTGTTAATTTTCTGTTGTTGTTTTGCTTGTCGCGGATCTTAGCTAAGTAAAACTTTTGACTGTCCATATAGTGATGGATTTCCTGGAGTCAGGCGTTAATTTGCGGAAATCCATCACTATGTGGACAGTCAAAAGTTTTACTTAGCTAAGATCCGCGACAAGCAAAACAATAACAGAAAATGAATAAAGTGTGTTTTTCTGCTGGATGAAGTGGATTTATTTGGAATTTAAACCAAAAACTTACCAAAAATCGGCCATCAATTGTCCATCCACCAACCACTATACACAACACCAAACACACACTACCACTTTTCCATCTTGTAAACGACACGTGTTTCGCCCCAACACGAGACATCTTTAGGTATAGTAGACTCTACGGAAGACAGCCGAAAAGTCTTCTTTCTTTTTGGTTTAAGTTCCAAATAAATCTACTTCATCCAGCAGAAAAACACACATTATTAATTTTCTGTTATTGTTTTGCTTGTCGCGGATCTTAGCTCAGTAAAACTTTTGACTGTACACATGTATTATTCTTATTCGTTAGATACAGTGATATCTTTGAAGGAAATACGCTGTTACTAAATTAGAAAATAAATGCCCAAAAATGGTTATTAAATATCTAATATCAAAAACGTATCTGCTACTTTACGTTTTATTGGCAAACCTATCGCCTTCGAAGTCAATGATCGCGGGTTTGATTCTCGTATATCATCATCAAAGCTACAGCCTCGTGTCAGCCTTGGCTTGATCCAAAATATACTTCCAGTTTGATCTATTGCTAGCTTTCTCTCTCCAATTTGTCACACTGAGAATTTTAAGGTCATGTTAGACTCCGTCTTGCCACCCCAGTTTTGGCCTGCCTCGTTTCGTTACCAGAACTACCTTCAGAAGTATAGTGGTATATAAGTATTTAAAAACAAGTCTACTCTTCTGTCAAGGGCTGGAAACGCATTTGCAATAACTATCGTGCTGCAGGTGTTATGGGCGGCGCTAATTGTTTCCCGTCAAGCAACACATTTGCTCATTAGCCTCTCTATTCCATAAAAAAGAGAATCGTCGTAGGAAGGTTGGTAGATGTTGAAACATTGACGACGGTTAGGTCTCTACCGTATGCTCATAGCCACGTTTGTACATGATCCTGTATAGAGATGAATGGAGGGGAGCATAGCCTGAATCGAGACGACGTTTGGGTGTAAAATTTCACTTATACACCCCGCGATAAGATGTTTCACAGCAAAAAGTTTGTATGTTGTATTTATTTATTTTGGCTGAGTCCAGTTTTATTGGTTTTAGTGAAATTAATGTCACGTGTATATCTGTTGATGGACACACACTTGAGGAAATAAATCAATGTAAGTACCTCGGTACGTGTTTAAATGAATCTTGGGAAAGTGATCAAGAAATAAAAACCCGTATTGAAATCGCTCGTATCTGCTTCAACAAGATGAAACGTGTCCTTTGTAATCGCAGCCCCAAATTTTCCTTGCGCATTAGAATCCTCCACTGTTACATCTAGCCCGTTCTTCTATATGGATGTGAGACTTGGATGCTTAAAGAAGGCCTCAGAAAACGTATAGAAGCGTTCGAAATGTTGGCATATAGATCTATCCTATCCTCAGGATACTCGCTATTAGCTGGACTCAAAGGGTGGCCAATGACGAGGTTCTTCGACAAGATCGTGGCGAGGTAATGTCGATTCTTTCAGAAATAAAGAGGCCCGTGCCCAGTAGTCGAACACACGTGGGCTGCAGAACAAAAACTTACTTGTGGTAATGGGTCTGGCGTGGGAAAAAGTCTGTTATCAGAATTGACAACGTTAGGGGGCAGGCAGCATATGTCTAAGTAGGATGTGCAAGGCCCATCACGTATCCTGGAACAAATGGGAGAAATAAGTACATTTCTTTTTTTATGGGATAGGAAGGCAAACGAGCAGGTGTCTAACCCGATGGAAAGCAATCAACGCCGCCCATAGACATCTGCAGCGCCATAGGCAGTGTGTAATCGTTGCCGACCTTTAAGGAAAATGTCATTAGGGGAGTAGGAGGGGGAGGGTGTTGGGCCATCAGAACACAGGCCGCTCACCGTACGAAGCGCGATAGCTTAGCTACCATTTAGACGCCAGTTTTCTACAGGAGTGTGGTGCTTCCCCGGGCGAGCCGGCGCATTCACGCTACAGACAAATAATATGCCATTCTTGACAACGTGTTCGTCCGCAGCGTGGCTCTACGTAAGACTAGGGTTAAGTATACGGTTAGTGTTTTTTATTTAGATTATGTTCTCTGTAAATCCACTTTGGCCAGTACACACACATTATTATTTTTTCTGCTTGTGTTTATTTGTTGCGGGTTTTAGTCAAGTGAAAATTCTGACTGTCCACATAATAATGAATTTGACTAAGTAACGTCTTCAGTCCCAACAATTGCATACGTTGATAAAAAATCTCGCCATTGAAATGATCCGAGGCTGATCAATTGCTTCAGCCCACTGCTCATTCAGGATTACAATTCCTACCTGATGTCTATGAGGGCGGAACCATCAGAGATTATCGTATTGTCCTCGCTGCATAAGTAATAGCTGACACACTCTCCTACTTGGTTCTCGGTCGTTCTACACTCCTCCGTCGGTTTTCCTGTAGATTTTCACAATGCAGTTATAATTTTTCCTTAATTTTATTATTTTTATTTTAAAGAAAAATAATGTAATAATATTTATTACTTTTAAATAATAAATATTATTACTTAAAATTCATCATCATTAACAACCTGCGGCAGTCCACTGCTGGACATAGGCCTCCCCCATGAAGCGCCACCTAGCCCGATCTTCGGCTACACGCATCCAGTTTCTGCCAGCCACCCCGCGCAAGTACTAAATATTTATTATTTATTACTTTTAAGTAATAATATTACTTAAAAGTAATATTATTTTTAATCAATATTAAATTAATTAAAAGTAATATTACTAATTTTTACTTTTAATTAGTAAAAATAAAAATAATTAATATTTTAATTTTTGTGGACAGTCAAAAGTTTTACACACATACACACATTATTAATTTTCTGTTATAGTTTTGCTTGTCGCGGATCTTAGCTAAGTAAAACTTTTGACTGTCCACATAGTGATGGATTTCCGCAAAGTAACGCCTGACTCCATTAATCATTTTCATTTTTAACAATACAATTATTAATTATTTTTTAGAACACTTCTTCTTGACAGTGAAGAATACTTCTTCGCTGTCAAGAAGCGCACCCAGCACACATATTAAGCTCACCCAGCTTTCAATTTGCTCGTAAAACTGAAAGTAACTAGATATATCGACTCCAAGGGTTCGGATACACGGCCTTATCTTTAACAGAGCGTGTCGCAGTAGACGAAGGGATTTCTAAGTCAGCGCACTGATATACTCGTAAGATCGTAGCTCGCTACAGACCATCATTTGCAAGCGGAGATACATTTCCCTCCGAGGCGGCGGCTATTTGTTCCATAATAGCGTCCAGATCTCCGCCATTGATGTCACCGAAACACACAGCTAACGCCAGAACAACGAAAGTTAATACTTGTTTAAACATCTGAAAAGAAGTAAAATTTTATTTAAAATGTACGACTCAACGAAAAACGGTCGTAGAAGCCGCGGAAGGCCTAAGCTCAGATGGCTAGATGGAGTCTAGGACGACTTAAAGGTAATCAGTGTGAGGGGCTGGAGGGAAAAATTTACTAAGGCTAAGGCCCACCCGCGGCTGTAATGCCTTGATGATGTCACAACGGAAGTATAGCATGTCCCGGTGATATAAATAAAATTCAATAATTTTTACCCAGAAAATAAGTGTGAGTTTTATTTCTTTTAATTATTTCATCTAAATATTGACTGCCACGTCGGACACACTTTTGGTATCTAGCCACAGTATTCTGTGCCAATTTGTGAAGTAGTGGCGTTGGGATACCTCTCACCTAGCGGGTGATATTTTTTTTAATGTCGAGATGGACGTCGGGTTTGTTTTATAGACTTTGCTTTTAAAGATCTCATCCCTGTGGATTTTTTATACAGGAGTATTGGTGCAAATCCATAGAGGTGAAGTCCGGTGACTTGTGTTGCTAGGAGACAACGCCTAAATTTTTTATTGAAGAATTACGGCTTATAAATTTGTTATTGAAGAATTACGGCTTATAAATTTGTTATTGAAGAATTACGGCTTATAAATTTGTTATTGAAGAATTACGGCTTATAAATTTGTTATTGAAAAATTACGGCTTATAAATTTTTTATTGAAAAATTACGGCTTATAAATTTGTTATTGAAAAATTACGGCTTATAAATTTGGTATTGAAAAATTACGGCATATAAATTTGTTATTGAAAAATTACGGCTTATAAATTTGGTATTGAAAAATTACGGCATATAAATTTGTTATTGAAAAATTACGGCTTATAAATTTGTTATTGAAAAATTACGGCTTATAAATTTGTTATTGAAAAATTACGAATGGGCTCCGTTGTCTCTCTAGCTGTGTGAGATATGGCGCCATCTTGTTGAAAGTATGTGTGTGTGAATGTTCTCTCTATATTGGCAGAAGTAAACAGTAAGCATGCGGTTACTGACTATTTCATCTATAACCTAATTCTGCTAACGGACACCCTATATATAAGTAGTTTAGAGACTATAATATTTTTTTTATTTATATTTTCAAGCCTATCCCCCGCAGGGGTTGGCAGAGACCACAGAGCTCCATCCGCTACCATTTATCGTAGCGAAACGGTTCCATTGGTCGTTTCTCGCCCTCGTGAGAATCAGGACGTGACGGGTGGTGAACCACGTCGCCGTCATTTTTCAACAAATTAGCTATATTACATTCGTCTTAGTGAATCCCACCAGCCGCAAGGGAGGATGGAGGTCAGCCCCAGCAGAGCACTGCATGCTCAGGTAAGGCACCATAGTACCCGGGGGAGCCCGATCCCGGGACGTTCGGCACCCTTGCGACTAAAGCTCGCCCTTAGCCGCGCATCCTTTGGCACGGCAGACCGTGGATTGGCGGAGAGGAAGGGAAAGGATAGAGAAGAAAGGAACGGAAAATACGGATTGGGGGTTTACCAGACTCGGAATAAATATTTATAAATCCATAAATATATTTATTCCCATGAGGGAATCGGAACCCGTGACCATTGACTCCGCTGGCGGAGGGCCCCGCCACTGAGCCAATCGTGTGCGTAAACTATTTAAATAAATTACTCTAAATTCTACTAATAAATAAAACTTATTTTCTACAAGACTGGGAAGCTAATTTACATATATTATAAATTTATCCGTCTTCGAAGCTTTTAAAAATGTCTTTTTTTTCTCGTGGTCAAAATCCTAAATACAATTTCAATTATATTTTGTATTCAAAGAATATTTCCTTACAATTGTTTGATTAATAACACATATATCCTATTACGGGATAGTGAGTGCTCCAGAACTGCTGCACCTCGCGAAGGAGGAGGAAAGTTGTGCTGAATTGGCTGCCAACCTTCGCAAGTCGGAGAGGCACTCTTAGAAGATATGCTATTGTAGGTAGTGAGCGTTTATTATATATTCTATTTCTAGAGGAATGAATATTAACCCAACACGCTTGTTCAAGGTGGATTGGTACACAAACTACGGAATGAAGAAATACCTTGTGGCACACATATGTTAATCCTGATGCGGGAAACGAACTCATGATCCTTGACACTGAGACGGTAGTGTTAGCTTCACCACTGTCACCAAGTATGTCGTCGTTTCATTATATAATATTTTTAGTATCCATAATTCAAACGCTAGATTACCGATAGATACATAAATTAAAAACATATAAATACCTTCATGTTGGCAACTATTACACTTCACGATATAAATCACGTATAAACTAAACAAAAAAAAAGTAAGACAATGAACCTAACATTCGAAATTTAAAATTATTTTTTTCACCAACACGCGTTACACTGAGGCACAGACAGCTAGACACTGCAATCCAAAGTGAATCACTTGTTTTTAAAATTCTACGATAAGTTAATTACTAGTGACATTAATTATTTTAATTTAATAACGTTATCTAATGTGTATTTTACTCTGGTTTAAACCTTTTTTCTATATAAACACACGTCTAAAATTAATTCTGAATCGTATTTTTTTAATTTATCATGAAATTTATTATTCTGATGGTAAGTTTCAGTTGGCGCGGACAGCATTTAGGAAGCTTCGTCAAATCTTTAGTCGCTCATACCCTCAGAGACTGAAGACAAAAGTCTTCAACCGATGCGTCCTGCCTACACTCGCGCTGAAACGTGGATCGGTCCGCCTACTTCACAAGCTCATCGTCACTCTGAATGCCTATGAAAATCAAGATTCGGAATACAGAAATCCACTGGAACACCAAACATAGATAAGCCTCTGAGTTAGCATACAGAAGTGGTAAGGGGCTGGTCATGTATGTCGGAGATCCGATAACAGCTGAAGTCGTGGCAAACCTAATGTGCGACGTTGCTGTCCTGGCTAGATGGAGAGATGAGTAGGTATGCGCAGGGCGACTAGCAGAAATAGACATTTGCACAGTAATCAGAAAAAATGAAATATAGTTAAAAAGAATGGGTTTAAAATAGTATGATAATTATTACACCGATTTTTTTTGTAGAATAATAATGGTTTTATTAAAAACCCTTTAAAATTAAAAAAAATTATATTTATCTGTTCGCCGCCTAAAACAAAACAACAATTACAGAGCGTAACGTTTTTGTGAGTCAATGACGTCATGCGATCAAACGAGACAATCTACCGTTTATGTGGAATTTTTAAACATAATAACATTTAGATAGTTTTGAGCAAATAAAATACTTTTTTTTAGTAAATAATTACTTTCACATTTCATATTATATATATATATATATATATATATATATATATATATATATATATATATATATATATATATATATATATATATATATATATATATATATATATATAGCCATTAAGATTAGTTTTAAACATTTTCTGAAAAGTTATTCGATTTCCAATTTCAAATCATCAAATAAAATTAAAAAATTCTAATATGTTTTATCTGTTCGTTGTCTAAAACGAATCACCAATTACAACGCGTGACGTTGTGAATCAAATGACGTCACGCGATCTAAGGTGACATGACGTACCGTTTATTTGGCATCAATATAAAAATGAATCGCTGAATGTGTTGCTAAGCGCAAATCTCGAGAGCAGCTGAACCGATTTCGCTAATTCTTTTTTTATAATATTCCTTGAAGTACGAGGATGGTTCTCGTTTCACTCGGTTCCGGAATCCACTGGTGGTACAATCGGTAAATTATTCACCCGATTTAAACGCGCGCCCGAAAAGACGACGCCCGCGTAACGTGTTACACGATCCGGACGACGAAACAACGTCATTCGGATCCACTCACGACACCAACTCTCACACGCACCCCGACTCTAGCCGAGCACGTAGAGTAGGGAACACTTCTACACCGGCCGCTTACACGAGATTCTCTCACGTACCCGGTCGGTTCTCACCCCCTAGACCTTAGGGTCTATGGGACTAATAGGGACTATTGTTACTAAAGTTCAATCCTTCCCTACATGTTTAACGTAGAATCACGACGAGATTAAAATCAGCACACACACATATGTGTACCTCCGACACGGCGTCAGGCCGATGGAGTCTGCGAATTGCGCAGATTCCTGATTACGATAAAGCTGTTAAAGCCAATAGGCTACCAGCATTAACATCTTCGAATCCTATATATTAAGTCAATTTGAACTTTAATACCATACCATAAAGGTTAAGTGTTAGAGGAGGGGTTCCTGGAAGGCAAAACAATTGAGTGACGTTACCATCGTATAAATATTGACATAATAAGTAGGTATCATAATAAGAAATCTGAAATTGTAATTTTCATTGTGATTTTTTTGTGACTATTAAAAAAAAATTAAGTGTTTTATAATTTTTATTTTTTGACAATGTATTGTTGACTTATCATTTTTCTTCTTTTATCTTACTGGCTGACCAGTGTTCCAAATAGCAGAATAAGTATTATAAAAATTAAAGAATCGACTGTTAGGCGGTTTGAAGTTCGCCGGGTCAGCTAGTTTTTAAATAAATAGCATTTATATATAGCTTTATATATAGCTAATTTTTAAATAAATAGCATTTATAAATAGCTTTATATATAGCTAAGTACATAAAAGACTTTGAAATAATATTTTTCATGCTCATACATATATAGCCATTACGATTAATTTTATACACTTTTTCTTCATTTTCTTTGATGGCAATTATAATTATTATGCCAGTATCAAGTAAAATACAATAATATCAAATCTCTTGAAATGTAACTAGTCAGCTTGTCACGTTACGTCTTAATAAACTGGTGGTTATTTTACTATAATACAATCTATAGACTTTTTCAGTCAAATTAAAAAGTCACGATACTACACACTTATACCCCTTAATCGAAGTATATTGTATAATATGCCACCATAATTAAACAATATAACTGATAATAATATAAGATTGTAAAAATGTAATAAAAATACAACGTCACCGATGTAAGTTGGCGGGAAAAGTCTTTTATACACTTAAAAATTATCCTACTCTCTATGGCTATGGAATTATGGTGTGAAGCCGAAAGACAAATAGAATTAGATATATCAAACATTCCCAAAAAACGGGATGAATCGGGGAGGCAGAGATTTTAAAAATAAGTCTTTAATTTTACTTTTAAGGCAAGGTTTGTTATAGGCTATGTCAGGGGGATTATTAATGGAGGCGTTACTTTGCGGAAATCCATCACTATGTGGACAGTCAAAAGTTTTACTTAGCTAAGATCCGCGACAAGCGAAGCAATAACAGAAAATTAATAATTTGTGTTTTTTTGTTATTGTTTCGCTTGTCGCGGATCTTAGCTAAGTAAAACTTTTGACTGTCCACTATGTCAGGGGGAAGCACGTTTCAAATTTGAATTACTGATACCGCGAAAGAATTGGAATTAAAATCGGCATTATTTATTCATTATGAACGGAAAACTTCAGTATTCTTATTCTAAAAGTGTATGAACGGGAGAACCCAAGATGACGTAACTGATATAGTGCAGTATAACAGTGATTTCATAATAAAATTTTAACACCGGAATTCCACGGCGTTGATACATCTCTTATCTTCATTAAATTATCTCTTTAGGCTTAGAGAACGGTTACATTAACAAAGTGAAAATAATATAATACAAATTAATGTCTTTTTGTATGAAATAGATTGGCGGATAATTAATGTTATTATATTTTAAATTATTAGTCTTTATTTTCTTTTTATTTTTATTACAAAAGGTACAGTTACAGACTACAGATTAAATAAAGTATAAGATAACAAACATGCAAAAGAATTTAAGGTAAACCTGAAGTCCAGTTACAACTATACACAACAATTACAATGAATACTTAACAATAACAATATGAGGGATTTATGATTTCATTCATATGTATAATTAGGTAGACAAACACTAAAAACTTAGTGGTAGAGCCACGCTGCAAAAGAATACTTTGTCAAGAATGGCATATTATATATGATGGGAAATACCACAGTCCCGCAGAAGATCGTCGTTTTAGTAGTAGCTTAGCTACCGTGCTTCATCCGGTGAGCGGTTGAGTTCCGGAGGCCCAACAGCCCTTCCCGTTTCACCCTCCCATGGTGACACTGTCCTTAAAGGCTGTCACCACTTCTGCCCAATCTATGGCACGGCGTTGTTGACTGCTTTACATCAAGTGACACGCCTGCTCGTTTGCCTTCCTATGTCATAAAAAACATATTAATGTTACCTACAATACATTGATCTCGTGTGATGTTGCTCAACAATCTATTAATAATAATTATTGTCAAATAACATTCTGGAAAAACTTACGTGGTTTTCCGAATGTTATTTTTGTAAATTAGGTGTATTGTATTCTTATTATAAAATAATTAAAAAAAAAAAGAAAACAAATCAACTTATAGTAAGCAACCACCGCCCATGAATATTTGCAGTATTATAACAAATTAAAAAAAAAAACGGATTAAAATCTTCGTTAATGATATAGATTTTTTTTTAATCACCTTTTTAAGAACACTATTTAAATCCATTCATTGCACAACCCCAATGAATTTAAATGTCAAATGTAATACCAGGAAGTATGGAAATTCTGAGTCTGGTAACCCCGCCAATCCGCATTTCCTTTCCTGCTCTTTCCTTTCCTCTCTATCCTTTCCCTTCCTCTCTGCCAATCCACGGTCTGCCGTGCCAATGGATGCGTGGCTAGGGGTGAGCCTAGTCGTAATCGTGCCGATCGTCCCGGGGTCGGGCTCCCCCGGGACTATGGTGCCTTACCTCAGCATGCAGGGCGCTGCTGGGGCTGACCTCCATTCTCCCTTGCGGCTAGTGGGATTCACTAAGACGAATTTAATATACCTAATTTGTCGAAAATGACGGCGACGTGGTTCGCCATCCGTCACGTCCTGGTTCTCACGAGGGCGAAAAGCGACCAATGACGAGCCGTTTCCCTGCGATGAATGGCAGCGGATGGAGCTCTGTAGTCTCTGGCAACCCCTGCGGGGGATAGGCGTGAATATATATATATATATATATATATATATATATATATATATATATATATATATATATATATATATATATATATATATATATATATAAATAATAATTGTGAATTGTGAATTTTTAATAACCGGGGAACCTAGAATTCGCTTTTGTAAAAATATGTATGTCAGTAAATAACATTCAAATATTATAGCGTTCATACAAAAATATTGTTTTATGGGACTTCAAAGAAATCCTGTAAATATTACGCGACCAAATTAGGTTGGTTTGGGTGCAGTTCATATTGGAATGATAATGATATCTATTTGAATTAGCAACATTTTTTGTTGTATAATTTTTGGTGTATATTAAGGACATTTGTTTTTTCATTTTTTTCTTCCCCAAATTTAATGTATATCGATAACTGAATATATTACTTAATTTTCTCGGGTAATTAAAAAGTCACGGTGTATATATAATTTTTAAGAAGAGCCAGGTCAAGAATACCCTTAACCACCGAGCTTACATGACGAGAGTAATGAGTATGGAGTAATCAAGAAAAGTATGCCGATCGTAGCAGATGGATATCTGTGGTCTTTTTATCCCTACGGAAAACAGGCGTAAACAGGAAAACGATATGTATGTATATACTTTATTTATTTCCTTGGTATCAAGACGGAGAGTCACAAGCTGACTGGTACGTATCAAGTTGTTTGTTGTTATTATATTTTACTCGTAACTCGCATCTAATCTAATTGCCATCAAGGAAAAATAAATACGGCTTACTTGGATTTCAAAAAATAAAACTGTTTTGGGAATATGTATCTTTATTTGTTTTTATGTAAAAAGTATATCTTTGGTGTATTATATTAACGTGTCTTGACTATGAATAACTTTTAAACCATTTTTTTAAAAGTTATTCATAGTCAAGATTTCATTCATAGTTTAATTTTTAAACGCCTCAAAGAAGGTATACTTAATTTCAAAGTGTTGTTTCAAATGTATACGATTCGATTCCATATCCTGCTGATGTCATTTTCTCGTCGATCCATTCTCGTATGTAGCCGACGTCGACATATACCCCTGGGATTTCATTTCCACAGCCGATGCCCCACGCCACCATGCCGTTCTGCACATATCGGCCACGTAAAGACTGCCAAAAGATAAATTTTACACATAAATAAACGAATAAATAAACAGTGGTAAATAAAAGCTATATGATTTTCAGATCGGGATAAATTGGGATATTGTAGGTACGTCAACAAATATTTATTCCGAGTATGGTTGTATATCTTTTGATAGACGTATACTTGAAGTAAATCAGTATAAGTACCTCTTGGTACGTGGTTAAATGAATCTTGGGAAAGTGAACAAGAAATAAAAACCCGTATTGAAATCGCTCGTAGCTCCTTCAACAAGATAAAACGTCTTTTGTAATCGCGGCCTTAAACATTCCTTGCGCATTAGAATGCTCCACTGTTACATCTGGCCTATTCTTCTATACGGATGTGAGTGTCTTGGACGCCTTAAGAAGACCTTAGTAAAACGTATAGAACAGTTCGAAATGTAGTCATACGGATAGACGGATGCTTGCTATTAGTTGGACTTAAAGAATGGCCAATGACGAGATTCTCCAACAAGTCAAACAAAAACGTGAACTTTTGCAGACCGTCAAAGGTAGAAAATTTGCTTACCTGGGTCATATCATGAGACATGACAGGTATAAGTTGCTGCAACGGATCATGATGACCAAAATCGCGGGCAAAAGACAAGTTGGTCGAAAAAGAAAGTCTTGGCTACGTAATATCAGGGAGTGGACCCGGATAGCGAGTGCTCCAGGACTGCTGCATCTCGCGAAGGAGGAGGATAGTTATGCTAAATTGGTTGCCAACCTTCGCAAGTCGGAGAGGCACTCTTGCCCTTGACATGCGCGAAGGGTTAATGTCCAATCCGCGATGGGAGGTCCCATGGTAAGCAGTGGGACATATATGTGCTGGAACACTAAATTAATGAATGGCCTACATCTAGATGAGGAATGCTGAGAGTTGTTGATGATGATGAAACAAACGAATATATCGAAATTTGTTAGGGTAAAACTTACGGTTTAAAAACGTGCGCCGATTTCACCATGGGCTTATATTTACCATAAACACCATTAGTTTAGTTGGTATTGATTAATTGAGACATTTTAGTAATACCAAAACATTGCTAGCCTTTGAAAAAAATATCACAATAAAGTCCATTGTGATATTTTCTCCTAGGCGATTCGTTATGACGACATCCTCTAAGAGATATTAAAGTCATTGAACAGGATATACAATGCCTGTAGTATATGAGTGATTAAGGGAATTTCTTCACCCAAGAAGAAACCATGGAAGCACAAAGCCGGATTCCCAATTTCTTTATTCTATTATTCACATTCTTAGCCTGAGTGAGGAAACGCATCTGCCTTGCCCTTAGCGCTGCAGATAATAATGGGCGACGGTAATCACTTACTATAAAGTGATAAGCTCGAATGCTTATCGCTTTCGAAAAAACGGTAAGGGTATTCCCCATTTAATTTGTTAGTTAGTAGATACACGTTCAGACCATATTCAACGATGGTGCCATAGATAGGAGATTTGGTGTATAATTAATAGTTATTAATAATAATAAAAATAATTCCAAGAACAAATATTTCATAAGATAATTAAAATAATAATTAAAAAAATAATTCCAGTGACTAATGTTTCAAAAGGTAATTAATAATTATAAAAATACTTTCAAGGACTTATGTCTTAAAATATAATTAATAATTATAAAAATAATTTCAAACAATACTGATTCGAAAGGTAATTAATATTTATAAAAATAATTCCAAGTACTAATCTCTCAACAGGTAATTAGTAATTATAAAAATATTCCAACGACTTATATCTAAAAAGGTAATTAATAATATTGAAATTAATTCCAAGGACTAATGACTCAAAAAGTACTAATTAATAACAATAATTCCAAGGATTAATGTTTCAAAAGGTAGTTATTAAAAATATAAAATGATTCCAGAGTCAAATATCTCAAAAAGTAGTAATTAATAATATTAAAAAACTCTAAGGACCAATTTCTCAAAAGGTAAAGTAATTCATAATAATATAAATAACTCCAAGGACTATTTCTTTCTATACATGTACTAAGGTCTTTGGTATTATTTATCAACTTACAGGAATCGGGCAGACGAGTGCAGAGCCGCCATCTCCCTCACAAGTGTCTGTACCTGGTTCCCCCCCTGCGCACATGAAGGAGGGATGCAGCTTGAAGAATGGACCCAACCGTTGCATTCTAAGCTGGTTCTGGCAAGTAGTTCTGTCTATAACTGGCAGTTCCACCTGTGATGAAGAAAGAGATACGGGGCGATCTGTAAATTATCTCGTGAATTTTGGGTTTAGCAAGTTTATGCACGCAGTGCCACAAAGGTTGAGTGAGATTCAGGCCTCCCTTTTCCCTCGATGCCACAATTTGACTCCATACCTCTTAATGTGTGATGTAATTTATCGATGGTGCAAAGACTAGTGTAATGTTTTGATGTTACTAGAATTCCTGTCAACCATTCAAATTAAGCTAATATTGCGTGCACTAGGTAAATATTGTTCACATAAATAGTTCATGTGTATAGTGTGGTAGCTTAGCTACGTACGTTGAGCAAGAGTTCCGGAGGCTCAATACTCTCCCTCTCCCCCCTTTTCCTTCCCCCCTTTCCTCGCCTCCCACTCCCATAAATGACACTTTCCTTAAAGGTCAGCAACGCTTCCGCACTGCCTATGGCGCTGCGGGTGTCTATGGGCGGCGTTAATTGCTTTCCATCAGTTGACACGCCTGCTCGTTTGCCTTCCTATCCCATAAAAAATAATAATAAAGATATATAGTATTATAAATAAAATTGCATTGTGGTAGAAAAAAATATATGCTTTAGGAAGTTAAAAAACTATAAGGCCATCAAAAAGCGCCATTCCTAGGGTCACGACACAGTTAATCGGTGGACAGTCATTTCTTTTACTTGGCAATAGGCAAACAAAAGCAGAAAAAGAATGATATGTGTTTTTTACTTAAGGAAGAGGATTTATAAAGAACTTAATTTATAAGTCTTACCGAAAAACGGCCGTCAGCAACTTTCCAACAATGTCATCACTAAGAACAAAATCAAACACACTCCGCCATTTTACCACAATGTACACGGCACGTGTTTCGCCTCAATCCGAGGCATCATTAGGTATAGTAGACTCTATGGAAGACTAGGGTTAAGTCAACAGTATTTAATGGTAGTCTTCCGTAGAGTTACTGACAGCCGTTTTTCGGATTTAGATTAGGTCTATAAACCCAACACAAAGTTGTCATTTGCCCCAGCAACATTATCAAATATTATTATTTTACTGCTTTTGTTAACTTATTGAGGATCTTAGCATAGTAAAAAATTCTGACTGTCCACTCGTGAACAGGCACTATTGTTGCGATTACCTTCCTTATATTATGTTCATAGAGTCCTAAAAACAGCAATAACCTCACCTTCTTGAGTAAACTTTGGTAAACGCCTTTTTTACCAAATTTGTCCTTTCCCCAGCCGGAAGAAACGCATCGCAACCCCTCGGGGGCTCTCTCCATAGGAGGGGGTAGGCACACCGTAGCCACATTAGGTGCTAGCTTCATGGGATTTTCCAAAATTAGGAGGGCGGCATCATAAAATAAATTCTCTGTGAAATATACAAAAAAAGTACAAGCGTTGCCGACCTTTAAGAAATGTGTAGGCTTGTTTTTTTGAAGGTTTCAATGTCACTGTAATAGCTGGTTCCACAGGATAGTGGAAAGAAGTTTCTGGAAAAACGCATCGTGCTGGATCGCCACTCATCCGACGATCTGCGCTGGGCAGAAGCGCTGGAAGCTGAATGGCGCATCTTAGTGTGGGACTATTTCGAGCTGTTGGTTATGTTATTAAAGAGTAAAAAGTACGGTAAGAGATGGGTGGCTCGTTTTTCAATTCAAAAGGTGGCTCCTTCCGACTTAGCATAAGCTGATAAGGAGCGCGTAGTGGCCGACTTGTGAATTGCCCATGTTAAGCAAAAGGATGTGTTATTATTAATGGAGTCACACGTTACTTTGCGAAAATACATCACTATGTGGACAGTCAAAAGTCTTACTTAGCTAAGAAACGCGCCAAGCAAAACAATAACAGAAAATTAATAATGTATGTTTTTTGTGCTGGATGAAGTGGATTTATTTGGAACTTAAACCAAAAACTTACCGAAAATCGGCCATCAATTTTCCACCCACCAACCACCATACACAACACCAAACACACATTACTAGTTTTCCACCTTGTAAACGACACGTGTTTCGCCCCAACACGAGGCATCTTCAGTAGACTCTACGGAAGACAACCGAAAATGTTGGGGCAACAATAACATA
Source organism: Baronia brevicornis (assembly GCA_031353405.1). Classification (NCBI taxonomy): domain Eukaryota; kingdom Metazoa; phylum Arthropoda; class Insecta; order Lepidoptera; family Papilionidae; genus Baronia; species Baronia brevicornis. The sequence goes on from JASFAT010001588.1 coordinate 592,753, forward strand.
CCATATCAAGTAGTAATGGCCGAACGTTCAAAACATATTTTAGATCGCCATTTATTTCGAAATATTTAAAACAGGTATATTACATAGATAAGTTTGTGACTATTATGATTTATGTTCTTTATAGATTATAAGATTATTCAATTACCTAATTAATGCGAGAGGGGTCTGGGCCCAGGAAAAATCAATAAAGTTTATTGGGCTCATATGTATTATAATATAACATACTTTATATCAATTAAATAAATAAAAAAAAAAATCAATCAAGCTATGAAAAACATATAAAGTTTGTGATCGTTACAATATTACAACGCATGTCAAGACTTCAAAAACTTTACGTTTCGTTATATTCTTTACCTCTCGTTGCGTTATATTTCTCATGGAATATCACATTCTTCACGTTTTGATCTTGATACGGATATGGCTCTAGAGTCGAACGAATGTCCCATTCACCAGCTCTCACTCGAAGGATCATGTTGCTCTTAATTTTGTGGGCGGTAGTTAAGACAACGCTTGGGTGGATCAGCGACCCACCGCAGGTGTACTCCAAAATTCCCGGGTTATTTTCATCTAACAACTGGACCCTAAAATGTTTGAAAGTCTAATATTTTTCTATGAAAGCGACAGGCGAACGAGCAAGTTAGTCACCTCATAGTAAGCTACCACTGTTGTCCATGATAGTTTGTAGTACTAAGGACCCGTCATTTTTTAACGAATTAGGTATATTCAGATTCGTCACAGTGAATACCACGAGCCGCAAGGGAGAATAAAGGTCAGCCCCACCAGAGTTCCGCATGCTGAGGTAAAGCACTATAGTACACGGGGATGCCCGATCCCGGGACGGTCGGCACGCTTGCGGTTAAGCTCGCCCCTAGCCACACGTCCATCGGCACGGCTGACCGTGGATTGGCAGTTAGCAAAGAAAAAGCATAGAGAAGAAAGAAAGAATTAGGTATATTAAGATTCGTCATAGTGAATCCCACGCACGCGCGACCATCTAGTTCACCATCCGTCACGTCCTCATTCCCACGAAGGCGAGAAGCGACGAACGGAGAGCCGTTTCGCTACGATGAATGTAAGAGGAAGGATGGATGGATGGAGAAGATCTGTGGTCTCCGCCTAACCCTACAGGGAGATATGCGTGACTATATGCATGTACGTATTAAGGACCCTGCGAAAATGTTGCCTACCTCATAGAATAGAATAGAATATATTAATATAGTAATAACTTTATTCATGACACATTTTTTTACAATAACTAAAATTAAAACCTAAATAATATTACATTATACAAATAAACAAAACAAAAAGAAAATAATTTTAATCTAATAAGTGTCACAAAATGGTTCTCGCTCAGCATATGCCGGGCGTTGTATTGGAGCACGTGGCGCTGGTTTTCAGCAAGAACCAACGTGGTCAGATCGCGGACTACCGTTTTACATTACGTTACCGGACCGTTTCACTACGATGAATGTGAGAGAATAAAATAAAAAGGAACACTAATAGTCTATCCCCCGCAGGGGTTGGCAGAGACCACAGAGCTCCATCCGCTGCCATTCATCGCAGCCAAACGGCTCGTCATTGGTCGCTTTCCGCCCTCGTGAGAATCAGGACGTGACGGGTGGCGAGCCACGTCACCGTCATTTTCGACAAATTAGGTATATTAAATTTGTCTTAGTGAATCCCACGAGCCGCAAGGGAGGATGGAGGTCAGCCCTAGCAGAGCCCTGCATGCTGAGGTAAGGCACCATAGTCCCCAGGGGAGCCCGACTCCGGGACGATCGGCACGCTTGCGACTAGGCTCGCCCCTAGTCACGCATCCATTGGCACGGCAGACCGTGGATTGGCGGAGAGGAAGGGAAAGGATAGAGAAGAAAGGAAGGGGCAGGAAAGGAAATGCGGATTGGGGGGTTACCAGACTCGGAATAAACATTTATAAATCCATATAAATATTTATTCCGATGCGGGAATCGAACCCGCGACCATTGACTCCGCGGGCGGAGGGCCCCACCACTGAGCCAATCGGTCGTCATAGAAAGTAAGTATTCCAACGAGGTTATCGACTAGAAATGACTGATATTACAAATAGTATTAATATTAAAGTAAGTTATTACACTCACGATAGCACAACCACAGCCCAGGGGAACTCTGCGAACTCTGCTGTCACAGAGTCACTCATGATATGCAGCTTCACTTCTTGAGAGCCCCGCCAGCCACATCCTTCGCGCTGAAAGTTTAGGGATTATCATCGAACATGAGCAGATTGAATCATCTTAGGACATCTTTTTGTATGTATATATTTCATTATAATAAATCTGGTCCCAGAAATATTAATTCCATTGGATATATGTATGTATATATTTCATTACAATAAATCTGGTCCCAAAAATATTAATTGCATTTGATATATGTATATATGTATTTTTAATTATAATAAATTTGGTCCCAAAATATTAATTGTATTGGATATATGTATGTATATATTTCATTACAATAAATCTGGTCTCAAAAATAATTATTGCATTTGATATATGTATGTATATATTTCATTACAATAAATCTGGTCCCAGAAATATTAATTGCATTGGATATATGTATGTATATATTTCATTACAATAAATCTGGTCCCAAAAATAATTATTGCATTTGATATATGTATGTATATATTTCATTACAATAAATCTGGTCCCAGAAATATTAATTGCATTGGATATATGTATGTATATATTTCATTACAATAAATCTGGTCCCAAAAATAATTATTGCATTTGATATATGTATGTATATATTTCATTACAATAAATCTGGTCCCAAAAATAATTATTGCATTTGATATATGTATGTATATATTTCATTACAATAAATCTGGTCCCAAAAATATTAATTCCATTTGATATATGTATATATGTATTTTTAATTATAATAAATTTGGTCCCAAAATATTAATTGTATTGGATATATGTATGTATATATTTCCTTATTATAAATCTTGTCCCAAAACTATTAATTGCATTGGATATATGTATGTATATATTTTATTATAATCATCATCATCAATGGTCTGTGTTAGTCCATATCGGGACCGCCCGATTCAGCACGATCATTGGTTTCACGCATCCAGTTCCTGCCAGCCGCCTTCCGCAGACAGTTTCTCCGCAACATCTACAATTCGAATCGGTTCGAAAGTCGTGCACTTTGTATGCGGTCAAGTGGAAGAAGTTGATACAGAGGAGCCGGCCCAGAGGTGAGGACAGTATTACATGTGTGGTAGTAGTAAATTTAATGTTATAGTTGAAAAAGTTTGAGTTTTTTTTAATTATAACTTTCATCTCTTCCGGGATTTATTTGGAGTTTCGAAAGCATATCCATATTAACATATATGTTCCTCGAGATGGTTGAAATCAATATACCTACTGTCTAAATCATAACTGTCGACTTGATTGCAAACGACTTAACGAAAGCCACAATCTCTATTTCGTGGCGTAGCTGTTCTTCTTCAACGAACGGGCTGATGGTTTTTCTTTATTTAAAATTTAGAATACTAACCTTTACTGGAGTAAATGGGTTGGTATTTTGCACCGTAAGGACGTCTGATTCAGGGCAACAAAATTCAGCTGGTTGTTCACACCCGAAACCACTGAAATTAAATGTTTCGTTGAATTGCAACGATAATTGCTGAATAACCACAGTTTTTAATGTTTATTTTAATATATATTTTTTTTATGGGATAGGAAGGCAAACGAGCAGGCGTGTCACCCGACGGAAAGCAATCAACGTCGCCCATAGACTTCCGCAGCGCCATAGGCAGGCGGAAGCGTTGCCTACCTTTAAGGAAAGTGTTATTATGGGAGTGGGAATGGGGTGCGGTAGAGGGAGGAGGAGTCGAGGAGACTAATCAACTGGACGTATATCGAATTTTGCGGTGATCTCCTGTGGGTTTGACGTTTATTATTGCACTAGCTTTTGCCCGCGGCTTCCCTCGCATGGAATTTGGTTTGCCACATTAAGTTTCGTGACATATCATTTTAAATAAATATATTTTTTTTAATTAACAGTGAAAAAAAAATATTTATTTCGTTACTCGAACATCCAAAATTTTAGATGTCTAACTTTAAAACTGTCGGATTCCATACAATCTTTCCCTATAATATTAAGAGGGTAGAATTATCATATTTCTTTGCTTAAAATGCATAGAGAACACAACTATCAACGTAGTCTGTCGTCACGCGTCTGGCCGCGTTCGGGTCGCGCACTCGGCGATGACGCGCCATTGCTTGGATTGCATCACCCTTCCGCCCCCGCGTCGCGTGCCGCGTTTATTAGGCGCTTTATGGCGCTCAATTCAAGTCAATCATATCGTGATAACTTTTAAAATATTCAGCCAAATTACTAAGTGTATAAGACAAGGTTTATCTACATGAAATACTTAAAACGACCAATGTATTATTTTTTATAAGATTTTGATAAATATACTAAAATGTGCATTGTAAAATAGTATCTAATTTAATTAAATTTATGGTTCACAATTTGGTCATAGTGGCTTTCACATAAAAGGTTTTTTTAGAACTATTCAAGACAAACAATCCTACGGTACATCATCTTTATGTAACTCCAATGGTTTAGGCAGCGTACGCCAAGATAGCTCTCAGAGGCCAGATTTTTTTCCGACTTAATTGACATGTATCGTTATATTACGACCAAAATTATATAAAATCATTACAAATTGTAGCCTATATTTTATGCCGATGTATAACTTATATTACTGTAAAGTTTCATCCAAATCCGTCCAGTAGTTTTTTCGTAAACGAGTAACAAACATACATCCATACTCACAAACTTTCGCATTTATAATAAAAGTAGGATAGTAGGATAGTATATGTCCGTAAATCAAAGCACTCCTGACTTACCCACTGTGTCTGTACTTGCATCCATATGTCGTCTTGCATTTCCCCAACTCTTTATTTTCAGTTAAACAAATCGACGAAAGTGTTGCGATGTTATCTGTGGGAAATGTGAAGTATTAATAATAGTGTTCGACCAGTGTATCCTACCTGTACTCTCCTACGGCGCCGAAATGTGAACCGTGACAGTCCATCTGCTTCACAAGCTAAGAGTCGCTCAGAGAGCTACGGAGAGAGCTATGCTCGGAGTTTCTCTGGTAGATATGATTCGGAATGAACAAATGAAATTTCGAATTAGCAAACCGAACTGGCAATGGGCTGGTCACGTTTGTCGGAGATCCGACAATCGTTGGGGCAAACGAGTGCTGGAGTGGAGACCGCGTGTCGGTAGCACGGGAACGTAGTGTGGGACACCCCCGGTTAGATGGTGCGACGGTCTGCGCAGGGCGGCTGGCAGAAACTGGATGCGTGTAGCCGAAGATCGGGCTTTCATTTGAGGGAAGCGGTATTGAATATATATATATATATATATATATATATATATATATATATATATATATATATATATATATATATATATATATATATATATATATATATATTTCATCGCAGCAAAACCGCTCTCCATTGGTCGCTTCTCGCCCTCGTGAGAATCAGGACGTGACGGGTGGCTAACCACATCGCCGTCATTTTTCAACAAATTAGGTATATTAATTCGTCTTAGTGAATGCCACGAGCTGCAAGGAAGGATGGAGGTCAGCCCTAGCAGAGCCCTGCATGCTGAGGTGAGGCACCATAGTACCCGGGGGAGCCCGATCCCGGAACGGTCGGCATGCTTGCGACTAAGCTCGCCTTTAGCCACGCATCCTTTGGCATGGCAGACCGTGGATTGGCGGAGAGGCAGGGAAAGGATAGAGAAGAAAGGAAAGGGCAGGAACGGAAATGCGCATTGGGGGGGTTACCAGACGCAGAATAAATAATAATAAATCCATATATATATATATTTATTCCGTTGCGGGAGTCGAACCCGCGACCATTTACTCCGTGGGCGGAGGGCCCCGCTACAGCAAATATAGGGAGAGATCTAATTAACTTTGTTGGCGCAGCGACCCAAAATGGATCTTGGCCTCCGAACAGATCTTACGCCACCGTGCCCTGTCCTTCGCCACCTCCTGTCAGTTGCAGATTTGAAGGTTGCGTAATCATCCTCGATCATGTCTCTCCAGCAGTACCTGGGGCGCCCCACAGGACGTCATCCAGTCGGGAGACCCACATACGCTATTGACTGCGCGATCCTCCCCCATCCTCTCAACGTGGCCCAGCCAACGAAGTCGGTGAGCCTTAATCACTCCTATTACATTGGGTTGGGCCACCAGATGCTCGATTTCGGTGTTTTTTCGATTTCGCCAATTGCCACCATCACTTTAGGTTGGGCCAGGATCTTTCGGAGGTCTTTTCGTTCTGCAACTCGAAGTTTCTTTACGTCCGTTAGCGTTAGTGTCCAAGCCTCACAGCCATAGTATAGGTCGAATAATCGTATTATAGATTCAAAGTTTCGAGAGAGAGGCAGGATTTAATGAGGGAAAGAATCGTATTATAGATGCGGAGTTTCGAGAGGGAGATAGGATTTAATGAGGGAAAGAATCGTATTATAGATTCGGAGCTTCGAGAGAGAGGCAGGATTTAATGAGGGAAAGAATCGTATTATAGATTCGGAGTTTCGAGAGAGAGGCAGGATTTAATGAGGGAAAGAATCGTATTATAGATTCGGAGTTTCGAGAGAGAGGCAGGATTTAATGAGAGAAAGAATCGTATTATAGATTCGGAATTTCGAGAGGGAGGCAGGATTTAATGAGGGAAAGAATCGTATTATAGATTCGGAGTTTCGAGGGAGAATAAATTAAGCGTTTGGATTTATGAAATACACCGCAGATAAGCTGCGTTACAATCTTAGGGTATTTATGTGTATAGTGGGAAGGGAAAGAGGAAGTAATAGAAGGTAAGTTGTGCTAGCATAACTACAAGCACTATTATTATTTATTTAAATTATTATAATTTTAATAATGAAGAATATGATAACGTCACAATGTGTTCAGATATTTCCACCGTGAGAATGATATGTTGCATCTGTTCACTCACCAGAGGAGGTAGTTTTTGTGTGTTTATCCATTTCTGTCGTTGGAGACTTCAGCGTTGTGGTCGGTGGAGAACCAAAAACCTGCTGGATCATTTCGATGTCGAGGACTTCAGGTTTGTCTGTAAATGTGGGTGAGTTTGAACCCAAAAATATTTTAATTAGAAAACACAATGGCATTAATTAAAAAAAAAAACAGAAGCGTCATGGGACGCTTGGTGGATGTAAAACATTAAAATTACGACTAGTACGCAAAGTCGATTAGAGGAGAGCGTAACTAGAATCGGGACGTCTGGGTCTACGATTTCACTCCCACACCCCGCCAACATGTTTGAGATCAAAAAGAATATAATCTTAATGTAATTTCACTCCTATGAATCAATCAATCGATCGATCAAGTAAACAATTTAACAACATTTTTAACAAAATTTCATCCCCATTATCTGGACACCACGGGCGACGCATGTCCGGCCGAAACACGCGAAATGGTAAATATGCTCTGTGATCGGTGGAAAAAAGTGACACCAATCACGGGGCGGATTAAGTTTTGGCCGGATCGCTAATAAAAGCCGCACATCGGTGGGCATGCCAACCAGTGTCAGGAAGTTGTGGCGTCTGTACACACCACATGGTTTTTAGTGTGGCAACATTGTACACTCAGTGCCTCGTCCACTTCTCCGTCCGCTCGAATAGCGACGACACGCATCGTATTTGTTCCGCGCAATTTTAATATAACTATTGTTTACAATTTATATCACTGCTTTATACAATTTAATATGTCCGTGTTAGTAATTGTGTGTACAAGTAATAAATAGAAAGTTTGCAAGTGAATCTGGATTTATTTTAACTTCAACTCGAAGCCTCAATACGTCTTCAAAGTAATTGGAAGAATAAACAATTAGAACGAAATAGGAAGAAATTAATCGCGAACAAGTAATATTAGTGAATAAGTGTACATTGAAGATTTTATTAGGGAACTAGCTGACCCGGCAAACTTCGTACCGCCTCAGAATCTATAAATAAAAAAGCTGAACGACAATTGCAAAATATTTCAACTTTTGAATTTAATGTGATTTCTGAACGACTTTTAAATTGAATTGATTTCTGAACGACGCGACGAACATCAAATATTTGATAGGTAGGAATAGTTTCTAAGGGAAAATGGTTGCTTTTACTATATTCCTAATATTTTTATCATATTTACTCACCTTTTGAACCTTCCCTGGACTTACAAAAATAATTCAAAACCAAAATTAGCCAAATTGGTCCAGCCGTTCTCGAGTTTGAGCGAGACTAACGAACAGCAATTGATTTTTGTATATATAGATATGTACTGTACTAGTTTTACACGGCGGTATGTGATAGTAGAGGCTGGGTCTGCGGTCGGCTGCGGCGGAGAGGACAGCGTGAATTGGTTTCGACGACTGATAGTATCTATAGCACACCTATTCATATCTCAAAAGCCGGCAGCGCATTCCCCATGCCTATGTTGTTGCGGATGTCTATGGGCGGCGTTGATTGCTTTCCAGCAGGCGACAAGCTGACTTCCTTCCTATCAAATAACTTAATCTAATGCAAAATAACAAGTTTTAAAATTATAAGTCCATTCTGCATATTTAAAATACAAAAATGGTAGTAGCTTAGCTACCGCGCTTCGTACGGTGAGCGGCCGAGTTCCGGAAGGCCAACACCCTCCCCCTCCCATAATGACACTTTCCTTAAAGGTCGGCAACGCTTCCGCACTGCTTATGGTGCTGCGAAAGTCTATGGACGGCGTTGATTGCTTTCCATCAGGTGACACGCCCGCTCGCTTGCCTTTCTACCCCATAAAAAAAATCTAAATGTCATTAATCAAAGCCGACAACTGTCTCTGACCTGTTTGTTGTTCCTTTGGCTGTCCTGATGTTTTTCCAGTTTTTGCTTTCTCCAGTGTATCCCTTATGAAATTAGTTAGCCACATGTTTGATGCGGTATCAAGTCCGTTATCTGCGGTAGATAATCAGATATTCAAAATCGAGTACACATGGTTGTTTAAACATATATAGCGGACTCCGCGTTTGAGTGTTAAAACAAAATAACGAGAATAGTTCCTAGTACACAACGGTATTACCGTATAGCTCCGTGAGAAAGCCGCCGTCATAAAGTTATAAAGGGAATTGCTTTACAATCGTATGTTCGTTTCGCTTGTTTCGTTCGTTTCGTTTTTGTTTCGCTCGTTTCGTTTCGTTTCGTTCGTTTCGTTCATTTGTTTCGCTTGGATGGATGCCCCAAAAGCCGCTGTGAACATCGGCACCAAACTTGGGGACGGTCGCCCCGTTGTTGCAGTTTAAGCTCGAGTAGTGAGGTTCATCCCCGAGGCTCGCTCCTACATACCTGTGGGGTGTAGGTGTCCCCCGATGTATTGCTTTACAACCCTCCCCCTAACGACGGCGGCGAAAAAGGCCATTGCTAATCGTAACGGTTTAACAATAGATCATTGTCTCACGTTGTAGCCACGTTGTGTCTCGGCAACGCACAATACCTTTTCCAACGCTTTGTTTAGCCATCGTATAAAGACCTGGCCGATAGGTATACAAAAGGCAGATGGTAAACCGACAGTAGAGATATAACCAACACTCACAAGTCAACGCACACGCTCGCTATAACCATCTATCTGTTCTTTAGTTCTGTGATCAACACACAATGTATTCTGATCGTTTGTTCTAGATCACTTTGTGAAATTATAATTTAACGTTATTATTTTTTTATATATTCACGCCTATCCTCCGCAGGGGTTGGCAGAGGACACAGAGCTTCTTCCGCTATCCTTCATCGCAGCGAAACGGCTCTCCGTTGGTCGCTTCTCGCCCTCGTGAGAATCAGGACGTGACGGGTGGCGTCATTTTCCGTCATTTTCAACAAATTAGGTATATTAAAATTCGTCTTAGTGAATCCCACGAGCCGCAAGGGAGGATGGAGGTCAGCCCCAGCAGAGCCCTGCATGGTGAGGTAAGGCAGCATAGTACCGGGCGAGCCCGATCCCGGGACGGTCGGCACGCTTTCGACTAGGCTCGCCCCTAGATATGCATCCGTTGGCACGGCAGATCGTGGATTGGCGGATAGGAAGGAAAAGGATAGAGAAGAATGGAAAGGGCAGGAAAGGAAATGCGGAATGGAGGGTTACCAGACTCGGAATAAATATTTATAAATCCATATATATATTTATTCCGATGCGGGCATCGAACCCGCGACCATTGACTCCGCGGACGGAGGGCCTCGCCACTGAGCCAATTGGTCGTCATCGTCATCGATTATGAGACATGACGGGTACAAGCGCGCTTTTTCCTATTACGATCAGTTGTTTGCTGCAACGCAAAAAACGCGGGCTAAAGACAAGTTGGTCGAAAAAGAAAGTCTTAGCCACGTAATATCAGGGAGTGGACCGGGATAGCGAGTGCTCCAGAACTGCTGCACCTCGCGAAGGAGGAGGAAAGGTGTGCTGAATTGGCTGCCAACCTTCACAAGTCGGAGAGGCACTCTTAGAAGACGAAGTCTTTGTAGATCGCTTACAAATTTATCTTTAAATAAAATCCTACTGGTTGAATGACATTTAAAAGTCGTCGGGAAAGCTTTATAGGTTTCTGGTGCCCTGGCGTAATACACTTCTGCGCTCTTCGGGTTTCTTTCTGCGCTCTTCAGTGCGTCCTGCCCGTACTCTCTTACGGTGCCGAGACGTGAACACTGACAGTCCGTTTCCTCGAGAAGCTCAAAGACGCTTAGAGGGCTATGGAGAACGTTATGCTCGGGGTTTCTCTGGTGGACAGAATTCGAAATGAAGAAATTCGCCGGAGAACCAGAGTCACCGACATAGCCCTTCAAATTAGTAGGCTAAAGTGGCAATGGGCTGGGCACGTTTGTCGGAGAACAGACAATCGTTGGAGTAGACGAGTGCTGGAGTGGAGACCGTGACTCGGCAAACGTAGTGTGGGACGCCCTCCTGCTAGATGAAGCGACGATCTGCGCAAGGCGGCTGGCAGAGACTGGATGCGTGTAGCCGAATATTGGGCTAGGTGGCGCGCCTTGGGTGAGGCCTATGTCAGGCAGTGAATTGCCGCGGCCTGATATTGATATTGATTGATAAAAAAACGGCAAATTTTGTTATTGCAACAACAGCAGGTTTAAAAGCAAACAGAAAGAGATGAAATATATAGTTTGACCTTCAATATTCGGAGACACTTGACGGACAAAACGCTGTTGTTCTGAAGTTCTCGGAATTCCCCCGTGGACCTCCTCTTTATGGGTGAGGCAAATCACCATTATCCAGGCCAGGAATATGAGCCTGTTCATCTGTAACGTACACACACACATATATATGTATATATATATATATATATATATATATCATTTTAAACAAAAAATAAATATTAGCGTATCAAAATTTTAAAGAGAATTTATCGAATAACAAGTAATTAAAAAGAAATAAAGTCAAATCCGACTTAGGTCAAATAAGAAAAAAAAATAATTTTTAGTTTAATTTGTTATCATATAATAAATAATATTTAAAAAAACTGTATTAACATCGAGTGTCATCTAAGACAAGTTTAAAAACATGTATTTGAACTTGAGTAGATGAATAAAAAGTATTTTATTAATGATGGAATACATATACATATATATATATATATATATATATATATATATATATATATATATATATATATATATATATATATATATATATATATATATATATATATATATATATATATATATATATATATATATATATATATATATATATATATATATATATATATATATATATATATTTATTTATTTATTCGTCGTCGTTGGTCAAAATCGTATATTATCGAAGTTTATGACTATTATGGCAAAAACAAAACAAGGAAACACTTATCAATTGAAACAAATTCAGTTATTATTGATTTACGTTTAACATGAGAATAATATATTGGAGGTTTATTAGATCACAGCGGAAGAACGCACGTCTTCTTTAACTTTTTCCGACAACTTAGATCAGTAACTTTGTGTTTTTATTTTATTTCTATAATCTTATATAATTTTCAGTTATATTCTTTAATTACGGTATCACAAACAATATTGTGTGTTTGCGGAAGAAATTGTCGGTCGTTTCTTGGTGAGTACTTCTTTATACATTTCTCTTTTTGTGTTCGCGGATATCAGGAAAGTAAGGCTATCCATCTTTCGAAGGTAACGGTGTTTTCGAATTAACGATTTGGATCCTACAATCGCCATCTAATTAAAACTTGGGGGAGGAATTGAATCAAAAAGCTTACGAACGATTTTCATACGTTACGTTTCTTACCTGGGTCATATCATGAGACATGACAAGTACAAATTGCTGCAATTGATCATGATGGGAAAAATCGCGGGCAAAAGACAAGTTGGTCGAAAAAGAAAGTCTTGGCTACGTAATATCGGGGAGTGGACCGGGATAGCGAGTGCTCCAGAACTGCTGCACCTCGCGAAGGAGGAGGAAAGTTGTGCTGAATTGGCTGCCAACCTTCGCAAGTCGGAGAGGCACTCTTAGAAGAAAAAGATATAAATATCCATAAATGGTTGGTTCAATGTATTTTTATTTTTAATAGACTTCTTATTATACTTGTTGGAAACCGACATATAGGGAAACATGGGGAAATATTAATAGTCATTCCGAAACATAGGGAAACACTAATGGTGATTCATATTACTTATTAATACCCGTATATAATATATTGGTTACATACAAGCCGAGATTACGCTGATGACGAGGAAAATACAAAATAAAAAGTAGGTGAAAAAGTATATGCATGTATATATATATATACAGTGATTATATAATATTAGGTCGGGGCAAAAGTATTTTCGTATTTTGAATGTAGTAATCAAACCTCTTTGGCTGTGAATGTAACTGGCTGGTTTTAATGTGACATTCTGAAGATGGTATAAATAAAAAAAAAAACTTGTTCCCGCCATTTTTCAATTGTTTTTCATGGAAGCAAAATGAATGTATGTGACGAAGAAATTCGGTACATTTTAAAGTTTTATTACAAAAAAAGTAAAAATGCGACGAACGCCGCGAATAAAATTTGTGCGGTTTACGGACCTAATGCGGTATCAATAAGAGTAGCACAAATGTGGTTTAAGCGTTTCAAGTCTGGAAATTTTAGTGTGAAAGATGAGGTTCGCTTTGGATAAATTGTGACAGATAAAATCAGTGCCATCTTTGAGAAAGTGGAGCAAGATCGACATATTAGTTGCTACGACATTGCTGAAGAACTGGGTGTTGATCATAAAACAGTTTTACGTCATTTACGAAAGTCTGGGTACAAGAAAAAACTTGACATTTGGGTACCACATGATCTCACTGAGAGAAACCTAACAACGTGCAACGTGTTTCCATTTGCGATTCGTTGTTGAAACGTAAAAATTCCGAACCATTTCTTGAACATTTGATATAGCCCTGACCTTGCTCCATCAGATTTCTACCTGTTTCGGTCATTGCAGAACTCTTTAGGAAGCATAAAGCTAACCTCAAAAGAACACTGAACACTACCTGTCAGATTTTTTTAATCAAAAATCTCAAAATTTCTACAGGAATGGGATCATGGCACTAGATCATGGCAACAAGTTATCGATCAAAACGGCAAATACATATTATAAATAAATAAAAAAATATACCTAAAAAAAATTATTTTCCTTTGTATGAACAATACGAAAATACTTTTGCCCCGACTTAATATTAATTTACAAAGAGTGGTCTTATCGCTGAAAACGATTTCTTCCAAACAACCGTTGGATGGATAATTTTTAGCGACTTACTACGCTACCTTGACATACGCGAATTCGGAGTTTCTTTTTTTTTTATGGGATAGGAGGGCAAATGAGCAAGCGTGTCGCCTGATGGAAAGCATTCAACGCCGCCCATTGACAACCGCGACACCGCAGGAGTCGCGGTTGTCAATGTTCAGGTATGTATAGACTTGTTTTTTGAAGGTGCCAATGTCGTATCGGTTCGGAAAGACCGCCGAGGGTAAAAGGAGTTACACGATTTTTAAATTTTCACATTTATTTCCTAAATTATTGTTTTATTTAGTCTCCGGTCCCAATTAAACATACTTCGTATGTCTTTATATGCAAAATTGTACCCCGACTAACGCGAATTCGACTTACACGGATAGCGCTCGGTCGCACCTATCGCGTAAGTCCGGGGTGTTACTGTATTTCACTGTCATTTCTTTGATGGCAATTAGTTATATTTATTATACCAGTGTTAAATAAAATACAATAATATCAAATGTTATGAAATGTAACTAGTCAGCTTCCTAGTCTACCACCGAAATCTTCTATAGACTTTTTCAGTCAATATAAAAATATATGGACAGTCAAAAGTTTTACTTAGCTAAGATCCGCGACAGGCAAAACAATAACAGAAAATTAGTAATGTGTGTTTTTCCGTTGGGTTTAGTGGATTTATTTGGAACTTAAACCAAAAACTTACCGAAAATCGGCCATCAACTCTCCACCCACCAACCACTATACACAACACCAAACACACATTATCACTTTTCCATCTTGTAAACGACACGTGTTTCGCCCCAACACGAGGCATCTTCAGGTATAGTAGACTCTACGGTAGACAACCGAAAAGTTGACTTTTGGCCGTTTTCGGTAAGTTTTTGGTTTAAGTTCCAAATAAATCCACTAAACCCAACGGAAAAACACACATTATTAATTTTCTGTTATTGTTTTGCTTGTCGCGGATCTTAGCTAAGTAAAACTTTTGACTGTCCATATAGTGATGGATTTCCGCAAAGTAACGCCTGACTCCATTAATAATCAATATAAAAAGTCACGATACACGCATTTATTTCATATCACTTCACTTATACACCTGAATCGAATTATAATGTATAATACACCGCCATAATTAAACAATATAATTGAAAATGATATAAGTTTATAAAAATGAAATAAAAACACAACGTCACTGATGTAAGTTGGCGGGAAAAATCTTCATGTCATTTAAAAACAAAAAACGGGTATGATTTTTTTTTCTTTTCTTTAATGACAATTAGTTATAACTATTATGCCAGTGTCAAGTAAAATACATTAATATCCAATATCTTGAAATGTAATAAGTTAACTTATCACGTTACATCTCGATAAAATAGTGGCCATTTTACCAAAACTTTCTATGGACTTTTTCAGTCAACTTAAAAAGTTACGATACACGCATTTCTATTTCATATCACTTCACTTATTCGCCTTAATCGAATTAAACAATATAACTGATCTTAATATAAGATTATGAAAATGAAATAAAAACACAACGTCACTGATGTAAGTTGGTAGGAAAAGTCGGCATGAGGTTGGTTTTGGCTATAATATAATATGTTGCGGGTTGTGGCATCCCAGAGGTTACACGATGACTTTAAATACATATTTTTCAAAAAAAAAAACGAGAGATTCTTGTCACGAAAAAGGAATAAATATAAAAAAAAACAACATAATTACCTTATAAAAATTCCAATGCTTCATAAACAATATACAAGTTATTGTTGTAATAAATTATGCACTCAAACTATATGTATAAATATATAATTAAAATGTACGCATCTTTATCCTTTGCAATTGGATGTATTGTATGGTTAACTCTTGCCTTCGTATTAAAGTTTTGGGTCGCATATTCCTCATAGTAATTACGTCATTTTAAAATGAAACTACGATAATATTTTCCTTTTGAATTATATTTTATTTTTGTATTAATTAACCATTATCGGTCGCTAGTTGTTTTATCGATTTGTGTTCGCGGATTCTAGGAGTGGACGTGGATAGGCCATACTTTTTGGCTTTCATATTCAGCGCTGGATTGGACTCCTCAAAAGAAAAGAATGCGAGACTTACCCAAACACACCTGGCCGACCGTAGCGACCGAAATGAAATTTATCGGGTTGACATGGCCTGAAGTGAAGCGCGTCGCTCATGACCGATTGCAATGGAGAAGCACTGTGGACGCCCTGTGCCCCACCTCGGGGACATAACACCATAAATGAAAAATGATCGGTTGCTATCTTTTATACGTGATTCTCACTAGGTTATAACTACAGATACAGTTTTCATTGACTTTATTCATTTTTGGGCTCAATATATTAGAAAATAATTGGAAAAAGCAATGATTTATAACTGGAAATATCAATTTCTCTGTTAGGAATATTTTACTAATAAGGCAACAGTGCCTGCATTTCACACGGAGCGAGTTTCAACATGTCTCGTATTGTCACCTCCCACGTGACTTACGACCGCAGCGACAAAGTACTGTTGTTACGTGAGAGGTGACTTACGACTGATATGAGTTAACATTATTATTTACTAGGCATGCGAAATTTATTTCGTTTTTTAAAACAAGAATACAAGTAATATTTTTAATATAGTTATGATATAGTTCACATAGTCCATCACTATAGTCCAATGGAAAATATGAACTCAGGAAA
>JASFAT010000328.1:0-271733 GCA_031353405.1 Baronia brevicornis
TAAGTTTCCGCAGTTTTTTATAAAAAATTAGGAATTTATTGTAAAGGAAAAGTACATTACGTTTTATTCAAAGTATTTTCCATCATTTGCCACTACTTTTCCCCATCTTTCTGGCAACATTCGGATACCCCGTCGAAAAAACTCTTCATCTTTTGACGCTATCCACAAATCTACCCAATTTTTGGTGTCTTCATATGATGTGAAGCGCTGCTCAGACAGACCATGTGCCATCGACCGGAACAGGTGATAATCAGACGGGGCTAAGTCTGGTGAATACGGCGGGTGGGGTAAAACTTCCCAGTTGAGTGTTTCCAAGTATGTTTTTACCGGCGCCGCAACATGTGGACGAGCATTATCGTGTAAAAGAATAATTTTGTCGTGTCTGGAGTAGTAATGGGCGCGTTTTTCCTTAAGTGCCCGACTCAATCTCATCAATTGTGTTCGGTAGAGAGCTCCAGTAATGGTTTCGCTTGGTTTCAGCAATTCATAATACACGACACCAAGCTGATCCCACCAAATACACAGCATGAGTTTTTTTCCATGAATATTCGGCTTAGCTGTCGATGTTGATGGTTCGCCGGGCTTAACCCATGACTTTCTCTTCTTTGGATTATCGTAGTGAATCCATTTTTCGTCACCAGTGACTATACGATGCAAAAAACTCTTTTTTTATTCCTGGCAAGCAGCATTTCACTCATGCATAATCGGCGTTCAACGTCTCTCGGCTTTAGTTCATATGGAACCCAATTTCCTTGTTTTTGAATCATTCCTAACGATTTTAAACGATGTGAAATTGCTTGTTGAGTCACTTGTAGAGTAAGTGCAAGTTCTTTTTGCGTTTGGGACGAATCTTCCTCCAATAGTACTTCTAATTCCATGTCTTCGTACACTTTCGGCCTTCCACTGCGTTCTTTGTCTTTAACGTCAAACTCACCGTTCTTAAACTTTTGAAACCATTCCTGACAACTTCTCTCACTTAAAGCAGCTTCACCATATGCTTCTAGAAGCAATCGATGCGCCTCAGCTGCAGATTTTTTCACATTAAAGAAGTAAATCAAAAGTTCCCGCAAATGATGCTTATTCGGAATAAAACTTGACATTTTTGCACGAAAAAAATTACGTGATGCTGATACGGAATCACTAGTACTTTAAGGTTATGGTGTTGCCAGATGACTAAACTTGGGATATTACGTTTTACATCTGACAATTTCTCCATAACTTTCTGGTGGGGCCATCTTTTGACAAACCGCGGAAACTTATTTGTACACCTAATATAATATTTGCTACGCATTTTTTCTATAGGTAACACTGGGTGGTAAACTAATTTGTTTACAAAAAAATCAACAGTCATAATTCAGTTACATTTGAAACCAATTCGATCAATCAAAAGTAAAGCTGATATAGTTATTTAAATAAATACAATACAGTTTTGATTAACTAAAGTAAAATAAAATAATGCAAAAAATACATTTTAATATTCTTGAGTTAAACTACTTATAAATATTTTAAGCACACAAATCTAAGCACCACAATGTTCTGTTAAAACATGTGAACCTCGTTTTTACCACAAAAAATTCACAGCCCATATGTAACCCACTGATGGGCCCGGGCCTCTTCCTATTTCTGGAGAAATAGACGTTGGTAGGCTACCACGTTTGTCCAAAGCAGATTGCCGGGGTACGCAGACTCAGAATGAAAACGATACATATATTTAATCCGATGCGAGAATCGAATCCGCGTCCAGTGACTTACGGAGCTAGTTGTTTAAGATATTACAAATAAAACATAAATAAAAATGAATCGCTGAAATGTATGTACTTGCACTTCAGAACGACTCCACCAAATTGGATACTTATTTTTTTTTGTGTTTGTTATTATTTTTGGTATGTATAAAAGATAATTTCTAAAAAATACGTTTCCAAAAAATATGGAAAGACGCAAAAACAAAATTTTTCTCTTTTCCGTCATTTTAAATCGCAATATGGCGCCATTATTAGGATTAACAAAAGAAGCTGAGATTAACAAAATAAATATCAGTATTGATAAATTGACATTGATTCATATTCAATTACCATTTCTTCTGTATTACAAAAGCATAACTTTGTTTCTGCGCTTCGTGCTTTTCTTTCCTTTAGCTTTCGTGTGTTTTCGTTTTCGTCGACAATGTTTATCGTGATAAGAAAACGGAAGGTTTTATCTTTTTCATTAGGCACACCACCCGTATGAAGCCGGGGCGGGCAGCTAGTTGAATATATATATATATATATATATATATATATATATATATATATATATATATATATATATATATATATATATATATATATATATATAAATATATATATATATATATATATATATATATATATATATATATATATATATATATATATATATATATATATATATATTTATCTATTAAATTTAAAATTTTAATATTTATATTTAATAGTTTTTAGGTTATGAAATATTTGTAGAAATACTTCTAGAATCTTTATAACAAACTAACTTTCAGTCTTGGAAAGTCCGTTACTTGTATTGTTGTTATCTAATTATTATATTAGGCGTACGGTTCTCGTGTATTCACATCTGTTTAGCAACATTTTCACAAAAATGGTTAACCCTAATGCAATTTGATGTTTTGAATATGATTGATACAATATTCATCACATCATTAATCCGTGTATAAATAGCTTGTTTAGTTGTTCACATTTATGGTATAATCAACTTAACTTTAACGTGTACCATAAACAGTACATGTCACACGGAACGAAATAAAACTTCGAATTATAGAGAGATTTGAATTATCAAGAGTCGGCTGTATGGTATACAGTCGACTCCGTATACGTAAAAAAACCAACGTGTAATAGGTGTTAAACAGCCTAACGTATGCATCTACCTCACCCCCATATTCACAACCATATCAATAGCATTTTGCGTATGCACATTTTACGATCATATTTTGCGGTATTGATGCAATTCGTGGTGTTTCTCGCGGGAGCACAGAGAAATTTTCGAATAAAGTTATCCGAACGGGAGTTTACTGTATTGATTGAAAGTATGATATGTGAGAATAGAGAATTCAATGCTACCTGCATTGAATTATCCATTCTCGCATATCATACTTTAAGGGTTACGCTTAGGATTTAATAAAGGTCGTGGTTTTTGATTCTATCTATTATAAAAGTATATATAATTAGCTTTAGAAAGTCTAGTAACATTAAAAAAAGCATTGCTAGTCTGCCCTTACAAAATGTTTCTTATGAAGTTGCTCTTAAGCGAATTCGCTACTAAGACACCACAGATTTTGAAAGTTCTCCTAATTAACTCGTGTGTACCGTCTGGACCCAGTAATGTGTTGCTATATAATTTACATTTTGTTTACTTCTTATTTTCATGTATATTCTAGTAAAAATGCAGTCATTTAGTTTCAACTCCAGTTACAATGTAAAACACGTTATTAATGCTAATATACAGGTATACTTTTCTAAATACATGTCTAAACATTAAACACCCATATAAAATAATTCAAATTTTTCATATTGAAATTTCTTGATCACTCTAAGTACAATAACTTTGAACATTTAAGAGTAAATATCATTTATTTAATTAATAATTTATTGGAGATTCAAATAGCCGAGGTTTTGTAGGAGTTAATTAAGTTTTATTTATTTTATTTTATTATTCTTCCCTGTGATACTACAGTGCAAATAATAAAACTCCTTATACACATGATTAATTTAAATTACTTAATTGCGTATAATTATACAACAAGTTGTTTACTACGATAAATAGCTTATATTAAAATTGCATTTACTTTATCTATTACATAAAAGTATTTATAGATGTAAAGCGTATTACAAATGTCAGGTAATTAGTGTCGACCAAAATTTATTATTGATAAAAGTAAGTTTTGTGTCAAGGTGATTATAAACATTATTATACTTTTAGTAGTTATTAAAAAATAATTTCCTAAGCTTTTTTTTATTTTTGAACTATATGCTAGCATATGTAATAACATTGTTTCGACTATGATGTTTATTTATAGTATTTCAAACTACGTAATATATTTAAGAGGCTTATATGTACATTTATGCGCATACAAAGGTATGATCGATATTATTGGAGTGTGGAATATTTGAATGAAGCGTCTTAAATAAAAATTGTATATTTTATAAATTACATTAAGGGTTCTAATAGGATTGTTAAGTAAATAAAAGTTATTCGGCGAATATTTTTACCCGGAAATCATTGGTACACAACAACAACAGTACATAACCACTGGAGCATTGGTTTATTGGCGCTAAATATTAATATTCTTTGAGGCTCGCGCATTGATGCCGTGAGCAACACTCACTGAACTTGTGAAAGAAATGACAATATATATTTATTTTTGCAAACGAGTGACAAAAGTTACTACACTTGATATTACGAAATTATAATAATATTATAATTTCGTAATAGCTAATATATATATATATATATATATATATATATATATATATATATATATATATATATATATATATATATATATATATATATATACATATATATATATATGAATGAATCCCTATTTCTCTTGGTCACGCCATAACTTAGAAATGACTTTTTCAATTAATTAAGGTTCAAATTGATTATTCATAGTTAAGACAGGACAACGTCTGTTGGGTCAGCTAGTTGGTATATAAGAACTAATCTAAATTCTTCTATTATAAACATTATTCTTTATTACCGTGTACTCTAGCCAAGCCCATGAATACCTGTTCTAGTGTGGTTTGTGATACGGAGTAGTCTTCAATGGGGAATTGTGTTCGAGTCTCCTCCATTATATGGAACATGCGCCACCATGGTAGATCAGGATCGGTCACATAGTAGGTGCTGATTCCCAAGTATGATTCTCTGAAAAACGATTGTGATTATAATTTATTGCATTGGAAACATCGAGTTTATTTCAATTTCCAATACTATAACCAAATAATACAAGAGTGCTAGTTTTCTTAAAAAAACTTACATGAATTTTGCTTCTTTGAAAATTTGCAATATATGCTGGTTGACACTGGCAACATTTGCGTCTCTATCCGGTTCTGATTTACATTTTACAATTAATGTGTAACCTGTAATAAATGAAAAGTAAAATTAAAATAAGACGCTTTTATTCTGTTTATTTACTAGACTGTTTATCTTTAGAAGCTTTGTAAGCGTCCACAGTTGATTTTGTATTTTGTAAATTGTAATGCTATCTGTTGCTATCATGTGAAGTTATAACGGTATATTTGTGTAAATAAAAATACCCCGCCAAATCCGCATTGGACCCGCGTGGTAGGTTAACGTCCGTTCCTCCAGTAATGGAGAGGCCTGTGCTCAGGAGTAGGACATATACGGGCTGTTAAAAAAGTGTGTAAATCCCATAAGTATTTATCCGGAGTCTAGGTATTCCGCTAATACGCTTGAACAAGCGTGGTGTCCACTTGTCTAGAAAGGGTCACACCCCAGTGGAAGATTTAGGTAAATATAACATTTTGCTTTAATAAATAAAAATGTGCAAATATCAAGGATCAAACTTAGGATTTATTTTTGAACAATATTTTATATACGAGTATGTTTATATTTTTTCAGATACTTCGATCGACATTTAATGAGAAAAATAGAATATTTAACATGTCTAGAAATTTCTAGATGTATTAAATTTTTTGGGAAAGGCCAGATAAAGAGTACTCTTAACCGGCGGGCTTGCATGAGGATAGTGATGAGTGTGGAGGAAGCAAGGAAAGTGTGCGGAGATCGTAGCATGGAGATCTGTGGTCTTTACTGTAGTGATACATTGATGAATGTATCATGAATGTAATAAAACTTTTTATTTGAATATATTAAAACTTTTTATATTGTGTTGCTTCTTTTTGAATTCGTGATTTTCGTAAGTGTCGCTACATGGGATCTTTAGGGGTTTTATCTTTAATAAAATGAAATTCTTTCAAGTGAAATTTATTTATTTTGCTTTACACTGCACATTTATATTTTATTCATACTTTATACACACTTTATAAATATTGTTTATTTGTGCAATGAACATCCAAGACGTCAGTCGATCGAATATTTTTATTTTTATAAAACAATTTATTTCTTTTTTATGTTTAAATTTAAAAAATACGAATTTAAAAAGATTGTAAGCGTCTTTTCGATTGGTTTTTCATTATAATAGTTATATTAAAAGGCATAAAAGAGGCGGAATGCTATTCTGTCTTTGTTGCACAACACAACCATCTATCGTCATGCTTCTGGCGGCCGTAAATTGGAAAGAATAGCGCAACCATTAAGCTGACGTACCCCCCCCCCCCACTACTGTTGATGCAAGACCTGTGTATATATGACCGTGTTGTAAACTCACCTTGTGAAAACTTGCTTTTTAGATGTTGTAACGGTCCCAAGCAGTACAGTTTCCCTTTGACCATTATAGTAAGACGCGAGCAGAGCGCCTCGCACTCTTCCATGCTGTGTGACGTCAGCACGATGCTGCGGCCCGACACCACTGCGTCGTTTATAGATGACCACACGAGACGCTTCGAAGCCGGGTCCATGCCTAATGGAAACACGCGTATGCAAATTAAAAATTCTTTGATTGTATTTGGGAAGGCATACATATGTATGTACATATTTATCGATATGCAGCGTAATTATTTTTTTGGCAGGCATGTCACCTGATAGAAAGCAATCAAAGCCGCCCATTGACTTCCGTAGTGCCTATGGCAGGCAGAACAGAAGCGTTGCCGGCTTTTAAGAAAAGTGTAGGGTTGTTTTTGAAGGTTCTAATGTCGTATCGGTTCGGAAACACCGCAGGTCGTAACTGGTTTCACAGGCTAGTGGTGCGTGCAAAGAAGTTTGTGAAAAAACGCACCGTATGGCATCGCCACTCATCTAGATGATGAGGATGAAACTTTTCCTTGTAGCGAGTTGTGCGGTAGTGGAATTCAGCGGCTAGAATTCTCCCGAAGAATTCCCCGGAGCACTCCCCACGGTAAAAACGATAAAAATGCTGTGAGATAAGATATCCCTTCGCCGTTCTAAAGTGAGAGCATTTAATTAATGTTATTATTTAGAACTGATGTGGCAATGGGACGGCCACGTTTGTTTAATAACCCACAATCGCCGGAAGTGAACAGTGCTGGACTGGAGACCGCATCTTGGCAAACAAAAAAAATCACAATCCATGAGTTTAACTAGTATGCCAACAATGTGACCTCTATAAGGTATATAAGGTGTTACTGTACCCTCTATATAAAGGTGTTACTGTAAAGATTAAAGTAATAAAATATTTGAACTACAGTTATTTATTTTGAGTTAGTGTTTATCCACGGTGAGGTCGCTACTTTTAAAAATACTAGTACGAAGCTTTATTAAAAAAAGAATACTGATAACCATTGTTTTGATATAACTAGAATTCTTGTAAACCGTTCCAGCTAAGGTAATTGCTTGTGCTAGGAATGTGTGGTTCACATCGATTAACATGGTCAGAATTGAAACCACAACTTAAAATAGTAAGCACAATCGGTACCAATAGAGCTGTTAAGACGCCAACCTAAAAAGAAAAGCTAGAGTTAGTATTCTAAGGATTCTGAGTTCAGAAGTATTCTAAGGAATCCGACTGTCTAAGAACCATAATAAGGTTGACCCAGTGGGTCCTGATAGTATAACGTACCTGTAGTTGGCTCATCGAGGAATACTAAAGGCGCGTCACCTAGGAGCGCGAGGGCCGTGCTAATTTTTCTCTTAGTTCCACCGCTACATTCGTAGATCTGGGTACAAAGTAAATATGTGTTCAATGAAGTTACTTTTTTGATTCCAACATTTAATTTTTTAACAGTTGATAATTTATTTAATGCAAGCGTGCCGACCGTCTCGGAATCGGGCTCCCCCGGGTACTATGGTGCCTTACCTCAGCATGCAGGGCTCTGCTAGGGCTGACCTCCATCCCTTGCGGCTCGTGGGATGCACTAAGACGAATTTAATATACCTAACATGTTGAAAAATGATGACGACGTGGTTCGCCACCCGTCACGTCCAGATTCTCACGAGGGCGGGAAGCGACCAATGGAGAGTCGTGCATTTTCTGAAAGATCGATTCAGATCAGGCATCCTTATCTCAATTTAGATATACGTAGCCCTAGAACTTAATACACCGCGCGTCAGATTGTAACGTATGTATATTGAATTTATAACATGACTTAAAAGAGTTTATCTATTAAAGGATTTTTATCAAAAATTAAGAATTTTTAAATACGAACTTTCTTATCGTAATGTTTGGTGAAGCCGAGTATTCCAGCTAAATGCAGAGCTCTGGAAGAACCGACTTTGATCGGTATACCTTGCAGCAGACAGAAAATACGAAGTGTCTCTCGTGCTGTCAGGTTATCGAGTAGTGCGTCAAACTGTGGACAGTATCCTGGAACAAAAAGAGTTTTATTAAGTATAGCGCATGGAGACATTAAAAAGATAGACTTAAATATCTATCTATAATAAAATATTCAGACTGACATGTATTCATATATACAACACATATATAGTTTTTTTTTTTTTTATATATTCACGCCTATCACCCGTAGGGGTTGGCAGAGACCACAGAGCTCCATCCGCTGCCATTCATCACAGCGAAACGGCTCGTCATTGGTCGCTTTTCGCCCTCGTGAGAATCAGGACGTGACGGGTGGCGAACCACGTCGCCGTCATTTTTCGACAAATTAGGTATATTAAATTCGTCTTAGTGAATCCCACGAGCCGCAAGGGAGGATGGAGGTCAGCCCCAGCAGAGCCCTGCATGCTGAGGTAAGGCACCATAGTCCCCGGGGGAGCCCGACCCCGGGACGATCAGCACGCTTGCGACTAGGCTCGCCCCTAGCCACGCATCTATTGGCACGGCAGACCGTGGATTGGCGGAGAGGAAGGGAAAGGATAGAGAAGAAAGGACGGGCAGGAAAGGAAATGCGGATTGGGGGGGTTACCAGACTCAGAATAAACATTTATAAATCCATATAAATATTTATTCCGATGCGGGAATCGAACCCGCGACCATTGACTCCGCGGGTGGAGGGCCCCGCCACTGAGCCAATCGGTCGTCATATATAATTACATTATTATCAATCAATTGCTAATATAATTTAAAAAGGATGATACAATATTAAATGTACTAAAGCTACGTATCACATTATGTGATAAAAAAATGAATATTTCCACTTCCTATGATATGATAAGAAGAAATATCTTTCTTTTGCAGTAGGTAAAACTCAGTTTTAAGCTGAGGGAGATCTTCAAATAATAACCAGTAATATTTTTCATCTCTTTGCATACCATACTATATCATATTTTTACTAATGTTTTGAGAAATTGTTTCAACAGTTCAGTTATTTCTAAAACTTATTTAATGATTAAATTTTAGTAGTACATGGCTAAAAATAAATTGCCCAAGTGGTGCAATGGCGTAGTGTTCGCTTTAAGAGCCAAGGACAGTGGGTTTGACTGCCGAATAAGGTTCAGTATTTTTACATTATTTATTCTGATTATTGATATGTTTCATTGTCATTTGTATATTTATAATAGCACCACCGACACAAGGAACCTTAGGGGCTATAAGTGTAAAAGAGTTTTATATTATTTATATATATATTTATATTTATTATTTTCGATGTCAAAATTTTAATCAACTAATTATAATTACGTTTTAATTTTTAATATTAAAAATAATTACGGTTTTTCTTTACAAATATATTTTTTTTATTTTTTCGGGAATACACTCTGTGTTGGCGGAATGACCAGCGCTGTAGTTAACCAATTATAGTATTAAAGCTGAGCCAAGGCAATAGGCCTTTGGCATATTAACGTTAATTTTAATTGATTCCGAAAGTTTATGTAGTACTTTACTCTAATTTCTTAGCTTAATTTTTATTTTAATTGTTACTTTTGATGTTGTTTGTACTGTGCCTTGAATAAACAAGTTATCTATCTATTTACGTTATCTAAAATTCAAGTTAAACTTACCCATGTGTCTATAGACGTCTTGAATATGTGTTTTAATCGACAGTCCATGCACGTATGCTTCTCCAAAAGAGATATGCGTATCACCAGTCAACATACGGAAGGTAGACGTCTTGCCAGCACCGTTGACGCCCAGGAATCCGAAACATTCGCCCTTATGTATCGCTACATTGTGCAACATACAAAAAATTATCCGCAAGTTTATAGAATTTTTCCATCCCTACCATCTGAATCGGTGATACTCAACCGCTTTTTTCATATTTATATATATTAATCACGTGTTAGTCATGGTGTCGCGAGCCCGTAAAGTAGAAAAAAAATAGGTAATAATCATGTAAATAAATTCAAAACAAGTCACGACCGGCACGGTCTTTATTTTTCTTATGGGCGCAAAATTTAAAATGGTTTAAAATAAAGTAACACCAGATGGGCCAACCACAAAAGCCCGCAGGGTGAGCTGATCTGGATGAAAGGCGTTTATCCTATAACTTTTTTTCCACGTATCACTACTGTGTGGCACCAGCTATCTTCGGCAGTACTTACAAAAGCGAAATGAGAATGAGATCTCCAAATGACAAGAATTTTCGTATTTCTTGAAACGCTCGGGCGGGCGGCCTTTTCACTTTTCATGAGGTTTTTATTCTATAAAAAACACTAAATTATATATTTATATTTTTGCCTATGGTTATTAACTTTATTAATAAAATTTTCTATCATCCTGACGATAATGTATTATCAACCTACATCAAATTATCTTTTTAACACTATGATCATCCTACGGTTGTCTGTCTCGCTATTAGCGATAAGAGATTATTGATTGTAATATTTGTATATAAATATTACGATCAATAATTGTATAACTTTATTTTTGGTGTACAATAGAGAATTTATGTATCTATTTAAATCGGTATAATTTTTCATGTTGTGATGTAAGAATTTTACAGATGTAGTGCACGATTTAGGAGAACAACCTGTTTGTTTTTCAATATAACTGACAGTATATTGTATGATGATGGACAACCTTGAATCGGGCAATAAAAAAGTTATATTTTATTGCTCACCAAAAGAAAGTCTATTAACAGCCAGATAGTCTTTATAGTATTTAGTGAGGTCTCTACACACAAGACTTTTCTGACCGATTTCGGGTCGACTGAGATTTTGAACATAACGTCGTTCGGTTGCTACGTCACTGTCTTCCGACAAATCAAGAGGTGGAGGTCCCTGAGAACTCTCCTTGTAGAATACCTGTGAATAAAATAAAGAAAAACTAAAATCTAAAGATCTAAAAAACTAAATAAGAAATCAAAACTAGTCATGCCTGTTTCCCGTACGGGTAGGCAGAGACCAAAGATCTGCTACGATCTCGACACACTTTCCTTGTTTCCTTCAAACTCATCACTCTCCTCATGCAACCTCGCCGGTTAAGGGTACTCTTGACTTGGCTTTTCCTAAAAAGTTCGGCAATTTGGCCAAGGTATGTTTTCCTGGTTACCCTACCCACCCTTTCCCTACCGACCCTTCCACCCACAACATAAATTTCTTTTGCCAGTCTTTTATCCATCCTCTCTATGTACCCAAACCATTTAAGTTATCCTCTTCTCACGATACCTTCCTTTTACTCCACATTATACAATAATGTGGAGTAAAAGAAGGTAAATTT
Organism: Baronia brevicornis; assembly: GCA_031353405.1. Classification (NCBI taxonomy): domain Eukaryota; kingdom Metazoa; phylum Arthropoda; class Insecta; order Lepidoptera; family Papilionidae; genus Baronia; species Baronia brevicornis. The sequence goes on from JASFAT010000328.1 coordinate 11,687, forward strand.
TTGGTTTAGCCGTATTTTAGTAAGAAGTAATAGTAAACAGTAACAGTTTCTACGGATATACAATACGGACAGACAAATTACATTAAAAAGTGAGAATAATTTTTTTTTCAAAGATATAGCTCTTAAGCAACCATAGCTCAACTAGTAAGGATTGCGCTTACGATTTAAGGTCGTGGGTTCGATTCTACCTTTGGACCATTAACTTGAATCATATTTACCTAGCATATATAATAAGGTTATTACAAATGGTAAACGAGAATTTCAGTATAATACTATAACACGCAACGATCTGTGCATAGCGGCTAGCAGAAACTGGGTGCGTGTAGTGAAAGATGTATGGCGCTTTTTGGGGGTGACCTATGTCCAGCAGTGTATTCCCAGGGGCTGATCTATTGATTTTGATTATTAAATGTCAACAATGCTAGTCTTCTCCTTTAAAAAAAAAGGAAAACCATTCATCACACTGAAATTTACCTTATTCAAAATCTCGTACTCCTTGATGAGTAAAACAATGAATGCAACAAGTCCAACTAGTGTCATCGTGAAAAGATATCGGCCAATGCCGGGCTCACTCCATTTTAAAAAAGGATTATCTTCAACTGTAAACCGAAATCTTCGATTACATATTTATTAACGAAAAAAAATAACATAAAATTCTCTCTTATTTATACAATTCCGATAATATATAAGTATAAATGTAAAAATATGTAAATAATAAATCATTAATATAATACAAGTATTATTGTATAACATAAACGTGTATTTTTACGTGAAATCAAGATTTCACGTAAAAATACACGTTCAAAAATATATGTCCGTTACGCATGAAGTGTGGAACCAAAGTGTAAAGTGTCCAAGACACCAGTGGGTAGAGGTTTATTTAAAACGAACACAACAGCGAACGTTCTCGAAAGGAATGCGTTGATGCTCTTATATTCATCTGCCTACATACGAGTATAGCGGCGACTGTTCATTTTAGTGTATTTTTTTTAACAACTCATATATGTCCCAATGCTGAGCACGGGCCTCTCCATTTCTGGAGGAGGTCAGACGTCGGCCCACCAAGCTTATCCAATGCGGATTGGCGGGGTTACCAGACTCGGAATAAATATTTGTAACCCACACATATATTTATTCCGATGCGGGGATCGAACCCGCGACCACTGATTCCGCGGGCGGAGAGCCCCGCCACTGAGCCAATTGGTCGTCAGTGTTTTAGTGTAGACATTGACAATTCGAAACTTCCGCTATATCCTACATTTGTCAACTAGCGTCACCCATTTAGAAATCGCTGAATTAGTTCTGTTATGACTAGTATCATATTTTTTTTTCGGCGACTAATTTTTTATCAGTGCGATGAGTAGTTAACAATAAAAAAGAAGAAAACACTTATAATGCAATATATTTGAGAAATGTTCATAAATTTGGTGTGAAATATACAACGACTAGCTTTTGCCCGCGGGTTTGCTCGCATGGAATTTGGTCTGCCACATTAAGTTTCGTGAGAGATCATTTTAAATTAATATATTTTTTTTTTTACTTAATTTGTGGTTCACAATTTTGGTCATAGTGGCTTCCACATGTATCGTTATATTACGACCTAAATTACGTAAAATCATTACAAATTGTAGCCTATATGTTATTCCGATGTATAACCTATATTACTGTAAAGTTTCATCCAAATCTGTCCAGTAGTTTTTTCGTGAAAGAGTAACAAACATAAATCCATACTCACAAACTTTCGCATTTATAATATTAATAGGAGTAGGATAGAGCAATGAATTAAAATTATGAAAACAGCACGTCCCGAGGTAGTCAGCGTAGGTAGCCAGACTCACTTACTACAACAAACGGTGATGTTGAGGTTGTTGCAGATGGTGTGACGCGTGCAATTGGCCATGTTCACGAACCGCTCGCAAAGCGCGTCGCACGCCAACATTGAGAACGACGAGACGCTCATGTCTCTACGTGAATAAATAACGTTAACATGTAAGACCGGCAAAACAAAATAATACATAGTTGTGTATTTATGTTTATGAATTCGTTTCTGTATTGCATGTTATCTTTATTTTTTCTTTTTTTCATGGAATAGGATGGCAAATTAGCAGGTATCAGGACAATACTCCTGTCAGGATGACACTCCTGTCAAGATGACACGTCTGTCATCTGATGGAAAGCAATTAACCCAGCCATAGACATCTGTAGTGCTACAGGAATTGCAGAAGCGTTGCCGGTCTTTATGGAAAGTGTAAGCTTGTTTTTTGAAGGTTCCAATGTCGTTTAGGTTCGGAAACACCGCTGTAGATAGCTAATTCCACAGAGAAGTGGTGCGTGGAAAAAAGTTTCTAGAGAAATGTACTGTACTGGATCGCCACTCATCCAGATGGTGGGGATGAAACTTTTAAATTTATATAAATAAGGTAGATAGGTAGATAGATTAATTTATTTCCCTCTGCAGCCACTCATATGAATACACGTAAAATTATTAACTAATCAACACTACATACAGATGGAAATGGGCGATGGCTCAGTCAAAACCTCCACTCATTGAGCAGAGAAACTGATTTTCTGCTAACACCCTTAATTGTATACATAAGATGTGGATACTGTAGTTAGTTGTAAAACATTTATAGTTTAAATTGTAATATTTTAAGTTAATCATGTCCTGATACAACTGTTTATTGTCGTTTATGGAAATAAAATTAAAAAAAAAAATATATATATATATATATATATATATATATATATATATATATATATATATATATATATATATATATATATATATATATATATAAATAATAAATATATATCTAGACTTGTCAGTTGCGGCGAGTAAATATATTCTATTTTTAAAAGAGCAAGAAGCATTTTTGGAAGTAGTTTATTTTGAAGTATTTTATGCAAATATCCTAATGGTGAGTTACCACCGCTGCATATGGACACCTTCAATACTAAGGGGCCTTTAGATGCATTGCAACCTTAAAGTAAGAATGAGATGAATGGGTAAGGAAGAAGGAAATAATAGAAGGGAAAGACAGAAGTAAATAAAAGGTGATGTGAATAATTTAAGAGGAAGAAGGAAGTGAAGGAAGGAGAATAGAGTTGGGCCTCCGAATCGCTGCTGTTAGCATACGAAACGCGGTAACAAAGAAAAATGCTACCACTTAAAGCCAACATTTTGTCAATGTGCTAGTATTCCGGTTGAGCTAATTATGCTGTAGTATGAGCACTATTAAATGTGTGTAACTAGTGTGTGTGTGTATTTAAAACAGTTGAAAAAAGTCTTACGCTTTCTTTATATTTTTTTCATAAAATCGTGTTACAAAACAAACGAAATTATAATGAAAAAAGGAGAATTCATTCACGTTTAAATATGCTTGGTGTGAGAAATATATTGAAGCTGCGACTAACAAAAGTCGATGAAACAAACTGCGTTTCGATACGCTTGATATACGCAGTTGCATGCCCGCGATTATCCCAAAGATAAATTCTTGCTCACAACTGTGGAAGCAAGCAACAATGTATGTATCTTTCGCGCCAACGTTCGGATAAATGAGTGTTTTGATAAATTAAGACATTGTTCGGATAATTGAGGGTTCGGATCATCGAGATTCGAATAATCGAGGTTCGGATAATCGAGGAACTACTTATAAAAATAATAATACAATTTTTTTGTGTTTAATGTGTAAAATATTTAAATTTATCATAACTTGATTATAAAGTATGAAGTTTATTAAATTACTAACCTGAAACTTCTGCTAATACAATAAATGGGTAAAATTGAGAACACCCAATCAAATATATGAGCATAGTAAGGATTGCCTACTTCGGGCAATCTTAATACTTCAGTTATTAAGAACGGCATACATCCTGAAAATGTGGAATTATAATGAATTATTTTTAATACTTTAAGCACAACAGTCGTCAAAACGATGGAATATCAAAATCTTACCACAAAATATGTTTATGAAACACATCTTGGAGAAACCCGTGGCAGCTGCTTCGAAGTAAAATGACGCTAAATAGTGCAATGGTATAGTCGCCAGCGAAAATACCATAAGCACTAAAAGTACACGGCCTGCAAATCGAATTAATTTTGAGCATACTAATTTTGACCATGACATTTAAGTTATCTATAAAAAAATATGAAACCTTTACACATTCCTAAAAGCTTATATTCCAAGAAACATCTAAGTAGGGCAATAAATTTAAAGTATAGAAATAGAATAACTCAGATTGAATTGATTAAGAATGTACATTTGAAATATGCTTTGTCTTATTTTAGTCGGATTTATGATTTTTTTTATATATTGAACTAATAATAGAAAAAGCTTATCGGCATTAAGTCCGCCTTATGTATCATGTCTGTACATTAAGATTAAATAAAATAATATGTATATATAAATAAAGTATATCTTTATCTGTTTCAATAAAGTTTTCAACCAATAAACGAATGTCCATATTATTACGCTATATTAGATCTGGTCTATATTATAAAAAAATTTGTTACTGTTGTTACCCAGTTCTTCAGGAGTTGAAAGCGTGTTTTCCTGGAAACAGGCTAGTGTTAGCACGATGCATAAATAAACGAGAAAGAGCCACGCCCAATCCCACACCAAAGCCACGCCCCACATAACTGCCGGACGCACGCCCGACACATGCTGGAGTAATTTTGCACCACTTGTGCGCTCCTGGTAAATTAATTTAAATTGTTAAAGGACGAAACATTGTTGGCAACCTGAAAGATGGGGTTGATCGTACCAGGGGCGTAAGATTATCGTACCTCACGAAAAATTGTCGTAAATTTTCAAATATAATAATATAAAAAGCATTAGTTATTAATAAAATTGATATTATCGCCAACTTATACTGCGATCTACATGTAATTTTTCGAATTTTATGATTTTTACATGCATGCACCGCGTAGTAGATATCGCGAAAATTTGTGCTATTTAAAAACTTTACGAAAATTAAATGGCTTTAAATGTAATAAGTTAATTATTAAATTTATTCATACACATATAAAAATGACAAAATATGTAATACCAACACTGTTTCGTTCTGTCGTTGTCGGAAAGCTCCCATATAGATAGTATGCTTGAATTTCGTTTAGATAAAATATTTTGTTTGATATTTCAATATTTTCGTACATTTGCGTACGATGACGAATTACTATTGTATATCGTTGGTATGAAATTATAGTACGTGTAAGATAGTTATCGTACGGTTGCCAACACTGGGACGAAAGCTTTTAAGATGTTAAATATACTGCTTCGCAAAAAAAAACGGACACCTGAAAGTCATTGGCTTTTCTATGATAATATTAATATTTTTAGTATGTCATTAGCTTAGATGATTAAAATTTCTTTTTACTATTTTAGAATTTTTTTAACACTTAAATCCTAGAATTAGTGTGAATCCGCGTGAAAATGGTTCTTTTTATGGGGATAGTAATTAATGCTACGAGTATTTTTATGGTGCTTTAATAAAAAAAGATGATTAATTAATAACGAGTATGAGCTTCCCTTGCAGCAATGTAATCGTTTTGGCATGCTTTCCACCAGGCTTTTGATGGTGTCCCTTGGAATATGTTCCCACTCAACCGAGATCACACGTTTAAGCTCCCTGATGTTTTGTGGAGGTGGTTGGACAGATCGTATTCGCCTTTTTCGAAGGTCACGTCTGCGACCAATGGGCGACAAAGTTCAATGGGGTTAAAGTCGGGGCTCTACGCTGGTCAGTCCAAACGACGTATACCAACCTCTTGTATGAGCATCTATGTCGCCAGAAACGGTGGGCCCGAACATAGTTATCCATGTAAATGGTATCTTCACCAATTAGTCAGTGCGACTTGTGCGTTTTGACAAAGGATTTCTGTAATGTACCTTTGCGCATTTAATGAGCCATTTTCAATGAATACTATCTCAGTACTATAATACTCGGTATAGGTTGAAGTTACATCAGCACAGCGTTCCTCTCGTCTTCGTAACACTTGCTGACGTCGGTCTTCAACATGCAGACAAATTCGAGCGTCATCGGAGAAGACTACGCTACTGCAGTTACCTGAGCAAGATAGGCAATTTCTAGCGAACCTCAATTGAGCAATCCGGTGCTCACGGAGTCACTTGGGGGCCCGTGCTGGTCGTTGACTGCAATGATCAGCCATTAAAAGCCTCCTCCTTAGAGTCCATAGCCTAATTTGTGCTCCTCTCTTCAAGGTTTCTTTTGAGGTCTATGTAACTGCATGCGCTTTCTCAGCGCCTGAGTCACTAAAAGGCGGTCGTCTCGTGGTTGTGTGCAACGTTTTCTCCCAGAACTTTGCCTCTTCTGAACAGAACCTGTCTCTTGGTATTGAGTCCAGGTTCTTTGGAAGGTTGAACGACTCACGTTTAACCGCCGTGAGACCTAACATGGGCTTTTTCAGCACCGCTATGATTTTACTAGCTCTTATTGCTATTTCTACCATTACAAAAGACACACAGATATCTGTTTTAAGTCACAATAAGGCTGGATGATGCGTCAAACATAAATTATTCTACTAAAAACAACAAGAAGTTAGTTTTAGTTGTTTGATAACCTTTTAACAACATACCCGTGTAAATTAAGTAGAATCTCTCATAGTAAAAAAGGGATTATTTTTTTAAAAAACAAAAGCTTCGAATTTGTAATTAACTTTTTTTCACACCCACACTCTTTATTAAGTGCCAGTAACATAGTTTGGCTATTAGAACCTCTTTAGAACTAAATTATTACCAATAATGTAGAAAAATCAAAACCGCCCGTTTTTTTGCAAAGGAGTGTATAATTTACATTGATAGTTATGAAAAGGAAATATAGTTGTTTAGTTCGACGGTCAATTATAATTTTGGAATCATCTGTATATTGTTTAGCAATAATATGAGTACAATACTAAAGCTGGCAATACATGTCGGCCGAGCGTTGTCAAGTGAAGGCCAGTACCAACGTTTAGACACAGGGCCGTCTTACCGGGGGGTTCAAGGGGGCGCCGAATGCTAGAAATTGGAATTTTATTGGCCTCTAAACTCATTAAATAAAAATATAAATTAAAAAGAAAATATAATATTAATTTATAAAACATGTTGGATTTTTGTTTGTGCATTTTTTGGTAATTACATAACTTAAAATTAATAAACGAAAGATTAAAATTATATCGCTTAAGTAGTATGTTACGTTATGGTATTTACCTATTAAATAATAATATAAAAATATACAATATTAATACGAGTATATATTAAAATGTTGATTTTTGTTTGCGCATTTTTTTTAAATTACAGAGTTTTAAGAAATTAATAAATAAAAGATTAAAATTATATTGCGTTTTTTTACAACAGCAGGGGCGCAGGCTGATTACCCGCACCCCGGCACGGAATATGCTTAAGACGACCCTGTATAGACAGTACATTTGCCTTGGCTTGCCATCGCTCGGTGTAGATTGTCTAGTTGGCTGAGCGACGGCAAGCGCCAACGTGAATAGAATTAATTTGACGTAGTTTGTCACAACTCGTAGTCGCTCGCGATCACTTGTTTCATTTCGGAGCGGTTCGGTTTTTCTACGCAAATCAAAGGCGCCCGCCTTTACGCGGTCGGCTGCAAAGTTGCCAAACTTCTAAAAGTTTAAAAAAGTTATAGACTGGAAGATTGAATCATCCATCAATCTTGAATCAATCATCTGACCCCTGACACGCAGTTGACGAGTTGACGCCTGACACGGAGATGAGAGAACTTCAGAAATTCGAGCCTTATATATTTGTAATCAATCCTTACATATGTAGGTACTTATAATTAATAATTAAGCCTTACATACTTAACATTAAAAATAATACGTGACGATTTTAATACTTCTGCAACCTGATTGTTTTGATATGCCACAACATGTTTTGGTAATTAAGTAAAATAGCCTTATCCTTTTTTTAAAACGTAAAACCACATGCAAGACACCTTAGTGGTAATAATTTTACCACTCTTCACTAAATTAAATTAAAATTGAAAAAAATATAGTCAATTTTCATATCTAAACCGTTATAATTAGTTACCAAATACCCATTACTGGAATAATAGAAAAATAACAATAAAAGGTAATCATAGAAATAACCTATAAAGCATAAAGATTTTACTAACCTTTATTACAAAGAGGACAAGGAACGAGGTAACGAAAGCCATGCAGAAACCAATATTGAATGCGAACTGAAATCCCATGCTACTGCCAGTAGCCATCACTCGAACCTAAAATTAAGTATATACAATCAATCAATTCAACAACGGGGTTCGATTATCGCATCGGGATAAATGTGTGTAAGGCGTATAGATATTTATTCCAAGTCTAGTTATCCCGCTAATTCGTATGGAACAAGCGTGATGGATTAATGTACGTCCCTCCAGAAGTGGGGAGACTCATATATGGGTTGTGAAAATCAATCATCAACACAACCATAAAAGATAACTGCTATAATTCTTACTCTTGGAAAGCAGATTGGGACGTAAAGATTGGTTCTTATAACTTAGATTGGGAAATGAATACAGGTTTTATAACTTAGGTTGGGAATTGAACATTGGTTTTATTACTTAGACTGGAAATTGAAGATTGGTTATTATAACTCTGCTTCCTGTCTACTGGTAATTGCTCCCACACTCTAAGGGGTGGTTCTTTTCTATGGTGGGAACAATACAGCTTTATACAGAAGCTTTATAAATATGATGTACAATAAAATATATATTGTATAAAACAGAAATATATATTGTATGTGACATTACCGCCATATTTCTTTTTTGTTAAGTACCTGCACAATGTGATGGATGAAAATCAAGTGTACCTGAATAATAATTATTATTCATAATAAAATTACAATGTAAAACGTAAAGGTATTAAAATAATAGTATTTGACGGTTATACATTTTACTTATAGAGAAATTACAAATGCATCTTAGATGTGAACATTGAATAACATTTTAAATATTATATCATTGTAAAAAATATTTTTTTATATAAATAACTTACCAAGTTCTCAATTGAATATGGCAATGGGTAATTTATGATTCTCAATGAACTACCAGGAGATAGAGCGCGGATTATGGCGTTGTTGACGAGTGCGAGCGAGATCGCCGAATCATGGTAGCCATAGTTGCTGAACCAACCCGTGATTTGGTGTGGAGCGAATGTAGCACCGATCAGGTTCTCATATCGTATCCGAGAAAGATCCTCTTCAGACTAATGTAAAAACATATATTTTTAAATTAAAATAAAACAATAAATAATATATATAATTAAAGTCAAGCGAAACAAAAACTAAATATAGCAGTTTAGCTAAAAAATCAGACTCGTTAACCAGTGTGAGTTGAGAGTATTTGAAAATATTTTGGATTGGTTAATTCAGGTAAATTAGCAAAATGTCGGTACCAAATTCAAAATGTTATTTTTCAATATTCCGAGTTTGAATTTATATTTCAGGCGTATTTGCTCCGAAAAATAATTGGGTGCCTTTTTCTAAATTCTAACTAGAATATTTAAAAATAATATATATACATACGTACACACACACACACACACACATATATATATATATATATATATATATATATATATATATATATATATATATATATATATATATATATATATATATATATATATATATATATATATATATATATATATATATATATATATTTCATAGCTTATTTGGCCACACGCATCCAGTCTATGCCAGCCGCCTTGCGGCACTACTTTTTTTAAATACACAATCGCTACTCTAATACTCGTCTACTTCAACGGTTTTCGTTTTTCCGACATGCGTCAAGCCAATTATTATTAATATCAAGCTAATTATTATGTATGGGAAAAGATTACCAAAATTTCTTGTACCTAAGATATTTAATAAATTTGAAATGTTGAGAGGAAATCCGGAATTAAGTGAAAATGTTCAGGAAGTTGTTTCTTGATGTACTATGATTTGACTATTAATTCTTTCAAACATAGTATATATTGTTTCAAAATGTAGTATCTGTATAGTAGTAACTATGTGAAATTGAGCGAAACTCGCTATCAAACTTAAAAGTTAGGAGAGTGTATTAGTATAAGTACATAGGTTTGTATTTTTTTTATAATAAATAAAAAAGTTGTCCCGTCTATTTGCTATATGTTATATTATACTATAGCCCACCCGTTTGTTAGTCTACTAAATACTAACCACCCAGTCAAATTCCAGTAGGTCGCTTTAAGTATCAATGGATGATTTGAACGAGCTTCAAGCAAACAACTGGCATGAAACAGTGCAAGACGAAGTGACCAGTAGCATATAAAGTAAGTTATCGTACAACATTACAATAGATTGGGCAACATAGATGTAACTTACCAACTTCATATAGAATTTTCCCAAATTCATTGTCCCTAAATCGTTTAACATCATGTCAGGCTTGGTGGATGTTTTGAAATAATCTTTGTATGCAATCATCGCTTTGTACTCCAAACTAGATTCGGTTAAATTAATTCCTTCCGACATAAGGGTTTCCGTTCTCCGAAAGCCGCTTTCCAAGCTCAGTTCCAGTGGAGGCAGTTGTGATATGAATTTCCACGATCTAGCTATGATCACTGACAATGTTATGTTTATAATTGGGGTGATAAACTGTATGAAAGCTGCCAATTTATTCCTTATTGAGTTATACATTAGTTTTAAAAACATTGCTTTTACATGGTTTCTGAGCAGTCGGAAGCCTCTATCTTTCTGTATTGGCTCGTTCGTTGCTGAAAATAAACATAATAAATATTTTGAAAGTAAGATATTATGGAACTAACTGCCTTCGGTAGTATTACTAACCCGATACGACATTGAAACTTTAAAAAATCAATCCTACTTATATCTTAAAGGCTGGCAAAGCAAATGTGATGACTCTGGTGTTGTAGATGTTGATGGCGTTAATTTCTTCCCATTAAATTGCTTGCTGGTTTGCTTCCCTATTCCATAAAAACATAGTTTTGTCTTGTAAATCTTAAGTGATAAATTAATCTATACAAATTGTACAATTTGCTCAGACGAACAAAAAATGTAACAATTGCTTTGCTTTATTTTATTATAACAAACATTACACGAAATGACCGGTTCCAGCAGGAAAAAGGAGTGTAAAAAGACAATGGGAAAGATGGGCAAACGACATTGTAGAAACAGTAGGAAACAAATGGATGAGCCAAGCTCTAAACAGAGACAAATGGTTAAAGATGGAGGAAGCTTTTACCCAAAAAGGCACCACATAATAGGATATAAAAAAGAAATATAGCGATTCATAAAAAAGTGTGGGAAATAAAGCTATAATAATAATAATGGCAGTTATTACGTATGTTATTGTGGTCTCCCTTTAAAGGTCGGATATAAAAAGGAAATCTAGCGACACTTTAAAGGGTGGAAAATTAAGGTATAATAATATTAATAATGAGAGTTATTACGTATGTTGTTGTGGTGTCCCTCTAAAGGCCCAACGGAGCACTCATTTTGAATGCCGATATAATTGTTTTTCTTAGCAATCGTACATTCTGTATTGTCTTCAATGCCCGCTCTGAAAAAATTGAGAATCATAATAAAAGAAAATATATTACTATTTAAAATTAAACAATTTTAAATAGTATTAGGTGTACAAATAAGTTTCCGCAGTTTTTTATAAAAAATTAGGAATTTATTGTAAAGGAAAAGTACATTACGTTTTATTCAAAGTATTTTCCATCATTTGCCACTACTTTTCCCCATCTTTCTGGCAACATTCGGATACCCGTCGAAAAAACTCTTCATCTTTTGACGCTATCCACAAATCTACCCAATTTTGGTGTCTTCGCATGGTCTGACGCTGCTCAGACAGACCATGTGCATCGACCAGGTTCAGATAATCAGAAGGGGAATGATCTGGTGAATACGGCGGGTGGGGTAAAACTTCCCAGTTGAGTGTTTCCAAGTATGTTTTGCCGGCGCCGCAACATGTGGACGAGCATTATCGTGTAAAAGAATAATTTTGTCGTGTCTGGAGTATTAGTAATGGGCGTTTTTCCTTAAGTGCCCGACTCAATCTCTCATCAATTATGTTCGGTAGAGAGCTCCAGTAATGGTTTCGCTTGGTTTCAGCAATTCATAATACACGACACCAAGCTGATCCCACCAAATACACAGCATGAGTTTTTCCATGAATATTCGAGAAACTTAGCTGTCGATGTTGATGGTTCGCCGGGCTTAACCCATGACTTTCTCTTCTTTGGATTATCGTAGTGAATCCATTTTCGTCACCAGTGACTATACGATGCAAAAAACTCTTTTTTATTCACGGCAAGCAGCATTTCACTCATGCATAATCGGCGTTCAACGTCTCTCGGCTTTAGTTCATATGGAACCCAATTTCCTTGTTTTTGAATCATTCCTAACGATTTTTAAATGATGTGAAATTGGCATTGGTATACTTGTAGAGTAAGTGCAAGTTCTTTTTGCGTTTGGGACGAATCTTCCTCCAATAGTACTTCTAATTCCATGTCTTCGTACACTTTCGGCCTTCCACTGCGTTCTTTGTCTTTAACGTCAAACTCACCGTTCTTAAACTTTTGAAACCATTCCTGACAACTTCTCTCACTTAAAGCAGCTTCACCATATGCTTCTAGAAGCAATCGATGCGCCTCAGCTGCGATTTTTTCACATTAAAGAAGTAAATCAAAAGTTCCCGCAAATGATGCTTATTCGGAATAAAACTTGACATTTTTGCACCGAAAAAAATTACGTGATGCTGATACGGAATCACTAGCTGCTTTGAGCATATGGTGTTGCCAGATGACTAAACTTGGGATATTACGTTTTACATCTGACAATTTCTCCATAACCTTCTGGTGGGGCCATCTTTTGACAAACCGCGGAAACTTATTTGTACACCTAATAATATATTTCCAAGGCCAATTTTTTTTTAAAGTAGTGTAATTAATTCTAAAAATATTGGCGTTGGAAATATGTTGGTAGAATGTCTTATAGTGCATATTAAATATACACGATTATTTTTTATAAAATTAAAAATGAGAAATCTTCTTTTCTTTTAACATTTGAAAAGATATTCTTTTACTGCTTTACTAACTTGGAACTTCAAAGCACATTATTTAAGAATCCCAATCGGCTCTACTACTCAACCCAATAAAATGTTTACGAAGTTTTTTTAACAGGGCCGTTAATGATTACGGATCTTGTACGACAAAGATGACGCTGTACGGTTTTAATATACCTAATATAATTAGACCTTAAATGTCAACGTGTGGTAATGTTTTCCAAACACCCATTAGGAGGTACACTAAAATTCTTTTTTTATTTGCCCTAACTCGTGACATTTAAGTTTTATTGGAACTGCAGTGTACAAAAAAGGCTATTGGTAATCAAGCGCTTGTGAAACCTACTCAGGCTTTTGTCTTATATACTTTAGGTCGTTCTATTTAACATATATTTGTGAAGATATGGATTACAAGAATTTTAGACGGTAAAAAAAAATGTCTGTATTAACTTACTTCATGAAAACCTCTTCAAGACTAGTCACCGATAAGCCGTAGCTAGTAACCTGCATCAACTCCTTTTTTTCCTCGAACTCCCGTAGCAAATCAGGGAACTTACTGACCTGTTCGTTAGGCAAGATATAGGTCAACTCTGAACCTGTGACGCGAGAGATACATGTTACATATTGCTGTCTCTTTTCCTTGTTATACGCAATTATAGTATATGAATCAGATACAATGGCTTTTAGAAGTCAAAGTGATTTATAGTATAGTTAATATCTCAAAATTTAAATTAATTTCTCGAAATAGCAGAAGTGTTAAGTACGACAGTAAGAGTTATGTCAGAAGATATAGTGGAAATTTTTAGTCTACACAACTAAGCTTCTCCATGGAGAAGCACTGTGGACGCCCTCTGCCCCACCTCGGGGACATAGGACCATAAGAGAGGCAACTAAGCATTTCGCCGTGTGTCCATATATGGTAAATTAGTATGCGATACTAATGTAGAACTTGAAATTATGTATTCCTGAAGGTTATGTTTCGCAAGAAGTATCTTAAATTAAGCCAAGAGGAAGAGGACGTAGCATAGTATCACAAAATCAGTCACATATCATTTCCTATATTTTTGTCTTTATTTAATGCAGTTTCCTAATTGATAGACTTCTTTATTATAAACGCTCCTTTTAATGCAATTTATCAGGTAACCTGCTTTCTTTGCCTATCTATTCTATATAAAAATATTTTTTCAATTTGAAGATTTGTGCTACGTTTGGCAGACTATTACTAAGTTTATATTTACAAAATATATTTTTATTACCATTAAAAGTAGTTGAAGAAAGTACTTTACAATGGACTTCTCCCACCAACTTACACCAGTGTGTTTTTACGTTGTGTTTTTATTTCATTTTCATAATGTTATATTATTATCAGTTATATTGTTTAATTGTGGTGGCGTATTATGCAATATAGGTCGTTTAAGGTGTATAAGAGAAATTATATGAAATAAATGCGTGTATCGTAACTTTTTAAGTTGACTGAAAAAGTCCATAAAGGGTTTTGGGTAAAATTGCCACCATTTTATCAAGACGTAACGTAATGAGCAGACTTGTTACATTTCAAGAGATTGGATATTATTGTATATTACTTGACACTGGCATAATAGTTGTAACTAATTGCCATCAAAGAAAAGAAAAGAAAAGTACTTTACAAACCTATATTGGTGTTTTCCTTAACATCAGGCACATAACTTTTTAAGAATGAAGTAACGTTTTCCACGTTGCATTCGTCCTTTTTCACAATAGATAGTTTGTATCCAATGCCGTAGTGCTTTTTGAGAAAATAAGGCGTGCCGATGCACTGTAAGCGACCACCGGACATAATTGCGATGCGATCGCCTAGTACATCCGCTTCGTCCATAAAATGCGTTGTCAGGATCATTGTTCGACCTGTTTAATATTAAATATGGCAGTATAAGATGTAAGCTTAGATAATATAGATAATGCATTGTCGTAAGCGACCCACGGAAACGCAAGACATTGTCTGTGCCAAATGTATATTAAAGAAATGAAGAGAAGGCATTTTTAAATAATTATTTTGTTACTATCGTTTGTAATATTTGTTTAATGGAAAGAAATATCCTACCATTATCGGAGAGTTAAGAAATATTGTATAAAATCAGCCTTTTAAAAATTGATTCTTAACGTAAACAAAAGAGGTTCAATGTCCATTAAAGATATGATCGTAAAATGCAAAAGTTTTAATATTAACGGAAAACATAATAAAACTCAACAAAAATAAAAAGCTGCTATGTCAAACGGTTAAAAATGCTTGACATTGAATGCATATATAATATTTTATTTTTGTAGTGGTCAAACTTCATTACTTTTTTATTCCAATTTTACCTTTTTTCTCTTTTTGCAGTAAATCCCATAAAGACCGTCTCGCAGCGGGATCGAGCCCCGATGTGGGCTCATCCAGCAACACCACGCGCGATGAACCACACATAGCTACCCCCACGGATAGTCGTCGTTTTTGACCTCCTGAGAGATTACTTGATATCACGTCTCTCTAGGGAACGAAGATGAGTTTAATCGACTAAATTTGAAAGTAAGAAATGATTATCGAAAATAGTATTATAAATTCTATTATTTAACATACTTATGGATTACCTTGTGTTCGTATGTATTTAGAGGGTAATAAATATAACAGCGATAAACATTTTTTTAATTGTTTAAAAATACAGGACGTCGTTTGCATGTACAAGCACACACAATCGAGTACATTAATGTGATTAGGAATTAACTAATGTAAAAATTAAATACAAAATATGTTATAAGCCAAAGTTGTGTTGTTTCGCTATTGAACGATCAACTAGGACTACCTTTAAGGTGTACAGATTAAATTCTGCAAGTTTTTGTAATATGTTTTTTTTATTCTGTATGTATGAGTAGTTTTGTATATATATTTTTTAATTCTTTTTAAAAATAACCGAGACTATTCGACGCAATTTTTTTCTGATTCAAATGGTGTATAAAACCAAAATTTTCTGCTTACAGCAAATACGTTTTCTGTCGTCGATACATAACGATTATTTGCAGATTCACATATTTTATCGAATCATCGTTGTTATTGTATATCAACAGGACGTTAGATGCACGTTTCAACATGAACGATCAAGGTCATGTTTGATTGCCTCTTCAAGTATCACATTAACAATATAATTGATCATGGTCATAGGATGGGATATTTATTTGAGTCGTTATTTGATCCGTACACGTAAAACAGGATCAAAATAAAGATATTTTAAAGTTTCTATGCTATTAATTTATACGTTTATTTTAATATTTGATTTTATATTAAATAAATTGAATTGATATAAACCTAATTTTTTATTAAGCCTTTATTGCTAACTTTTTACATACAAATGTTGTAAAAAAGGTTAACATATTAACCCTTCTTTGCATGAAAATTTCTTCTTTATTGGTGAAATAAATCAAGGTGATATAATTAATGTTCAAAATTAAAGGAAAAATAGTAAAAACAATCTTAGTATATATTTATAGTATAAATTTAGCAAAAAACAATATGATGGAAATTTCCGTCATCATGCAAAGTTAGATCATTGTCTTAGTACTAAATAGAAATAAAAGAGTAATATTGGATATTTTTTATTCTTTATGATAATTAACAAAATAATTATTATTTTTACTACAAGAAATTGTAAAATATAATAAAACAAAATCATACGTTTATTGCAACTACAACAAACAGCGGAATGACAACTTCAAGCTCGTTTTATTGATAGTGACACTAGATTATTTTTGACAGTTATTTTTTTTATGCAATGGACATTAAAAAGGTATCCAGATACGATCAACTTAAAGTGAACTAGTTCTTTTATATCATTTTTGGGCACAATGTTATGATGGAAATTTCCACCAAAGAAGGGTTAACTTAACGATTTAGTATATAGCGTGTCCTGTGACACACAGGCCTAATCAATTGAAATAGGTAAACCGAATTACTAATTATTAATTCAAATAACTAACTAGTTATTAATTATCCGACAATATAAATATGAAATTTCGTATACTTGTGAACATTATTTTGTTAATAACGCTTAGTCAACGTCGATCAGAATAGGTGACGATAATATGTTTAAAAGGATTTTAAAAATAATTTCGAAATGTAAAAATTGTTTTTGGATTATGAGGCAGTACATATTGTTACGTGCTGGGGTTCGAGGATCGGATTTTTTTCTTCTACTATTTTCTTTCGATTTTTTTCCGTATTAAATTTTAAACTGATTCTTCGAAGCACCGTCGCCCCTTTTATATAAGTAAAATCATCAAAAGTTCTAGCATTCCCAAAATGCGAAAATGTTCCAGCAATGTGAAGTTTTTTCTAGACCTCGTCCTGTTTCTTTCTCGCGCGCAGCTATTTTCTATTAACTGTTCTTGTCACGCATTGACAGAAGTCTTGACAATTTATTTTTAAAAAGTAATGGCTTGCTTGACCAGGATTCTGAGATTGCAAAATGATTAAAACGTTTTATAAAAACATGATTTTTCACGTATGTTTTACGCAACCAATATATTGAATACATATAATTCTTAATTGTTTTTGTCCGTTTCTCATGTTGATACAAAGAGTAAGAAGGACCTAGTGCATATATTATCTGTACGTATTAATTGGCTCAGTGACCCAGTTACCGTTTACGTAGACAATGGATTGGGGTCGATTCCCGCATTAGGATAAATATATGTATGTATGTATGCCTTATATAAATGCCTTACGGGTATTTATTCCGATATTACTACATATATTATTATATCCGATTGGCTAATACCAATTTCTAAAGAAATATATGTATGTGCCGTTAAAAGAATAATAATATACACGTATCAAATTTCAGTGCCGAAGTATGTAGATTCCTTGAATATAAATTATATTAAAATTCAAATTCTTTATTTTCGACATTTCATTTGCCAAACGTCAGTCCGCCAACAATCAAGCTTCTATCACTATTTCGTCATGGCGTTACTCTAGATGGAGATGAAACGAAAAGAAACTTCGCAGGTATCTGCTTTTTATGACTTGGAAAATGTTCGGTTATGTATGTAACTCAAGATAGAAATAAGATAGATACCAATTATATGTATTATACCATAAATATCAAAAGCAAATAAATTATACAAAATCAGAACGTTTTATTTGGTTCTTATTCTCCTTAATACTCACCTTTTCTTCCAATTCCAATACCTTGATGAAATGGTTGACTTCATCCTTGATTTTATTATCATGCACTCCTTTTAATCGGGAGTAGAATATGATGTGCTCGGCCACAGTGAGGTCCGGGAAGAGTACATTATGTTGGGAACATATACCCAAAGACTTGCGCGCCAGTTTTGTCTCTGTCACTATGTTGTACCCGTTTATTGTGGCGGTTCCAGACGTTGGAGGTACCATACCTGTTGTATCAGACTGAATTGTCAAGAGTAAATTAAATATTATATACATTTCTAGCATAGAGAGGACCATATGATTTCTTCCCGTGGGTGTCGTAAGATGGCGACTAAGGGGATAAATACCAGTGTCTAACTGAGTAATAACAACCATTTGCGATATCTACTCTGCATGTGGGGATTAAGGCAATACCACAATTTGGGCAAGGAGGGAGGCAAATATCCAGCAATGGACCGGATTGAAGATACTGAAAAATTAAATATATTGAAAATCAGGGGTGGCCAACTTGATTAGACCCAATACCTACCGTTTCCTCAGTTGACTCTGTGTGGTTTACTAATAATAATAATCAGTATTTCTTTATAAACATAATATTAAATCGTATTTCATATAAATTTTTATTATATTAAAATATATTGTTCTTTGCCTTGTCACAATCGACTAGATTTATAGCCGCCATCAACCAGTTGGTAACCCCTGATGACTAAAAGTACTATATTTGAAAATTATTATTTAAAATGCATATAAAAAATAGAAAAAAAGGTATTTGATATGACAGGTAGGTAAACGGACAAGTGAGTTAGTAACCGTCGCCACCCCTGGACAGATGGTGGCTAAATATATATATATATATATATATATATATATATATATATACTGCAGATGTGTCGCTTGTTTTTAGGAACGATGTTCGATAAGACGAGGTAAGATAAGATATTTTAAGAGAGAGGAGTTCAGGAGAAAGAAAAGCTTTGTCAAGGAACACGAAATCATTCAGAGTATTACTCAGAAATCGTTTTCACACAAGGTTGTTGTAAGGAGGAAACGGCCCATTTATGGTACCAATTTTTTTGTAATATTTCCGTATAATACCATTATATTGTATTATTTATTAATGTTTATTTACACATAAAACATAAGGTTGAAGGTAACTTTAAAGGCACTCCATATTTAATGTTTCTGCATATTTTACCTGTGAGCATTGAAATGGTAGTGGTTTTGCCGGCGCCATTATGACCAAGCAATACCGTTATTTCATTCTCGTACATTCTGAGATTCAAATTGTCCACAGCCTTTTTCCGACCTTTATATATTTTCGTGAGATTCTATAATCAAAATTAATTAAATGAACAACTTTTTTCAGTGCCACCTAGATCTAATTAACATAAATTTCTAGAGTATCTAATTAACATTAATCTCCGTCCTCTTGAATCATGTTTGTGTTATCAGCGAATAGGACAAACAATCACACATTCATATAACGTACACATGGAATTATCATATCAAATAATTCTGTGAAGGATACGTAAACGAGTAAATAAAGGCATATTAATCATTATGCAATAGCAAAAAACATTCTATGATCATGATGTAATTTTACCATACAGTTTCAACGTTACGTAATTGTTACTAATGTCTCGAAGTTAGATACAATATAAAATATCATTATAATTACACAAATAATACGGACAAGTACCCAGGTTCAGAATAGATACTTATAGACCATACAAACATTTTATTTGACGTGGGAATCGAACCCAAGATTCTTGGTTCGGAAAGCGAACTCTAAACGGTTGCGTCATTTGGGATCTTTGTTTAACTAAAACGTTATACCGTTAAATAATCGGGTTAAAACATGCATATTAAATAAGTACCTAGTAACAACATTGAGGGCTACTTCACAAACATTAAGTTCATGATTGATAAGAATTCCATAATTTATCTAAAATGTCCATATTAGGTGCTGCCGATTGTTTTTGAGAAAACAATCGAAAAATGATTATAAGAAGGCCTTTGACTCCATTGAGACCTGGGCTGTCATGGAAGCCTTGCAGCGGTGCCAGGTAGATCATCGATACATCGAGGTATTGAGATGTCTTTACAATGCCGCCACGATGTCCGTTCGAGTACAGGGCAGTCAAACAAAACAAATCCAGTTGTATCGCGGGGTGAGACAGGGGGATGTCATATCCCCGAAACTGTTCACTAATGCACTGGAAGACGTTTTCAAGACGCTAGACTGGAAAGGACGAGGCATAAACGTAAACGGTAAGTACATCTCACACCTGCGTTTTGCCGATGATATCGTGATCGTGGCAAAATCGCTCGATCGATCGATCGATCGCCGATCTCGACGAGTCGGTTTGACCATGAACTTTGATAAAACTAAAGTCATGGTCAATGATCATCTGGATCCACAACCGACCGTCGTCAATGGTAAAACTCTCGAAGTTGTCCAGGAGTATATCTACCTCGGGCAAGTCTTGCAATTGGGTGGAGACAACTTCGAGAGAGAAGCCGATAGAAGGATTCAGTTAGGCTGGGCAGCATTTAGGAAACTCCGTCCGGTCTTCTCGTCGCCCATACCTCAGAGCCTGAAGACGAAAGTCTTCGACCAGTGTGTCCTACCCGTACTCTCCTACGGCGCCGAAACGTAGACGCTGACAGTCCGTCTGCTTTATAAGCTCAGAGTCGCTTATCTCTAAGCGACTCTGAGCTTAGAGATAAGCGACTCTGAGTCTCTAGAGGCTCTCTAGAGGCTATGGAGGGAGCTATGCTCGGAGTTTCTCTGGTAGATATGTTTCGGAATGAACAAATCCGCCAGAGAACTAAAGTCACCGACATAGGCTTTCGAATTAGCAAACTTAAGTGGCAATGGGCTGGTCACGTCTGTCGGAGATCCGACGATCGTTGGAGCAGACGAAGATCGGGCTAGGTGGCGCTCCATGGGGGAGGCCTATGTCCAGCAGTGGACTGCCGCAGGCTGCTGATGATGATTGTTTTTAAATATTCGCGCGCAGATGTCGAGCTGCGAAGTAGATTTATCATTGCCGTTTAGCAGTTGTACGTATGAACAACTCGGCAAAAAATGAATAGATTTCTTACGATGTTTTAAAAAACTTCAAGGACAGTAAAATACAGTTGTTTACTGCGTGTTCTCAACATCATGATATTACATAAATCCTATTAATTTGCTAAATATTATTGAGAAAAAAAATGTGTAATTGCTAACAATCGTATTTATCATCAACAGCCTGCGGCAGTCAAATGCCGTACATGGATGCTTCACCTAACTAGATCTACGGCTTCACCTAATATCTAGTTCCTGTCAACCGTAATGCACTGATTGTAGCTCCCTCTGGTCAACGGGTAACCCACACTACATTTGCCAAGATTCAGTCTTCACTTCAGCACTCGTTTACTCGTCCTTTGAAAACGATGCAAGTTCTAAACTAAAACTCTTAGAATCACAATGTGTATATTACATGTATACATTCTTACAAGTAATCTCTGCGAAAAAATGAAGCGAAAGCCTGACAACGCACTTTATAATTTATACTTCGATGTCCTACTTATATTGAGTGTAATTCAAATAATAATTTACGTAATTATTAAAGTATTGCATGTATTTCATAATCAAACTGATAAAAAGGGAGTCGTTACTAATTTCTTAGTAGCCTCGCCACTTATTTGCACTGTCATGCATTTCATTGTGTATGTCATTTAGTTTAGTTAACGTCCGTGTTTCCGTTTGCTTATGACTTGTAATACTAATGAATGAAATTTGATGCCGACTTCATATAACAATAGGAAATATATACAAAGACTTTTTATTTTGTATTAACTCGGTGACACTAGTACAGCTGCATAGCCATGGACAAGATATTTATGTAATACGTATTGATGTATTACATAAATACACCACATACAATAAATTGATATATTACATAATACAAGAATTGACAATAACAATTAATATATTTGTATACATCCGATATAAGTCCCACCGCTGGCTACAGTATCTCCTATTTCTAGAAGAATTGTCATTTATCCGTCAAGTTTGTTCAAGGCAGATTGGCGGGAAATCCAAACAAGGTAATAAATAACCTTAAAGCCATACATGTTTATCCGGATGCAGGATTTGAAGCTACGACCATTTACTCTGCCAGCGTTAACTTTATGATTGAACCGATTAAATTTATTATCTAAATATTATATGTTTAATGATATAAAACATTATTACGTTTCTATATAAATATGAAGATAATATATTTGAATAAAAACATCTATAAGGTCAATTTATATGATATAAAAATAGACGTAACAAGGGGACGATTTTTTTTTAATTAATAATAATGGACAACACACTTGCCAAGTACTACGGTTGACATTATTCTTCATATAATGCCTTCAGTTATTCTTTACATTATATATATCGACTAGATTCATTACGGTAATCGGCCTATGTGGCTTTTTATAAATTCTCTTTAAAACCATATATATGTATTTTATTTTAAAGAGAAGTAAGTTTAGTAACTAATAAATTTACGAAATAGTATCCATTTTATTAACTGTTCAGGGAGTATATTTACTACTACATCCTCATTTAGTGACGTCGAAACAATGCGTTCAAAGCATCTTATCAATTAACCTACTTTCGTCTTCTCAATTGACTCATATAAAATGAACTCAATATTCATTTGAATGCTCCCGAATTCATTAATCATTGTTAGGTAATGTATCATATGATATTATACATATATATGAGATTTAGCATAATTAACTTCAAATGACGAATTATTATAGACCGTATTTGTTAAAAATGACGGCGACGTGGTTCACCACCCGTCACGTCCTGGTTTCCACGAGGGTGAGAAGCGACTAACGGAGAGCCGTTTCGAAGGATGGATGAAAAGATGGATGAGTGTGGAGGAAGCAAGGAAGGTGTGCCGGGATCGTAGCGAATGGAAATCTGTGGTTTCTGCCTACCCCTACGGGAAACAGGCGTTAATTAATATTTTTTTACTTAATCTTTTTGCACTGCATTTGAACTTACATACATACATACATATTGTCGTATGTATGTATGTAAGTTCAAATGCAGTGCAAAAAGATTAAGTAAAAAAATATTAATTAACGAATTGCGGTCGCATTTTAACGATGGGCAACTACTAGTATTATATTCAGTTTCATTCTCTGTGTTTATCACAATAAGTACCTACTTACCTCAATACAAATACCAATTGGCACACCTTTGGGCTCTTCATCGTGAACCACCTGCAGGAGTGCATCATTGTATTCCTTATCCACACCCTCCTTTTTTGTTATCCCTGAATTATAATCATACATATGTAATATTTGCGTAACTTTGAATGATAGAATAAAGAATGAAGTTATAAGAAAGTTATGTGATGTGGAGTAAAAGGTGTCGTGACAAAAGTTGAGAAAGGGATGCTAAGATGGTTTGGAAGGAAATTTACGTTGCGGATGTGGATGGAAGGGTCGGTAGGGAAAGACCAAGACAAAATATATTTTGACTAAATTGGCGAAGTTTTTAGGAAGGGCCAGGTCAAGAACACCCTTAACCGGCGAGCTTGCATGAAGAGAGTGATGAGCGTGGAAGAAGCATGAAAAGTGTGCCCTCATCATAGCAGATGGAGAGCTGTGGTCTCTGCCTACCCCTACGCGAAACACGCGTGATAATATATGTATGTATATATATTTTTATTACTTTTGTAAAATATGTTATAAGGTACAAAGAATTATTCTAAAGCTCAAATTTATTCACTGATGGATTTTTGAATAAATCTAGCAATAAATGGTTGGAAATGGGGCTTATGATTCTGATATCGTTAGGTTATATTCCAGCGTTAACGTAAATAATCACTTAATAGAAGAATTTTATATAAAAATAAGCAAATAAAAGCTTAATTTAAAAAAAAGTTTAATTTAAAATAGCTCAAACACGAAGTAGTGGGACAAAATAGTAATGGGAGAAGAGTTCTATTGTCGACTTTCTGACAGATCCTTGTTACTAAGTTGAAATTTTCATAATGTAAAGCAACGGGAACTCAATGTGTGTATAAAGTTTCATAAGAATCGGTTTAGTAGAAACAAGTATTTTATAATTAAAAAAAGATTTATATAATTAAAAAAAGAAATTTATCACGTAAATGATCAAGTTTGAAAACATCTTCAGTTGATATCGATGCTTCCCAAGATAAATGAATTTGTGAACGGGTATTGCTTTTGAAAACATGCAATGCCGAACATTTTTACATGCATGTGAGAAAAAAAAGGTATCTGCGAAGTTTGTTTCCCCATTTCTTATGATTAGAGGAAACAGATTACGAAAAGATGAACGCATTTTGATTATCTGAACGACACAGAAATAAAAAAAAATGTATATTGACGAAAATAGAATTTTAAGCAATACTTCGATGCTGTAAGGGGATAAAACATTATGATTTACATAGATTTACCCCACATATGAGTAATCGCCCTTATTACTCATGTGTTACTGAGTTGTGTTGGAATGTTCTATTGTTTATAGATCATTGTCACTTGTGACATTGTGTGATACCAGTTTAAGAATGAACTTCGCTCTTATAAACTGCTAATATACTCCTTTGCAAAAAACGGGCAACTTACAGTCATTGGCTTTTCTATGGATAATATTAATATTTTTAGTATGTCATTAGCTTAGATGACTAGAAATTTCTTTTTTCGTTATTTTTTAATACTTAAATCCTAGAATCGACGTTTTAGTCAATATAAACAGAAATCCGTGTGAAAATTTGTAAGGGTATAATGAAATTAAGGTTACAAGTATTATGGTACTTTAATAAAAATAGACGACTAATTAATAAAGATTATGACTTCCTCTTGCAGCAATTATGGTATGTAATCGTCTGGGCATTCTTTCCACCAAGCTTTTGATGGTGTTTTGTGGAATATGTTCCCACTCAGTCGGGATCACACGCTTAAGCTGATGTTTTGTGAAAGTGGTTGGAGAGACCGTACTAGCCTTTTTAGACCTCAGACCTGCTCAATGGGTCGGGGTTCCGCGCTGTCTCATCCCAAGGACGAAGAAACCTCTTGCATATAAGCATTTACGCCAGAACAGTAGGCCCGAGCATTATCATGCATGTAAATGGCCTCTTCACCAATTGCAGTCAGTGCGGGTTGTGCATTTTAACAAAGGATTCCGGTTATATACCTTTGCGCATTTAGTCAGCCATTTTCAATGAATACTATCTCGGTACAATAGCTGGAAGTTACGCTCGCCCAAAAAATAACAGATCCTCCACCATAAGGGGTGATTTCTTGATAACACACGTCAGTATAACTTTTCCCTGGTCTTCGTAACACTCGCCGACGTTGGTCCTCACCATGCAGACAAAGTCGAGCCTCATCTAAGAAGAGTACGTACTCCATTTACGTAGTGACCAAGATAGGCAATTTCTAACGAACCTCATTCGAGAAATGCGGTGCTCATGGAGTAACTTGACAACATTAGCATGGAGTAGCTCATGGCCGTACTGGTCGTCAACTGCGTATATCGACCGCTTAAAAAGCCTCCTCCTTACAGTCCATAGCCTAACTTGTGCTCCTCGTACCTCTTCAAGGTTTCTTTTGATGTCTATGTTTGCAGTTCCTTAAAGCTTGAGACACTAAAAAGCGGTCGTCTTGTGGTTGTGTGCAACATTACTATACCAGAACTACCAGAACTTTGCCTTCACTGTACGAAAATTGTCTCTTGGTATCGAGTTCAGGTTCTTTGGACAGTTGAACGACTCACGTTTAACCACTGTGAGACGTAACATTGATTACACCCCTTTTCCAGCAGCGCTATCATTTAACTTTAGCTCGCTATCATTTAGCTCTTAATCTTTATTCTGCCATTACAATAGACACAAAGATATCTGTTTTAAGTCACCGTCATAAGGCAGGATGATGCGACAAACATAAATTATTCTACTTAACATTACAAAAAGTTAGTTTTAAGGTGCCCGATAACCTTCTAATAACACCCGCAATAGTAAGTAAATAGTCACAAAGTAATAAATTTGAAAAAAAAAGAAAACAAAAGCTTCGAATAATTTGGAATCAATTTTTTTCATACCCAGACTCTTTATTAAGTGCCAGTAACATATTTTGGCTATTAAAACCTGTTTAGAACTAAATTATTACCAATAATGTAGAAAAATCAAAACCGCCCGTTTGTTTTGCAAGGAAGTGTATTTTTAAAAATATAATATTTATATATTTATTCTTTTCGTAGAAATTTAAGTTCAAGGGTGGATTTAATGCCGGAAAGTATTCTCTACCAGTCAACCTTTGGTATGATGGAATATTGTTGTAATATAATTTAAAAAATATATCTAAAATAATCGTATCTTAAATCATCTATGAACTCCAAAAATATGATGAGGTTTATAGTATAATTTAATTTTTAACTTACTTGCAGTTCTTGTTTTATTTGGAAACCAATAACTTTTTGTAAAAGGGAAGTACCAAGGCAACGGTACTCCATATAGTCCAGGCCTTATTTTCTCAACATACATAGCAATCAACATGTACAATATTGTGTCCAGTATTAGCATAAGAACAACGTGGCCTGGCTGAAATTGATCGTGATAGGAAATAGACGT
This sequence comes from Baronia brevicornis, assembly GCA_031353405.1. Classification (NCBI taxonomy): domain Eukaryota; kingdom Metazoa; phylum Arthropoda; class Insecta; order Lepidoptera; family Papilionidae; genus Baronia; species Baronia brevicornis. Next base: position 38,603 of record JASFAT010000328.1, read on the forward strand.
GAAAAATTGATTCCATTGTAATCCTGTAAAAAGAAAATGTATTTCAATTCTCTAAACCAGGGCTGTTGATATGGTCAGGATGTAAAAAAATAATTAATGAAGAACCAACAAAAATATGACGGATATCCCTTGTACTATTATTATATTTTCTTGCAAACTAAAAGAATCCGTATACCAAATAATACCTATGTAGCGATTTGTATTCTCTCAGAAATGTATTTGATTTGGACACACATATTCTAGTCATATAAAGAAGTATATTTTTTTTAGTCTTAGCTGGAGTTATATTTACGCAGAATGTCTTAGTATTTTTTCACTTAAAATTAGTATTAAGTCACTTAATTGCAAATTTTATATTATACCTTAAGTAATATTAAAAATTTTGAATTACCTTTAGAAGTACCTTCACATATTATAAGCATCTGAAACGCGTAGCCCATTGCAGTATTGGATATCAAACTGAGTACTAGCTTTGTGGTAAGACTGATGTCTTCATATAAAATCTGTGTGAGCATGAATACTGAGTAGGTAGAAAACCACGCCAATCCCATGAATGAAGCAGCGGTATTTGCTGGAAGCAACCACGCTGATTAAAACATCAAAGAGTAATATCGTTGTTAAAAAAGGAACACAAATAATCGATCTGGAAGTTTTTATTTAATGTTCATCATTATCATTTGATTGTTATAATTGGAGATATAGAGGAAATCTTAGTGTAGAGATTTATAAATTGGTGCGTAAATAGTGCAATATTCACTAAACATGTTAGAATTATATAGCAAATATAGTAGTCCAGTCAGCTTCCAGGTTCCAACAAGAGAAATGCAGTGTGAAACTGTTTTAAGACCGGTAAAAATTTCGTGTCAAATTTATAATTTAATTGCAATTGAAGTTTTTACTAACTGTCCCTGTGAATATTTTATGAATGAACATGTGATTTATTGACAGTTGTAAAAAAGAAAAAAAGAGGTGAGTGATTGGTGCTAATTAGTTTGACTTTTGTGATTTTATAATTACTTTTTGTAGAATTTTGGAATGCTACTAACTAGGAAAATAAGACCTGTCCAATTAAGGTAACATAATATGGATACAACATCTTACCTCGTGAAAAGAATACACTGACCATAAAACAAAATGCTAGTGAAGCTATTACAAATAACACCAGGAAAAACAACAAAATAGGCCATGGTGTGAAAGTAAGCACTGCATATTTTTCACCAGTTGATGTGGTATTGAATGGTATCTAAAACAAAGAATATGTGTTTGTATATGCTTTTATAATTGGAATGGTATTTATAAATTAAGCAATAAATAGAAAATTAGTAGTACCTTAAATAGTATCACCATAAGAATAACTGAAATAAAAAGAAATGAAAATTGTTTGACGAACCAAGCAAGCCAATGTAACCAAGACGGCAAGCCCATTATAGTCATAGTTTCCTGCAACATTAATATTTTAATAATTTTCTTGATAAAAATAATTTTTTAAATCTTATTCAATACTAACATATTATATTCTTTATAGAAAAATCATTAATACCTTCAATTGCAACTCTTTCTCTGCTGTCACCACTCTAACTGTATTTACAAATGTGTATGCAAAACAAAGCATTATAATCATAGATATAAACCTTTCTAATGCCATAAGTAAGTCATCATCTCTATAGGCAATTTGAGGTAATCGTTGTAGTAACACTTTTGTGTTGATAGATTTGCCTGATTTTTGTTTTATTATCTCTTGTGATACAGCATGTTGGACAGCTAAGAACATTTCAGGCGAATAACCTAGAACATTTCAAAAAGATAAAAAGTAATAGTTTATTCTATTTTTATTAATGCAATTTTCAGGTATTGTATTAATAAAAGTAGAAACTGATAGAATAATAAAAGTGTATACTGACTTTTTTTAAGGAATAACTAACATTTAAATTTCTTTGTTGATTAAAGGAAAACTACATAGGTGTATTGCTGGTGGACTTCAACCTAGGCAATTGCTTTTATTTTGGAACTCAAAGTTGTGTTAAATATTAATGTATGTTAAATGTAATCAGTTATTAATTTTATCTTATGTAGGTTAATCAAAATAAATACTAACTTAATTACTTTAAGTTCCCAAAATTAAGGTAAATATAAATATAAATATATATATATATATATATATATATATATATATATATATATATATATATATATATATTTATATATATATTAAATATAAAAACAATTTGATGTAATCAGTACACAATCAAAAAACTTTGATAAATATTTTACCCTTATATACTATAGAGAAAAATTTTAACCTGGCGTTTTGCCCCCATATGCATCATCTGCTTCTCTAGGACCTGGTCTAGGGAATAAAGGAAACAATAAATTAGTTCTCCAGCTAGCTCGCAGTGGATGATCCAACATCGGAGTTCTCATAACTGCAGGAAATCTTAGTGTTACAGTAATGTCGTCAGGCCAAGAGGTAGCATCTAAAAATTCATTATTATTATAACACTATATGTATATAATTTTGATGAAATGTATAAATAAAGATATAAAAAAATATTTTTTATCATTATCTTACTTGACATTTTGTCATCAAATTGAATCCCAACAAGAATATAATTCATGACATCCGGTTGAGTCAGAGCATTTTCCATTTCTCTTGAGTTGTTAAATCCTTTTGGCTGTGGGAGCATTTTTGTGTCAAAAAGTAATGCTAGTAAGCCATTAAGATTATCAAGTGCAACCATGGCCATTGCATCTTCTGTAACTTTCCTTGTGAGCGGGTTTTCAGGTGAGAATGCTAAAGTGCCTTCCCTTTTGGCTGTGGTCAAATTTCCTCTAAAATAGAGAATAAAAAAAAATGTATATTAGTCAAACAACATTTTAATATTAGTCATTAATATTTTTTTATTTGATATTAATTAAATAATTAAAATTCATTGTTTTCATATAAAAATTATTGAAATACTTACAAAGTTCTTCCACTTATATTGAAGTAAGTGGGTGGAAATGGAGGATATACAGTATCTGGTTTTGAATTTGGATCCACTAGACATCTTATTAGTATTAAAAACAAAGAAAATATCACAGGTGAAGTTATTTCGAAAATTGTTTGCCATTTATGTCTTCTTTGTAATAAAAAGTTTTTCCAAATGAGTAGTTTTAATTTTGCATAAGACATTTTTAAGCTGTAAAATACTTTAATTAGCACCCATAAATCACGTAAAAATAAAATCGGAAAACTCTAAATTAAATATTAAAACTCAGATTTGTTTTTCCTAGCATTATATTAACGAGATATCATATTTTACGGCATCTTAAACGCGTTAGTTAAAAGGCTTCTGATACACTGTTCTAATTCAGAAATATTGTAATAGTACGGTTTTTCCCAAAGCTTAAAGAAGCTTACCTAGAAACTCATCGCACTAATAACACATAATGTTTTCACTACTTAATTCGTTGTTTTAGCTTTAGAACTTCAGTGACTTTATATATATAATGTTAATAATTAGTAATATTGCCAATTAAAAACGAAAGACGATAGTTAGAGGCGTTTCAGGAATTCTATTTGATGAAATTGGTTTCATGCGTCACTGTAAATGTCAAACGTCAATTCAAATAAGGTTGCCTTTTTTTATAGTGCTTCTATTTATAATTTTGGTTTTACCTTGGTTTCCTTAAAAATTATCACTAAGTATCCTAAAAATCGTTGAAATTCTTTAGAGTGCATTACAACAAAGAACTATGTATCATTTCACGATAAAGAACTATTATTTTTATATATAATATATAAAAAAAATGTAACGATGCAATATAATATATGAAAAAAAATCATATATTTGCATAATCTGAAGTCGAATATGATTATTATACATTTGTTTTTATAATTATAACAGTGCTTTTAAACTTTAAGCTAGTGTTTCATATTTAATTCGAATCAAGGTCTTATGGGTATTATTTTATGGTTAAGTCTTGTGTTAATGGGCCTGCTCGCCCGGGGAAGTACCACATTCCTGCAGAAAACCGGCGTATGAGTGGTAGCTTAGCTACCGCACTTCATCCGGTGAGCGGTAGAGATCCGGAGGCCCCTTCCCCTCATTCCTACCTCCTTCCCCGTCCACCCTCCCATAATGCCACTTTCCTTAAAAGCTGCCAACGCTTCTGCATGCCTATAACACTGCGGATGTCTATGGGAGGCATTGATTGCTTCTGTTCAGTTGACACGCCTGCTCGTTTGCCTTCCCAACTTATAAATAAAAAATAAAGTATTGAAGAAAAATAATTGGGGCAATGCCCGTATTTCCGTACCACTATATTATCGTCTGAACCTATTAGATTTCGATATTAATGGAGTTTTCCATATCGGGCAATAAAAAACTACAGAATCAAATTTACTTGTACATTCACATAAAGACACAAAGCTAAAATAAGATACATTAATAGTTACATACAGACACACTAAAAGATATATGATAAAACCGAGTTCACAAATTATAAAGGAACCATGTTCTTGCAATTAAAACAATTTACACGGGGAGGGAACCATGTCCTTGCAACTATAATAATTTGTACAAGGAACGAACCGTGTCCTTTTTTTATACTAGTGACTTTGATTTTGGGCATAACTTTCACCTTTTATTGAACTATTTGTTCTTACACTATTTGTTGCATATTATTTATTTTATGACTGAGGCAACCATGTTGAACGGGCAGATCCGTCCCTTTATATAAGCGTGTCTCGCTTTATATAACACCGCAGGAGCGCAGGAAAATACTAAAAATTTTTACAAACAAATACGCCCATTTTCACTTGAACCTAAACATATTTCTAAACCGAAACTGAAATGGGCTTTCAGCAACTTGCTTTTATTTACTTATATGTCAACTTATGGAGCTCAAAATGCTCTATTTAACGACACCTTAGAATCATATGTGGCACAGTTCAATAAAAAGTTATAAACATTTTTCGTGAATAATTTTTAACACAATACACACAAATTAATTTTGATATATGTGGGCATATTTTTAATAATAAATAATTAAGCTTCTATACCAAGCAATTTACTTAAACTATTTATAAAGGGCTTCAACGTAAAATAATTTCATATAAATTCTTAATCGATATATATCAAAAATTTAGATATTGGACTTTTACATATGATATAAAATGAGTTAGAAATCGAAGATCTAGTGGATGAACCCAATATCATAGGCGAGATTAAAAGACAAAGACTCCGTTGGCTGGGCCACGTTATGCGCATGGGAGAGGATCATACCGTAAAACGCACCTACCGGGGCGTCCGAGAGCTATTGCCCGGTCGGTCGTCCTAGGTACCGTTGGGGTGATGACGTGGAGAAAGACTTAAAGAAGCTCCAATTCGAGAACGTGCAGACGGTGGCGCAAGATCGGTTAAAGTAGCGACCCTTGTTGGTGGTGACCAAGATACATTTTAGGTCATCATGCCCGCCTGAGTAAGTAGTACATATGAGCAAAAATTCTCTTAATTGTCCTTGATTAGAATAGATGATAGAATATACCATCTGATAAGGAGGTAATAACAAAAAGAAACAGGACACAAAAAACAAAGGAACGGGAATTTCTCCATTAGTTGGATTATACCACTATTTTTTCATTCTTAGTCCGGTTATACCCTTATATAATTCTTTAAATTATTAAATCACACATTATTTGCTTAACTTATATATCAAATGTAGTCTTATATTTTAAAAAACATTTAGGCCTTTGACGGTTTTTAGTTACACTTTATTCATATATTATTTTTAAATGAGGACATCATTCTATTTTGCAACATTGCTATTTAAATGTTTCAGGCGTTTTTTCAATATTTTTCTTAAAATAAAGTGTGAAAATTTTTTATACAATGTTTTTATTATAATTTCAAATATGTATAGCTCAAATGTGTTACAAAATATTCAATTACCTATGCCCACAAAACAAATATTTTTTCAAAATATAAAACATAAAATGACAAATTTGTTTGTCGAAATGTAAGTGGTGTTTTTATGAATTCTTGTTCGACCTACAATTGGATATCTTCTCTTACTTACTTATAAGTAAGTAAGAAGAACTTCTCTTACTTATAGTATAACAAATAAATAATCTTTATTAACATAAGAAGGTAAAAATTTCATGTGTCGCTAACTAAATCAATTAGGTTAGTTCTGTGGTAAAGGTGTGCATTATGTGGGGTTTACTATATATGAAAGAGTTATCATATTAAATTAAATTCAAAAATATATGTTATATTATATTTTAATATTTTGTCCTAAAGTGGCGTACATTTTTTAAAACTGGAAACACTGCTCTTATACAATTAGTTCTTGTAAAGCGGAGTGAACATTGCAGACGCAAAGTACTCTTGGTAACTCATTAAGTATATAATCACATGATAATATATGTTTGAAGTTTATAAGAAAATTATAAGTATTTGAACTACACATTTGTATGTTTAAAGTTTCAGGTTTTATTTGATTTTGATATTATGTTTATATAAAGTAAAAATAAATCGTCGTAAAATTGACAAAAACCCTTTTATCTCTTCTTTTCATATTGTAAGGTATATTTTTAGGTATTGAAATGCTGTGGACTGTATTATACTGATTAATATATTCACACATAAAACTATCAAACGGCCAATAAGTATAGTAGCGATGCGTGACGTCAATGTTCGTGTCGGTTTAAGGCGGATTAGGATGAATTTGATTAGCGGTCGCGTTCCGCGAGCCCTCATAGCTCTCCGCTGCTCCTATATATTTAGCCTCCAACACATATATTTAGAAGTATTAATTAGAAGTACTAGTAATGTTATGTTTATGTTAGAGTTGTTGATTAACTTTAATTGTGTGGTTATCCGTTTGAGTTAGTGTGAAACGCGTTTGTAAAAAGTAATGTGTAACAAAGGTTCACATTTAATCGCTGTACATTTATTCACATAAACTGTGTGCCAGAAGAGAGCTACCATGATGATACGGATGGCAACTAATGAAGCGTATAAAATATACACGTTTAAAAATAATCTGTCTTTGTCAATCCAATCTTAACATTTTTAGGAGCACGTAAGAGGGATCAAAGTGGTAATGAACTGATCAAGAATTATAATCATCCATTTGTGACAGTGCTCTGCTGGACAATAGGACTCTATGAAGGTATTACATGTAGCCCAATCTTTGGCTTCACACATCATTTCGGTATAATGTGCGTTATCCTTGATCCATCATATCCCACACTACCTTTGCAGGTTATATATTGTCCCATGTACATATGTTAACTAGCAGAAAAGGAGTTGCGGATCAAGGAGAACGACGACGCTGACTGGGTGGTTTTATATTGACAAAGGCAACATGGTCACGGTTGTCTTTCGTGATTTCGTGAAGGCAGGATGTTCTCTCAATATTGGCACAAAATAATAATTAAGGATACGTTTACTGATTATTCAACCTATAACCTAATTCTGCCACCGGACACCCTATATAAATAGGGGTAGTTTATTAAATAGCCGTTTCGAACCTAAAATTTTTTAGTTTTAAATGATCTTAAAACTTTTCAATAGAATTCTGGGGTCCTGGATTTCACAAACTGTACGATCGCAGTGTGTAGTGATTTCTGGAAAGAAATTCTCAACGCAAAAAATGCTTTAATCGTGAAAAAATGGTGGTTGGGGCGAATCCGGTGAGTACGTGAAGTGATGGATGGAACTTCGTCTGTTGTAGTTTTAAACAGTATGAGGTCTTGCGTTATCATGGAGAAATAATGCAGAAATTCAATTTTAGAAAGAAAATAAAAAATATTAAATACAAGAATATTTTTATTTTTTCAGTCCTTTCCGCTAGACTCTTTGCTGGGACATATATGTATGAAGTGTAAGAAAATAGTTTTGGGTGTTTTCCATAATTTATAAATACAGCAATCGACATCTTAAAACTCTGTATGAAAGATGATAATTTGTGTATATACTGTAAGTAATAAGTACTATAAAAGTTGTTAATAAAGTATACTCTAAGTTTTTTATCTGATAGGGACCGTAGCGGATGGAACTCTAATAGGCGTGAATATATAAAATATAAAATAAAAAAAATGTTTATCTAAAAAATCTATGATTCGTTATTGAAGCTCAAATATCCAGATCGAAATTGAGATGATAAAGATCGGCGAAAAACATCATAAAATATATTTTAATTATAGATTTAAGAGGACGTCAAGTGATTTGTATTTACTCGATAAAATAATTCACAAAATAACGGTTTAAATCTTATGATTTCATTAGTCTCCTTTTTTATCAAAAACTATATCAATGTATTTCTGGACATAAACCTTTATAAGTTACAATGGAGTTATCCATGATCAAAGATTCTTATTTACATTACATTTAAAGTATCATACATTTTGAATTAAAAGAAAATTTGCTCGTGTAAATAAACTATATTTAAAGAATATTTTAATATCTACGTAAATTTTCAGCTTGCTGTAGTCTTAATTGCATTAATAATATTATGTATTGTATAATCTTAAAAATGGCGCTAAGTAACGAAACATACATACATATCGTCACGCATGTCTCCCGTAGGGGTAGGCTGCTACGATTGGCATACTTTCCTTGCTTCCTCCACACTCATGTAAGTTCGCCGGTTAAGGATACTCTCGACCTAATCTTTCTTAAAAACTTCAGAAATTTGATCATGGTATGTTTTCCGGGGCCTTCCCCTACCGACCCTTCCATCCACATAATACACGGAAAGTAACGAAACAATATACAGTTTACAACTTTTGCTATTTCTCGTAAAAGGAAACCAATTAGATCGGTCATTTAGTTACGCTATAGTTTAAGTGTTGATCTTAAGTGAGAATAATAATTATAAACAAAAATATTTAAGAAACCGCTGGCTGTAATTTACAATATTTACTTATAGACTTAAATTACTTAACTTTGAAAATTATGATTAATGAATGGAATTGATGAATGAGTTATAATTGATGACCCAGTGTTACTTTTAGGTTTTAAGAGGAAAACCCGAAAGCCCAAATCTAAACGAATTTATCTATAATTTATCTAAACGAATACATATACATTAAAATATTAAACATTTTCATAAAGTAGAGTAGGAACCTCACAAATATTTTAAATGTTTAACTAATTATCTACTGTGGTTCTATATCTGTGATACCGATAGAATCAAGGAAGGAATAGGATCATCTCATTTCTTTTCGTGGGTGTTTATATGGCAGCTATGAGAACAAATACTTTACGAATATAAGCATATACTTGAATAGAAAAAGAACCTGTCTCTAACCTCTATCCGGTTGACATACGCAGGGATTAAGGCAATTTGATCACATTTCCGAGGAAAGCCAGCGTGGACCTTTACGTCAGTATTGATTAATTGAACTAACATTAAGTACGAGTAAGTAAAATATTTATAAATCTCTTCTCTTTTTCTTCATCTTCTCTTAGTCGGGCGAGATAACCCAAAATGAGTCTTGGCCTCCACCAACAAGAGTCGCCACTTGGACCGATCTTGCGCCACCGTCTGCCAGTTCTTGACTTCGAGCTCCTTTAAGTCTCTCTCCATGGCATCTCTCCAACGGTACCCAAGACGACTGACCGGGTGATGGCTCTCGGGCCGCCTCAGGTAGACGCGTTTTACGGCTCGATCCTCTCCCATGCGCATAACGTGGCCCAGCCAACGGAGTCGTTGTGTTTTGATCTCGCCTATGATGTTCAGCCACTAGGTCTTCGATCTCTTGATTCTTTAGGATTCTCTAAGATCCGTCTTCCCTCCTCACTGGTCCAAGTATTTTTCTAAAGAACTGGCGCTCAGTGACCAGGAGTATAGTTTCTTCTTTTAAGGACAGCGTCCAGGCCTCGCAGCCGTACCTACATTAGTATCGGCCTTATGAACGTTTTGTATATGCGATCTTCGTACGTTTGCTCAGAAGTCTGGAAACTAACATTTTGTGGAGCGCCGCACTACAACGAAGGGCATTTTGGATTCTGATTTCAATTTCCTCCTCCCGAGCGTTGGTGCCCGTTATAGTGCAGCCTAGAAATTTAAATTTCTCCACTCCCTTAACGGTGACCTCTTCAACCGTTATGTTTTGCCTGGTCTGTCTGTCATTTTTTTTTATATATTATATTATAAGAAATAAGCTATTCTCTAAATATTTATAAATAAAATGATTATAGGATAGTTTATTTTTTTTGTTGTCTTTTATTTACGAATCATAATGACATACTAAATACAAATCGGAAGTTTTAAATTTTACCGTTCTTTCGGCGGTTATTTTAATAGAATATACTCAGGTTTAATAACTGTACTACTTTATAGAATATTTGTATGTTAATACAGATAAATAAAGAAACTTATTATGTTGTTTTGAAAAATGAATTGATATATTTTGAAATATGATAATATAGGCGTTTTTTAAAATAACTATTTAATAGTTGTAGCGGCGTGCTACGGCACAAATAGTTCGGCCCGACCATTTAAGTGTCATAACCTCACAAATTATTTTTCTCAGCTGCTACGTTATGTACTCTAAGTGGAGATTGAACTTTTTTGCTCTTCCATTAATTCTCTCTTCCACTTACTTCCTTCTTCACCTTTCAACATCCTCATCTTACACTAACGCCAGCACTGTATCTGCAGTGCTTTTGGTGTTGTAGATATTTATATGCATAGGTGATTTATCGACCATTGAGTGACCCACCTGCTTGCTTTTTTTGTTACCTTTTCTATATAAAATATGACCCATTGCGACAATTGCGGAAATGTAAAATTTAAGGGTAACAAGTAATAAAAATAGATAATCCTATCCTACTTATATTATAAATGCGATAGTTTGTGAGTATGTATGTATGTTTGTTACTGTTTCACGAAAAAACTACTGGACGGATTTAGATGAAACTTTATTAGTAAGTAGTAAATTAAGTTATACATCGGAATAACATATATGCTACAATTTGTAATGATTTTATGTAATGTTGGTCGTAATATAATTTTACTATTAAGTAAACAAAATATATTTATTTAAAATGATATACCACGAAACTTAATGTGGCAGACCAAATTCCACGCGAGCGAAGCCGCAGGCAAAAGCTAGTATGTCATAAAGAAAGGAAATTTACTGTAGCCTTCGAAAAGACAACACCCGACTATAAACGTCTATAAAGCCGGCAATTGAGATCGGATACTCCGCGAGGTACATCGATAATGTTAAAATAAGTTAATGTGTATTGTTCGTTGTTCACAATTCTGATATTATCAGTTTTTTTTTTCAATTGGTGTCAAAAATAATTACATAAAAAATTCAAACCTGAAACAATTTAGTGGGCGCCGATATTAAAGAGAATTATTTATTTTAATTTTTTCTATGTAATTGTATAAGTGTAAGTCTCATAGATTTAAAAAAGTAATTAGTCGGTATGTCCTTTTTAAATAATTTAAAAGATAATGGATTGAAATCATCATGATAAAGATTACAAAAAATTTGATCTAATTAGTTCTATTTATACAAGTAGGAATGCAATCCATGTATGGACTCACATCCATGAAAATCATTCAAATAGTTCAGTAGTCTACGGAGGAAAGAGGTTGAAGTCTTTTAACTTTTATAATACAATTTTAAGCTTATACGTTATAAACATAGAGGCGAAGCTTACGAAAAGCTTTGCTTTGGCTGTAATCGTCGTCAACGAAACGAGTCATTGAACGTGGGGCGGGCGGCGCGCATGCGTTTTGCCATTTACCACAAAATGGGGTTGCTAGTCACCAGAAATAATACTCAATATAACCAAATTGGATACACAAATGTTTACAAAATAATTTTTTTGTTACGACTGTTCTATATTATCTATTTACATTTCCTTAAGATATAACTAACGAACCTAAGTAAAAAGTAGAATCAGAATTAAAAACAAATTCTAGACTGGATGCATTAATTTATTTAATATATAATATTGATTTATTAAGATCAATTGTCATTCAAATGTGAACTAAAATTGAGACATTACAAGTATATCATTTATGATATTGCTTAGACGATAAGATGTTGTGTTAGTTTTCTTAGTAAAGTCGATTAACAACGGATAAATACCAATTTAAAACGTTTATTTATTTTACAATTAATCAAGAAACGCAACAGATGGTCCATGAACAAAGTTGGTAAATTATGCAGATATAGTTAGCAACTCAATGTTTAGACGGAGTATGTGTCTATTCGGTCTTGCTGTCACACCATTCCATTGTGCGCTAGTGTGGTAAAACGTCGCTTTGTGGCGCCAAGACGGGATGCCGCGGCCCTAGTGACCGAGTCGCAAGAACAGTAGTGCGTCGTTGACCGTGCTCATGCGAGTGCAGTGTCGACAAAATGCGGTGGCGCCCGCGCGCGGCCCCTTCCCGCGCCAAAGAGCGCGCGAACATCAGCTTCTTCATCGTCATCATGTTCTTCGCGGTGTTCGGCGTTATAGTGCTCACTGAGCTTCTGCTTCTGGAGCGCCCTAACGCACCTGGATCAGCACGGGTTCGTTATAATGAAGACCTACAGGTGAGCTTAAGTTTTGTTTTTGAATTTTTACAAATAATTTTAATCTTCCATTCTCTTGTTAAGAAATATATATATATATATATATATATATATATATATATATATATATATATATATATATATATATATATATATATGTTGGTTTTGAGCAAACGAGAATTATTTAAATTTATTTAAAAAATATTATTGTAGATATCAATTAAAACTATTTACAGACATACAGAGATATGTACGTACATGTTATTATCATAGTTGTGTGAATAAAGAGAATAGCTGCCCAATGTGATTATTATTTCTATTTGTCCTCAACTCCTCATAATAAAGAGAGAAAAATCTCAATATTGTAAAGAAACAAGTATTTATTTATTGAATTTGCTGAATAATAATTATTAGCTTTACAAATAATAACAGGCGTAGCAGGAAATGCGGAAGACTTTTCAACAACGTTATTAAAATCAAAAAAAAATTTCATTTTGCGTTTAACTGTTTAATGGAAGTGAAAAGATGGTCAGGCTACTACAAACAATGGAAAATAACATTAGAGAAATGAATATGTAACTGAATTTGGAGGATAAACTGAGTAGGCTCACGGAAAGGTGATTATTATAGTGGTCGGGTATAACATTATTTTATTCAAAATATTTAACGCATTTTATATGAAAAGTAAATATATATTGTACATTTGTATAAATATTATTTATAAATACTATTCGTTTACAAAACTAATAAATGTTCATAACATAAATGTATGGATCTAACTTAAAATAATATCATCTTCTTTCTGTGTAAAGTATTGACGAAATTTCCTTATGTTATCAACTTTCCTTAATTTATATATTATATATTCCTTATGTTAACGTCAATACTATACATTTAAGTCTATTTATATAAATAACAAATCTTTCAGGTAATGTAAAATAATAAAGAATATATAAACACCATGAAAACCTTTTTTGTTTCGCACTTCTGGACAAAGGTTTTTCTTCAATAATTCATTTCTGTACGGTTTTAAGTCGAATACGGAATAGTTGGAGAGATTTACCTATGTCGCTTGCTGGTTGTGAGTTGTAGGGTGAAAGTCAGCCCTTTGTCTGACTTTCTGTCTACTGTCGTTGATGTGGTAGAAACTCATTTATCATTCTGGAGTTTGTATTTAAAATGCCCAACAGTGGTGAAGTCTATCGGAGTGCTACGGTCATCGGTTAAAGTGAACGATAAATCATTTTAGAAAATTAAGTAAATAAACACATAGAAGACAAAAAAATATTAATTTGTAAAAATTTAGAAATATTTTGAAAAATGTTTGGTATTTAAATACAAATTAATTTATTTTGGTTATTCAATTTTAAATAAATATATATTCAAATTTGAATAAATATATATTCAATTTTGAAAAAAGTTTGGTATTTAAATACAATTTTTTTTGGAAATAGAAATATATTTTCGTAAAATTAAAGCGGGTTCATGGCCAGGAATGTGTCTACAATCCGCTTGTTAACATCCATCTTTTGCGAGCGAGGCTAATTTCAAATAGTGGGATCCTGTGCCTGTATTGATGATGAAAACATGAAGTTTAAGTGCTTCGATTTTAACTAATCTTTCGGTAATTAACGAACAATTTAATATAACAAGTTAATTTTTGTAATAAAGTTAAATATAAGTACACGTTAATCTTTATATTATACTACGTGCAAGTGATTAATACTTTTGATAATGATACATTTTTAAGACGATAGCGACGAAACACATTTAAAAAAAATAAATAAAATGTTTATTACTAAAGGCTTATTCGACCATATTTATAGAAGGTTATATATAGGTCGAATAACCCTATTTTGAAAGTAGTAGTTGAGGTTGAAAACCTAATTCTGTCACAAGAGAACCTGTATAACCTAAAAATTGGTAGGTATTGTATGATGGACTAGCCCTCGATGTTATAAAAGTAGATCACATAAACGTAAAATGTATTTACTGTAAGAGTACGTAGTTGCCGACTTCAATGGGGAGAACTGTTTGTGGAACACAATAAAGTTGGGAGTGGTCGATGTTTGCGTTCAGAAGTGCACGTCAGTTCGATCGAATTGGCAGATCGATGGGTGACATAAGGAAAGCACATACATTTACTACGGAACGAATTAAGTAACAACTGATAGAAAAATTGAAGATATTATTAAATTTCTTAAGAAAAGCAACAGAGAAAACATTAACGAGAATAATTCATCATTATCATCATCAACATCAGCTTGCGATAGTCCTTTGCTTTTTACAGTTATTGATTTTGAAGAATAATAAAATAAGAATAGTAAACAGGATGCAAATACTAATTTGTATGGAGTTCTGAGCGCGTATTTTGCGAAATTGAAATAAAACACACGGATAATATTTTATAATAAAGCAATTATATAGGTTAATTTTTGTACAAAATAGTTACGTTAAAATTGACTCGTGACATCTTTTTACAATAAAAATATACTTATCCACAAAATGAAGTATTTGAACAAATTTGATTATCCTTATCGAAGTTGTCTTACTGTCAAAAAGTATAATATAAACCTAGACAAGAAGTTTAAAAGTAAAAGAAGCGATACACGAAATTTGAAATGAGCCTTCTCCACGGCCCACCACCTAGCCCGATTTATGACTTTACGCATTCAGTTAGTCAGCAGTCAGCAGCAACAATGTACGTACTGCTAGATCTGCGCAGGGACGTACATTGCTACTTATCTGGCTGGCTGACATACCAACCTTTTTTAGTCATTATATAAACAAAGGTTTCTGAGTTAGGAATATAGAAATTTAAATTAAGTAAGATGTCTACTTCATTCATTTTATCGTAGTAAACTTGAATTTTGATAAAATATTTAAATACTATTGTTGCGTATATCCCGTAAATAAACGGCTAATGATTATTAATTTATACATCAAGTACATTTATATACAAGTTATTATATTAGTATACGAGATACTTAACTTACCAGTCATCATTTGATAAGAACAAAACTTCATATTTAACAAGTAAAAAATGTATTATTATAAAAAAAAATAAACTTGTTATTACGGGTAAAATTGTGATACGTATCAACTTATATGGAAATTCTGTTTTCCGTTTATTTAATGTTCTTAAGCATGTTTACTCGACATTTGAAGCCTAAAGTTTTCTTAGCTAATACATAGAAGCCCTTGTTGTACTGTAATTATTGCGATCCGACATGGTTACGTGTTTGGATAATGAATATTAAGTATTTTTTTACAGTCCATAAATGTATGTCCCACCGCTGATCAAGGGCCATCTGATTTCTAGAAATTAACGCACCACGCTTTTCCAATGCTTATTGACAAGGTAATAATATACGGTAGATTGAAATGAGCTCAAACAAGGAAAAAAAAGTGTAACGTATATATAGTAAGTTTTTGATTGGACAATCAATTGTTAATAATGTATTTAATTAATTGTATTTGTTGAGTTGACGCTTGCTTCATGTTATACTTTTATATGTAATATATAATTTTTAATTACTTTTTGTGTTCATATAATAAAACTCTCTATATAACACTTTTTTGTGTGTGTTTTGTATTATTTGTGTCTACAAAGGAGCGTTATTTAACGCAAAAACTCAAGAGATTTAACGTTTATATAATAGATAACATTTATTTAAGAAACACTGAAAATTAAGTTTTTATAACTAACAGCGTTATATTTATTAACTTAAGAAATATAATATAATTTGTGGTCCTTAAAAAATAGAATTGCATAGTCGCAATCGCAATATAAATTTAAATGAAATTATTCTGACACATAGCGCGGACAAAATGTGTTCCTGTGCAAAAGTGCAATTAAAATACATATGTAATTTTATGGATTCATTTCGCTCCATCATAAAGCCCAGCCTGTGACACGTTTTGCAAAGGAATTTAGGCAGGTAACTCTTCGCGGCTCGCATGAATGTTAATTAATTGTACAATATTAAATAACTATTGTTGCGAGGGCCAGCTTTTGGTGGTTATTAAAATTCCTCAGTATTTCAATGAAATAAAATAATAATTCAATGTTTAAATTTTTTTTGTGTTTCAATGAACATTCATTTGAGATCTTAATCAATCGTTCCCGTTATCCGCATGAGACTTCCAAGGAAAATGTTTTTACAATAAGGTAATCAATGTATGTAATCAATATATTATGACATATAAACAAAAAGTAAATGTGAATTATTATTAATAAGTATTAAAATGAAGACTGAGAAAATACTATTATTCTTAAAGATTATAGTATAAAATAAGTAGTTAAAACACACACATATATATATATATATATATATATATATATATATATATATATATATATATATATATATATATATATATATATATATATATACATATATACTCAGTAGGCGTATAGGAAATCACAGTTTGGTTTTTTTTATTTACGTAGTTGCTGCCTCTGTACTAGTATTTCTTCCAATTGTCGCCATAAACGACACCCATGGGTAATTTCATTCCATTCCGGGAACGAAATATAACTAAGACAACAACAAAATTTAAGCCTTGTAACATTGTGTACTTGAGTGGTTTTTGATAACAATTCAAATTCTTGTAGCTGAATTCGATTAAAAATAAATTGTTTTGTTTAATATTGTAATGGCTGCGAATTAAATTTTTGTTACACCTGAATCAATTTATTTTGAAATAATTTCGAACCACGATACGTGTTTTAGGTGTAGGTACTATTTAATTTGAATTTAATATATCTATAAAACCGTTTTTGAGCACTGAACGATGTCTTTTGAGCACTGAACTGAATATCGATGTCGATGACTTTCACATTAGTATAAATTGTTCTTTTAATCGACTTCTGTGGATAGCGAGAATTCTATCTTGCAACTTTTAGTAGATTAGTCGTGCCAGTTGTTGGGTAA
This sequence comes from Baronia brevicornis, assembly GCA_031353405.1. NCBI lineage: Eukaryota > Metazoa > Arthropoda > Insecta > Lepidoptera > Papilionidae > Baronia > Baronia brevicornis. The sequence continues at coordinate 56,072 of JASFAT010000328.1, forward strand.
AAGTCTGAGAACGAATATAAATTACAAATAAATGACATTAACATTCCAAGAACTTTAGTATTCATGTAACATAAAGGTTTCATTTTAATTCATCCTAAAGTTCTCATTTCCCGATCATTTTTGTTTGTCTGGGCAAATAAATAAAACAATATAATTTCGTCTTGCTTTCATATATGATATTGGTTTGTTTTTTTATTGATACAATAGCGTTATATATTGCTTTGATATAAAAAAAATACAAATTTAAAGTTATGAATTAATATAATTAGCTAAGATCTGTGAGACCCTTATTTAAAAATAAAACGGTGGTTTCAGTCAGTTCACTGGCTTCAAAATATTTTTTTCAAAAAGAGTACTAGCGGTGTTACCGAAATTACTAGAATTTTTGTTAAAAATTCCAACCGAGCCTATAGTGCTTGTGCCATACACTTATAATTTACGTCATATTGGGTTTTAGCTAAATCGATAGTTGTAATTTTTCCAGAGATTGCATCCAATTTTCCGGGAACAGTTTAGAGCCCTCCATTAATTTTGTGAGAAGAGTTATGGTCGTTTAAAACAAAGCATCCACGAATAAAATTCAATATTCTGTTTGTGATTTTGAAGCAGAAATATTGATTACATGTTCTGGTTAATAATAGTTAATTAATTTTGTAAGAGGTCTTGATACGAACAATGTTTTGAGTGAATATATAATGTTTTTAATGTGACGAAAGTATTGTTATATTAAAAGTTATATTTAAAGTTATTATTTATCATATTACTTATATAAATGAGGCACCAATTCTTTTAAAGCTACAAGTGGCAAGTGGCAAAAATATGACCCTATAGTAAGAGGAGAACTTACAATAAATCGGGCGTGTATACCCTCATTTTTAATAAAGTAATACGATATTGATATATACCTAATATTTTTTTATATGGAATAGTAGAGATACAAATAAAATAAGATTGTTAGTAATGTAAATAAACCTTATAGAATTTGCTTAAACGTAATTATTATAATATATACCTAATTAGCTACAAGTTAAATTTTGTCATTGTCTAAGTTTATTTTATAAAAGTAAAAACCGAATCCTCTGTTTTATTATAGTGTAGATCGCTTGAAGAAATAATAATGCTCGATCTTAATGACTTTTTTATTATGTTGAGATGACGTTTAGAAGGAGTTTGCCGGCAAGTTCCATTACTTCGGATGAATGAAACGTCATGGCCAACCGTTTCTGTTTGTACGCAATACTAGAAATGTATTGTTTTTTAGTGATTATTCTGTAATTTCATTGAAACATTTTTTTAATGAAAAGTACTCGTAGGCACACTTTTATGGAATATTAAACAAGAGTGAAATGACAAAAAAAAATGTGTTAGAAACAAAAACAAACTAATAAAGGCCAAATGTTGTGGACAGCTAATGGGCTATGGATCGATACAACGTTGTAAGAATTTAATATTCTCTGTGTGAAACGCACAAGTTGTTAGGCGTTAAATGATAATGCAGATTATTAAATTTCTAATCCTTCAGTTTGCTAATTCGAATGGCTGTACCAGAAACTCTGTTTTTTTGGCAGATTTCTTAATCCGAATCATATCAACCAGAAGAACTGTAGTGATACGTTGATAAATGTATTACTACAGTTCTCACATGTCACCCGTCCGGCACAAAATATTGAAATTATATTATGTATATTGAGATATAAAATGTAAAATGAAAAGTGTGAATAAAGTATGAATAAGATGTAAATGTACAATGAATAGAACAATAAATTAATTTGACTTGGAAGAATTTCAATTACATCGAAGATATAAACCCCTTCAAGATCCAGAGAGGTGCCGTAAGCAGTAGGGTTGCAACGCTACAGAACTTAGGGCATAGTCCTCTCTATAGCGTTCTGAGAGACATCTATATATACATATGTAACCATTACAGCACTTCGACGGTTACTGGTTCTCCAAAAAATGTGACTTAACTATTCATTCATTCCTATTCTACGTATTCAATACGTCAAGTCGAAGGGTCGGTGATTTTTTTCTCTGCCGAATATCTTCGTTCTCAAATTAAATAAAATTTTCTAAAATCTAAATTTAATAAATTATGGCCTTAATAAAATTAGTGATGCCATTATCAAATCCTTTTTTAAAACAGCTCACGCCTACCAAGCGCCGACTGACGTTTTTCTTTGACGGACACTTGTATGAGCCCTCTTAACTGAACAGCCTATATACAAAAAGTGAAAGAATATGGTTTTGTGAAAGGACAAAAATAATTTGTACATTTCTTTTATTCTATTGTAGTCTTTTTTTACATTATGAATAATTTATCTGAAAATGAAATCTCTGAAATACTTTAAACATTCTTCTAAAAGTCTTGTAATATTTTGGATAGGACTTTTTCTGAAATAAAAGATTACTTCAATGAAATATTGTTATTTTATTTGTCTATTCACCGTTTCTTTTGATATGAAAGATTTTTCAATGAAACTGCGGTAATATACATAAAATAACGGTAATAATTCTTCACCCTATCCAACTACATATTAGTTTCTCGTTATATTAATATATGTAAGAAGCAAAAGTTTTATGTTTGTTCTCAATTAAGGCTTGCTACAATTTAAATTTACCAGTTGAGCACAAAACTTACGTATTTGAAGATTGATTAGTGTCTTATTTATATAGTGCGTTATTAGATCTAATTTTATTTTACAAGAGAAGTTATTTTATTATTAGTATTATTAATTATTCAAAAGGATTTAGATGGAATTGTTCTCGTATACATATCTAAACCAATGGAATAATTGGTAGCACGCGATACCACATACATAAAAACATACTCTATCTTAAAATTATAATATGTTTTTTTTCATCATCAGTAGCAGTGACTTACGGCAGTCTACCTAGCTTCATCTTAGGTTTCATGTATCCAGTTTCTGCCAGCCACCCAACTCAGATCGTAGCACCATCTGGCCGTCCTACGTCCCATACTTTCCTCCTATTCAGTATCAGCTAGTACCAAATAAATACTGAAAAGAAATAGACGGCTCAATAACTATGCGCGGGAAATTGGATTCCGATCAGTGTGGTCAGATAGTAAATTCTGTAGACGGATATTTCGTATTTCTACGTCTACTACATTGAAAGGCGTTTATTGCTTTTTCGTGAGGTTTATTTCATTCAATGGAATATAAATAACTCATTTATCAATTTTTCATTGCAGTTACATTTTGTGAAATAATTGTATTGGACACAAAACTTTAATAAGTATGTTAACCTAAAAATTTGCTTGAACTAAAAAGTTTACTTCAGATGTGTAACCTTAATAAGAGATGTATAAACAAAACAAAAATAAACCTACGTAAGTACCTTAGTATGATAATGATGATATATATAATATATATTTAAAAAAAAAAAACAAAGTAATATTCTCTAATAGACACACGCTGCCCTCAATTAATTAATGATCAAAGGAAGAGAACTGGAAAGTGAAAGCTATATTTTCCTCTTCTCTCTTGTTCTTTCTAAACAACAATTATTCTTTTCGATCCCAAAGGCAAGTAACACAATTGCAGTGCACTAAAGTAGATTTTATGCCGTAAAAAAATAATTAAATTGTTCTTTTATTTAACCTGCATATTACATTAAGACCTGGTTGTGCCCAAACTTTTTTTGCATGATTTTTTGGTCGAATAGAACTAGGTTGCGCTGTCCGTAGTCAACTTACTGCTGTTAATCAAATGTGGATTTCAGACACGTGTTTAGTTAGACACTCTTTGGTGTGCCCAAAAAAAATTAACATAACCGGAGTATAAGAAATTCCCAGTGTTGGCATCTCCGTAATGATAAACTATTTAAATTTTAGTATGTCCGTAAAAAAATAATACATTTAATGTATTTTAAAAGAATTGATAAATACGGAATAAATTAAAAGAATCTCAGCTAAAAATACCTCTTCAAAAGGAAAAAGTGTAAAATAAACAAAAGCAGAGGAGATTAGTTGTTTCAGGTACTTCAAAGAAATATACGTCCGCCAGGTAGATGTTTGCGTAGTTTTTCCCTCTTTATATAATTGCCATTCAAGCTGGAGGAAAAAACGCTCTGAATATTTTTTACGTGGGTGGTTCCGTTTTTAAATCAAAGGTAAAATTATATTTCTGTTTAAATGGGTTCACATTTTCGACGTCTGAAATATATTTTAGTATCTTAGTATTTGAATGAATTTTTAAGTGTGAAAGATTTAAGTATGTGTGCGTAATAACAGAAGCTACATAGTCACCAAAAGCTCAATTGGTAAGGACTGCGCTTACGATTCTAAGGTCGAAGATTCCGTTCTGCTGCTGTGACCATATTGTCCTAACACAAGTAATAACATGTTCCATGTCAGACCGTTTTTTGAAGATTTTCCGTTCAGGCCGCGTGTTTCTTAAACTAATTCCTAGAAAAATATACTTATTTCTTAGTTGTGTTATGCATTTAAAACTATACACTATTTTCTTGATTATTATGATATTTACATTATTTTAATTATCGTAAGCCATACTCGAAAACAAAACAATATAGTTGTAAAGCGTGGCACGCAATGTGTTAATAGCTTAATTGGAATTATTAAAAAGAGTTCTGATACCTAATATAAAAATATTTCTAGTCTTCTTTACCAAATAAGCCACCATCTCATCCGAATCATTTATTATCTAATGAAACCATTTTGATTGTTTTTATAGGTAAGAAGTAAGGTAGGGAGACACATAAATTACTAGGCACTTGAAAACGAATTGTGTTTATCAAAGATATTTTTACTAGTAATTGGGTTTGAACCTAGAACTTTAGGCTCAGAATCTTTTTATACTGTAACAATTGAGTCAAGCTTTATTGATTATCTATTTATTCAGTAGCTTCACTGTCTATTTTGTCGTGGGCCAAAGGCGCAAAAAATTTTATTTGAACGATGTACTTATTTGTAATACTTAAATAATATAATTATGTTGCTAATCAGGCATTTAAGGTATAATAATAGACTATTTTAGTTTAAAGATTAGATTAGAAAAGTTTGCTATGGATACTTTTTTCCCTAAGAGTTATGATGTTAATTCTAACTTAACAAAAAATAAGACTAACTATTTTATGTTGCTCATACTTTTAATTTTAATGTGAAAAATATCCATACCTTTTCGAAAATTGTAAAAGTAGGTTTAACTGTGAAAGTGTTGCGACGAAAAAAATAAATAGCTAGTATATAAGCGAAAAAATAACCATTTTTTGAATTTGATCGTACATAAACAGTTCAATAAAATGTATTATACGTATATACTTATTAAGAATTATTATTACAAGATTACAGGCGAATTAATCTATAACTTTATTTATGAATGAAAACGAATGCAATTCATTGAGCCCCTATGAAATATTATATAAATTATACATACGCCATTTTGTGAACTGACCTATTTGTTTCACTTCCATTACCACCTATTTTTCGTTTAAAATGTATCTACGTACAAACGTATGTCGATTCGCCTCCGATCTGTCGGACTGTGCGGACGTACTTCCGAAACGCTCTTGCGCCCTCCTATCTGAGGAGAGCAGCCAGTGTTTTTCGACATTTTGTGCTTGAGCTCCGGCTCGCACTCCCTCGCGGCCTACGCGATCACGATTTACGGGTTCCATACCCGTAAACAAGCAGTGTGTTTCTCTCTGTTGGCGGGCGCTTTACTGGGCCTCACCCGGTGGTTTGCACGCAACAAGGAGAGTAACGCAATGCTCTTTTTACTGTTTTTCGGTGACAGTGATTTGATTTGTGTTTTTCTTTTGTGCAGTGTTATTAGATACCTTCCGTCTGGGTAAGTCATTTCACTATGCGCGGAACCGGGTCTAGTCTAGACTAGGCACTCACCCTCCACACCAGAAAGCGTGGAGGTACGAACATCATCCTAACCGCAAGCTGGCCCTCTGCCACCATGGCTAACCCCGCCGCCGCGATGATTAATCCCGCTGACGCGGAAACTTTCATTTCGTATATTTTAGCACGATATCCACATATCATGGCTAAATTCATCAATCGTAACGACGTGGTCGGTCCTTCCGAACCACTTATACTCGATTCGCCACGTTCATCGGGCCCGGAGTCTTCCCCTGCGGTATCCACCGCACAGGTCTTCGTCCCGGAAGACGTTCAGCAATCCCAAGAGGAGACACCGATGGATACCATCGTTAACAACGACGACGACGGCTTCACCGTCGTCTCCCGAAAACGCCCTGCCAAGCGTACAATCGATAAAGCGGGCTCTCCGCAATCATCCGTTGCCGCTTCACCGGCCAAAAAACCTGCGCAGCCTAAGCGCAGTCTTGCAAGCGAGTCACCGCGCCCTGCTACAGAAAAAACGCCGCCGCCTGTAATATTACAGGACAAATCCATGTGGAACAAGGTTTCCACATGGATGAACGATAAGCGTGTGCACTTTTCGCAAGCGCGTACGATTGCCACGGGTATACGTATTACCCTAAGATCCGCGGACGATCACCGCACTCTTACTAAATACCTCCGTGAAAGGAACATTTCGTTCCACTCCTACGCCCTTCAGGATGAGCGTCGACTCCGCGTGGTCATCCGCGGCCTCCCCAAAGAATTAGCGACGGAGGAAATCGTACGAGATCTTAAGAGCCAAGCGCTCCCGGTCCACTCCGTCGCGAGAATGCGCAGACGCCGAACTCGGGAGCCAATCGATCTTGTACTGACAACTTTGGATCTTAGCCCGGAGGGAAAGCAAATTTTTAATGTCAAAAAAGTTTGCGGCCTCTCTGGCGTTACAATTGAACCGCCGCACAAAAACGGCCGGTCAAATCAGTGCCACCGATGCCACTTATACGGCCATTGTCAACGAAATTGTTACGCGCGCCCTCGCTGCGTTAAGTGCACGGGCGACCACGCCTCGGCGGAGTGCACACGCCTCGCCGCCGCCTCCAAAGGGCATAGCAGAGTTTCGCGCGCTCACCTGGGACAACCTGCTTGAGAGCTTATCCCCCGACGACCATGCATACTGGCGTCTGGCGAAAGCTCTCAAGACGGACTCCACCGCGTCATTCCCACCGCTTGTCAAACCCAACAGCAATGCGCTCGCGTTCGATGACTTGGAGAAGGCAGAATGTTTAGCTGACAGTCTAGAGGCCCAGTGCACCCTCTCCACCAAATCATTCGATCATACCCACATCTCGCATGTGGACGACGAAGTCGCGCGTCGGAACTCAGTACCACCAGCGGACGAACCACTGACACCGATCTCACTCGACGAAGTTAAAAACATCATAAAGAACTGTAAAAGCCGCACGGCCCCGGGCGCTGACGGTATTAGCATGCGGGTAGTTAAACTGTTGACCTCACCGCTACTTACGATTATAGTGAACATTTTTAACGTGCTTCTCACGACCAGATCGTTCCCGGACGCATGGAAAGAAGCCGACGTCATCGGCATCCCTAAACCAACCTAACCTAACCTAACCTACCAGATAGTTACAGACCGATTAGCCTCCTCAATACCCTTGGGAAAATCTACGAGCGTGTCGTTTTGAGCCGGCTCAAAGCATACGCCGAGCCCTTAGGGCAGGGGTTCCGCAGGGATCCTGCCTCTCGCCACTTCTGTTCTCACTTTACACCGCCGACATTCCCAAGCACGCGAACGTGTCGCTCGCCCTATTTGCGGACGACACCGCCCTCTACACTTCTGATAGGGTCAAATACCGCGTGTCGAAACGGCTCCAAACCGCGGCCACTACTCTTGGTGAATGGTTCCGAAAATTGAGAATCGAGGTAAATCCCGAGAAAAACGAAGCAATTTACTTCTCAAGGGGCACCAGTAGAGACTCCCACAAACGAGGCGGCCGACTCTTAGATATCACTCTCTTTGGCAGACCTATCCCGTGGAAAGTCTGTCAAATATTTAGGCGTCACCCTCGACAATCACCTGAATTTTACTAAACACATTCAAAACGCTCGATCCAAAGCGGCCTTCGTCTTAGGTCGTCTTCACCCTTTAATTAACGCCCGCAGCAAAATGTCCCCCAGACACAAGCTGCTTCTTTACAAAACATGCGTCCGGCCAGTCATAAAAGAAAAATAAACTTCAAGTGATACAAAATCGCTTCATTCGTCGAGCCACCGGTGCTCAGTGGTTCCAGCGCAATATCGACCTCCACTGCGACCTTAACTTGCCGAGCGTCAAACAACACTTTAAAACACTCTCTAAGAAACATTTTGAGAGATCCGAATCCCATCCGAATCCACTGGTGGTACAATCGGTAAATTATTCACCCGATTTTAACGCGCGCCCGAAAAGACGACGCCCGCGTAACGTGTTACACGATCCGGACGACGAAACAGCGTCGTTCGGATCCACTCACGACACCAACACTCACACGCACCCCGGCTCTAGCCGAGCACGTAGAGTAGGGAACACTTCTACACCGGCCGCTTACACGAGATTCTCTCACGTACCCGGTCGGTTCTCACCCCCTAGACCTTAGGGTCTATGGGACTAATAGGGACTATAGTTAAAGTTCAATCCTCCCCTACATGTTTAACGTAGAATCATGACGAGTTTAAAATCAGCACACACACATATGTGTACCTCCGACACGGCGTCAGGCCAATGGAGTCTGCGATTTGCGCAGATTCCCAATTATATTTTACTTGCCCTGGATGGGCCCTGAATACGATAAAGCTGTTAAAGCCAATAGGCTACCAGCATTAACATCTTCGAATCCAAAAAAAAAAAACAAACGTATGTAAATAATAAATAAATATGTTTTTGTACATAATCAGTTAATTAGTATACATCTTATAATATCAGCAAGAAAAGCTTCCGTCTGGCCACGATCTGCAATACCTACGTAGAGATCTCTTAGTAGACTCCGTACACGGGTTGACAGTTGCAGACATAACATGTGCAAATGGGGATATACTGCACCGCAGTGTGAGGGGTGTAATTGTGTGGTCGCAAGTCAGTCCATGGAGCATCTGCTCGACTGCTCACTGTGTCCTAATACCTACACATTTCAGATCTATTCGAGGCGAATGCTGCTTCCATTACAGTGGCGAATTACAAGGGCAGAAAAATATAGGAGTCGCTGACACGAAAAAAAGAAATTAAGTAGTAAACATATAGATGGTCCGAATAGCGATTGCGGAAAAAGGTTAATGAGGTTTATCGTTATCCTGAAAGGTAACTATTCATGTTTTTTACAGGTTTAGTGAGAAAGACGTTAAAGCTACTGCGGAGGTTCGCTCTAGTTAGTAACGCAAAAGGTTTTAACATTAAAGAGCGTTATAATGATGTGCTTTAGTGGAGGTCTATTTTAAAAGTCGACTTCTGTAGGCTGTCTGCTTAAGAAGTTGTTTATAAAGTAAAATGTAACTCAAAAATAAAACGTTTTTAATTTTTCTTTGTAAATTTATATAGTTTTTTACCAAAATAAACTAAATTCAAACTAATAGTTTTTATAATTTTGGGATTGCCCTTGCGACTCGTGAGATTCACTGTGACAAATCTTAATATACCTATTTGTCAAAAAATGATGGCGACGTGATTCGCCACCCGTCACGTGTTGATTCCCACGAAGGCGAGACGCGACGAACGGAGAGCCGTTTCGCTACGATGAATGTGAGAGTAAGGATGGATGAAAAGATGAATGAGTGTGAAGGAATCAAGAATGGTTTGTTGGCTTCGTAGTGGATGGAGATCTGTGTCCTTTGCCTAACCTTATAGAGAGACAGGCGTGACGATATGTATGTAAATAGTAGGCAAAACTGATAGTAAGTTATTATTGCTGTCCATGGACATCTCAACAAAGGCATGTCAGGTGTTGCCTATATTACGGCTAGATGAGGGAAACTTTAAGTACAGTAATTTAATATATGATAAAAGGAAAAGAAGAACGCGAAGTAATAATGTAAAATAAAATAAAAATGCCTTTTATTTCTTAAAGTAATAATCTGACTAACAATGGTAAAGAGCTAATTTAATAGTAAAGTTAATAAAATTAATAAGTGATAAAAATAGTAAATGTTAAATACATTACTAGTTCATCTTGTACAAGCGTGGTGTGTTAATGTCCGTCTCTTCAGAAATATGTACAGTGGCCCCGTGCTAAGCAGTGGGACATATGTATATACATATATGGTTTGTGGAAAAAATGTTATTTGATTAATTTATATTGTAATAATTAGACAAATCCCAGAATATTTAAATTTTATGTTCTTCTAAATTCTTGACTTTCACTTCAACTTGTTACCGGATATTTTCAGGATAAATTATTCTACTGTAGAGTAGCCGTGCTATTTAATTTACTCTGCATGGTAAATTACTAAGGCCTCTTATTGTCATAAGCGCCCTTATAAGAAAAAATAGAACTTAAACCCGCAATTCAGAATAGAATTTGGTTTGAAGTAATAACAAATTAACATTTACGTAGATATGTAATTTTAATGTATTTAATTATTTCACACAATACTTTCCTGTTTATTAGTGGAATTTATACGTTTAAACATGCTTCATACTTTGTTTTAAGATTTAGTGTAATATTTAGTTTTTTTATGGGATAGGAAGGCAAACGAGCAGGCATGTCACCTGATGGAAAGCAATCAACGCCGTCCATAGACTACCGCAGCGCCGTAGGCAGTGCGGAAGCGTTGTCGACCTATTAGGAGTGTCATTATGGGAGTGGGAATGTGAGGGGTAGAGGGAGGGGGGAGAGTGATGGTACTCTCACCGTACGAAGCGCAGTAGGTAAGAGTGTGATACTTCCCCGGACGAGCCGACCCATTCATGCTACAGACAAATATTATGCTATTCTTGATAAAGTATTCGTCTGCAGTGTGGCTCTCCCACTTTAGTTACTTTTTCTTAGAGTGCCTCCACGACTATCGAAAGTTGGTCACCAATTCAATACAATTTATTATCCCTGTCCATTTAAGTTACAGATTTACTAAAATTGTTTCGTTAGAAAACTGAAGAGGGAGTGATTCTTGCACACACACTCAAGACATTTATTTGTATAGCTAGCGCGGTTTTAAACTTTTGGTACTTCTCATATGAGGTCTGTGTAGTTGAATCAAATAAATTCTATAGGTTCACACTCCATTCGTTTTCGTTTGTGCGTACTTCATTTTTAAGCGTTTCGAGATAAATAATTTTAAGAAAAGCCTGTACGTATTTTTTAAAAGTCTGGGAGTGCCGTTAGTGCGTAGTAGGTTAATATCGATCCATTCGTTTAGAAGTATAAAGGTCTCGAGTTGAGCAGTGGGACCTCTATGAGCTCTCAAAGATATTGAGAATTTTTCTATGAAGAGTCCTATTTCCTTAATACAAGGGTTAAAATATGAAGTTACAAATTTACGTAGTCTCGTTGGTTTTATTTTGATAGTGTATATCCAATACAATGGATCCGCGGTTATCCGTACTCTGGGTAATTCGGCACCCCCTGTAATCCGACACTCCTATCACTGGCAAATCTTCATAAAAACTTCGGCAAATCTTCATTAATATATCGCATGATTGGACAGGTTGTGAGTTGTACGCGCCACCATTATTGTTTTCGTAAGTTCTATAGAACTGATGATGTTATTTTTATAGTAAAGTGATATATTCTCTTTATTGTAATGTTTAATTTGCTGAATTCCACATTATTATTATATATATAACTATGTTGTACGATACGTAGATCAAATAGATTATTTGATTTATAAGTTATCGTATTACGTACTATTATTCAAAAAAATTGAACTATAATCCGACAAATTCGATAACCCGACATCGGTCTGCATAACGTTTGTCGGATTACCGACCGATGTATTAAACTATAATACATTTTTCCTGCCAATTCACCTCGGAAAAGCATGGTGACAATATCAATTCTCTCAGAAATCGAAAGGCTTGTGTTCAATAGTGAGACATGTATGTATATGACTGTTAGAAAAGTAATTTGCAATAGATTCCTAATAAAACGCATTTCTATTGAATTGCGTCCATTCTATTTTTTGTAGGTACTTTTAGTATTATTAGTAGGTTAAGCGACTTCATAAAAGGAAATTAAATATCCTCACTTTAATCGTCAATACAGTACTATACTTGTATTTTAATTAATATGAATGAATATGATCCTTTTTGAATACACGTTCAATTTATTTTGTATATATATTTTAAAAAATACATATGTATAAATAAGTGGGTACATATTATAATATATTTTGAACAAACTTTTTTCCGTTTTTAAGATTTGTGGCATATTATATAAAAAGTTGAAGTGATTTAAATACTTGCGAACAACGTTGCAAGATTGCGAACGTATAGTGGTTTTACTCATCTTCAATCATATCGATTGTTTTGCGTTGTAAATTGAGTAATATTTTAAAGAATCAAATGAAATGTTAAATCTTTTTATGAAAATAATTTTCTGATAGATTAAACTTTTTTGTTGCTTAATATTATAATGTATTATAATTATTTACTTATAAGTTTCATTACTTTTTAGATTACAATCTAAACGAGCCTAATACACCTATATAATACTTGTTAAAATTTTATGGATAATTTTTATTCAATCACGTTTTGAGGTGAAAAAGCATTGAATATTTGCTAACAACATAAATATAATAATATATAAGGCTGGCGTTATCTAGTCAATACTGACGATATGAAAATTATTGGATATAACTACTCTTATATCTCTTGTGATAAATTACAAATATAATAACTCGATATTAAAATGGCTCTATTTTTTTATTTTTAATTTTATATTGGTACGTTATGTTGAATCCCAAATTATATAATAGTTTAATACCATAAAAATGAGATATCAAAGCATAAAAAATTATAATCATATTACTTAATAGTTTGGGATATTATAAATAATCTAATAATACTACATGCCTATAACATATATTTTTTAAAACATCTACAGTTTAGTTTATGAATACCCACAAAAATCTTTTTTTTTTTAATCTTTTCCATTTTGTATATTATTTTTAATTAAGTTCTTATGAACGAAAATATTAATTTACTTTGATTAGAAAAATATTTTTAACTATAAATAAACCTCAAAAAGTAGTTTTGACTATAATTATTGTTAAATAGATTTATGTGTCATATATAATCACTACATTCGCTATGTGTATTATAATTAGTCATTTGATGAAATCTGTACATAACATCTAGACATTTTGTTTTCATTAGTCGCTATTCAGCGAGCATGAATAGAAATTTGGATCAATAATTGCTATAAGTGTTTGATGTATAAAACACTACTTATATAATTAGTATATACTATCTGATATCTGAAATTGGATGTATATTAACGATTTAGCGAGGTAATGCGACTCGGGGGAGGTCTTAAGTTAGCGGTGCACTGTACCAAGCTAATGACTATAATGATGATATATTATAGTAAAGGAAACCACGCGGTAGACCCAAGAAGCGTCGGAAGGACTACATCCAGGGAGAACTGGTTATCCTAAGGAAAAAAAAAACAAATTGGAAGCGCGGTGCCGTAAATAGAGATGACTGGAGAGAAATTGTGAAGGAGGCCAAGACCCTCATCGGGCTGTAGCGCTAAGGGACGTGAAGTGAAGTATTAACGCAACTGCTAGGCTCACAATTAGTGATCTCTGTGTAAGTTTCATTCAAATCGTCATTGTTGTCTCTATTCTCAGCATCTTCCGAGCCTTCTGCATATAAGTCTATGGTACGAATTTAAGGTAAAATTGTGAAGGCCTTCGCGCCAGCAATCTTCCTGCTAATTCGAAATTAAAATTGCCAAAAACATCTTCGATCTATTCGATCTATTTATTGTTTCGAGAAAGAGTGTTGTGAACTTTTTTTTCCTTTGTATTAATTTTAGAAAACATATTTAGTAAACATTCTCCGTTCCATTACATAGTCTGTTTTGGTTTCCGCTTTATTATTTAATTATTATAATCATTCACATCTTGAGAAATAGATACATACAATTGGATTTTGATAATACAATGATAAAATTCATTAAAATTTGTCTTTTCACTTTATTTCGATAAGTTATTTTAAATATTTTATCTGTATTTTTTTATTATTATTATTCATAATCTTAAGGGGTTGACAATCTTTACCGAAAGTTCCTGTAGTCAGGCGTGTCACCGAAAATATTTCTACGTGTGCGGGCGTGCCAGTACTAACCGACGACTGTTCTACAAAAAATTGCAAAAGCCTCTTGCCCCTTTTTACATCACCGCTTGTCTCTAATAAGCGAGCCTGGAAAAGGGAAATTAAATTTCCTCATTTCAAGCAACCCTGAGGTCCACTTATAATGTAGCATTTTTAAGAAAAATTATTTAAATCTTTTCACCGTAATTTCATGACATGTAATCTTTTTTAATTTTATTATATATTTCTAATAAGCATTATTTTATAACTTTATATGACATTATATTGTTATAACATAAAATTATTGAGCATAACGAATTGTTAGATTTTTGTTTCTCCAAGTATTTGTTATTTATAATGTTACTCCCATTAAGCTACATTCGCTGACCAATTTATTCTAAAAATTTACTTGATGTATGTTGAAATTATGTGTGTTATGATTCTCTTGATCAATCTTAACAACGTGTTGCTGCACCAAATATTAATTTAATGATTTAATAAATTCGTACTTATAAATTGTAAATACAGGACGGTTTCAGAGTTACGGGCATCAGGCTGGCTCGACTTATGATTAAAGCGGTCACTGACTCCTTCTTCATATTGACTTCACAAGTATATTGGAAGCTGTTGGCCATTCATTGATATTTGCTACCCGTATTATACCCTATAGTACTGATATGCGGTATCAAAACCTTATATTGTATGTATGTAATTTTGACCACCAAATATAATATTTTAGATCTTTCTCTTATCATATTAATTTGGAAATTCAGCTTTTATTAAATAAAATGAATATATGAAGAACAGTGAACACATTTTTATCGAATTAGGTGAGATGATTGTAGTTACAGGTATACTACACATATATGTGTGGACGAGTATAAGAAAAGTTTTTCTTAATTAATTTCAATTTTACTTCTCTCCAAATAATGGCTATCAATATTCAGGCTATATAATTTTCTTTCTCTGAGATTTTATTTTATAAAATTATATCTATTAATAAATATCGCGAAATAAATTTCATTATCGCGAAAACCTCTTGTGTTCATAGTAAAACAGGGCAAATGGAATGGCAAATGGAATAGAAGTTATAACATAACCTAGGTCCATATTAATCTCAGCTTCCAGCGGCCGCGTGAAATTTAGCTCACTCTTTCTATCAAATAGGATGTAACAAGTTTTCTTTTTTATGATAACACACCCGGCGCAAGCCATGTGTCGTGTTTGAAATAAATTATTGCGAAAGAATATGGAAGATATAAAGTTTTCCAAGCTGCACGAATATTGTAGTTGTTAATTATCATTATGTATGTACTCAATATTTTCTCTTTGTTATAGTTTATATGTCCTAACTATAGGATTATCTTAAATATAATTTTCGTGCTAAGCTGTTTTTCATTTTTTTATAGAATAGATAGGCAAATGAGCATCGAAGTGTTTATGGTAGAATGTTCACTACAGCACTTTTAACTTTTTTAAACTTAAAAACATATTCATTAAGATCTACCTACACTGCATTACCTTTGATATAAATAATCTTCAAATGAAAATAATATAGTCAGATAAAAAATCATTCATTTATGAATTTTAATAAAATATAGAATAAACCAGATAATTGAATCGCTTAAAGGTTGATCTAACTATCAAATGTTGTCAGTTCTAAGTTTCAGTTATAAATTTGTTTTATATTCAGTTTCAGTTATATATTGTTTTGGTTTTCAGACTTGGGAAGGGCGAACCGAGACGGGTGGTGAAGGAGGAGAACCTGCACCACCAGCGCATGCTCCTCTTGATGCTGTTTGGCAACCTGTAGCTGGAACGAGGTATGTTAATGACAAAAGTATATAATTAGTCACATTTTAACGTTAAATAAGACATCTATGTACGTACAGGTAGCGAAAGTGAAACAAGTAGTTAGTGAAAATTAAAGTATTAATTTAAGAATCAAACACATTTCTTTTTGAAAAATATATAATTTTTTAAGATTTAGTGTAACTTTATATTTAGTATTTATTATATAATAAAAGAAATATTATATGTAATATTTCATATGTATATAATATATAGGTTGGGGAAAAAGTTCTTTCGCATTTTATATTAATTATTTACATTTAATTATAATATATATTTTAGTTTGCCAGTTTGTTCGATAACTTTGTGCCATCTTGTAGGCAGTGACATGATACCGTTAAATTTTGGGGCTTCTGATCAAAAAACGCTACAATGAGTTTTGGCAGTTCTCTCTTGAATCTCTCTTTATCTGTAACAGAGCGATCAGAGCGACGTACATGTGTCGACAACCAACTTTGCAAAATGCATAAAATTTTTTAACTAATTTCACTCATAGTGTTTTTTTGTTAGCTTCACCTTCCTAAGCCTAAGCCTCTAGGTCCGTGCTTGCTGTTTGTTGTTTTTGTGGCGAATTAATGAATACATTTTAAAAATAAAATATATCTATATTCTTTTAATAATTTTATGAGGTTTAATCTTTTATCATATAAAAAAGATAGTACGTTTACTAAAACATTGGCATGAAATTCTCTTTAACTCAATTGACGTGTCTGCATTTAATAAAGGTCACAATAAAAGTATGCATTATCGTAGCGGAAGGTATCGATATAGTATCGATTAATATATAGATCGATGAGTATTGTGTACGGTAGTTGAATGTTTTATCAGATAGTCTTGCCTGAGAACTTGTAGTTAAGTGTGAAATTTCGTAGTCCTGTTCCAAAATGAGTTTTAATTTATTATAAAACTTTAATATTTGTGAGAAAATTAAATTTTTACACTTTATTATAAAGTGTCACGTATAGAGTATGCTTGTACAGATGTTGATGCAATTGTTTTGTAACAATATTTATTTAGCTAACAAAAGGTTATGTATATTTACTTTATGAGTTACAATAAAAATATGTTTTGGAACAGTACACCATTTTCAATAATTTAAACTATGATGTAATAATAATTTTGATTTCAAGTCCATAA
Organism: Baronia brevicornis; assembly: GCA_031353405.1. NCBI lineage: Eukaryota > Metazoa > Arthropoda > Insecta > Lepidoptera > Papilionidae > Baronia > Baronia brevicornis. Next base: position 73,213 of record JASFAT010000328.1, read on the forward strand.
AAATATTGTTGTTGTTTGTTTTTATGGTAGGTTTAAAATCAGTTATATTTTAATTTTTAAGGGAAGAAATTACGAAGAAGCTTCTGGTTTCTCTAGCAGTGTAAGACATGGCGCCTTCTTGTTAAAACCATGTGCGTAGATTGAATGTAGGAGTTTTGTTTTCAATATTGGCAGAAAACAATATAAGTAAGCATGCGTTGATATGTATATTCAAGCTATAAACTAATTCTGTCACCGTTACTTTTATATTTAATTTCGTACTTCTATTCTCTACTTTCGCCCAATTTTTTGTCATTGAAATATAAAGGTTTTCTTGAATAAAGTTGCAAAATTTATCAACACTTATAAATAAAATTGAAGTAGTTACCTGACTTTAATTTAATTAACCTACCTTCAAAAAAAAAAATTTTATATATCTAAGAATTTTTATCCGGAGTAAACGCTGTATGCGAAAAATAATTTAAAGCGATGACAAGGTATCAAAGGCCATTATAGTTCTTTTGTGATATAGTTGAGACGTTGTGTCTACGTTCCAAGGGGTTTGAACGAGACTCATCGAGTCAAATGCTCTCGACACGGACATAGTGCCCTTACTCTAGTCAGTAAGATTTAATCACTGTGAAACTATGCAAATATCCTAATTTTTTAACTGCCTGTTACTTAATATGTTATACACACGTATACATAATTTGGATGTTGACAGCCGTTATAAACTCTTTTCTAAATTTAATGTTGGCCACTTTTTAACAAAGCTTCATTATCTATTCCGTATTCTGGATCATCTTGCTTTTGAGTCTTTCTGTCTACGTTGCACAGATCTCAGGCCCACCTACAGTAATTCAACACAATAAAATTTTCTTTTCTTTAATAAATTAGACAAATGAATAGGTGAGTAACTTGATGGCAAGAAATTATTGCTTTCCATGGATATCTGTAATACCAAATACATTGCCTGGTTTAGGATAAAATTGAAATAATGGGAGCGGAAGAAAGGAGTTGGGTCTCCGAATCTTTAAGCACGCCATACGAAACGTAGTAATATATTAAAATGTCAACACTTAAAGCTGATATACTGCGAGATTGTGGTACTTTCCGGTCGAGCTGGTTCATCGTAGCTATATGTTAATATATCCTATTTAAAAGAAATATTTCAAATTTTAATATACCAAAACTAGATATTTCAATCTCATTCTGTTTTAATTTATTGTCTTTAATCTTATTCTGTTTTATTTTATACGTTTTGGTATTATCAATACAACATGACTGTAGCAGTCAGTCTTACGTGTATATAAAATAAATTTTATGTACCATTTTATATAATAATGATTCTATTCATGGGACAAATAAATTCACTGCGACTATGGATATCAATCGATTTCTTACTTCGTTACAGCGTCAAACGTGCGTTTGTCGTAGAGCCCTGCAGTTCTTTAATAATTTAACAGATGGATGACAAGTCAAACTGAGTTGGTAATGTGTCGATCGATAAAGTCCCTTACTGCTAGCCAACTATACTGGCATAATCACACGAGAGAAAACTTTATGAAATATTTTTCCATAATACGCTAGTTGGCTCTTGAACGATACTTTCTTGTAATAATGTCTACTTGGTAGGCTTGGATAATTATTATTTTATGAAACACATTTTGTATTTTATATAATTATATATCGTCGGCCTAATTATCAGGGGTCGCAAGCCCATGTGTAACTTTTACAGGAACAACAAAAAACTGATTTTCTTTTATGACTTGAAAAATTTTAGGTATTAAAAAAAGTTATGTTTTTGTCGTAAATGCGAAATATTCCAACAAATACGTTTTAAGATTATCTGTTAGATGGTATGAAAAGTGAGAAGTGAGAAAATTGTTTTTTTTTTAGAGTTACGAATTTTGATAATTAGGTACAGATAAAAACATTCTTAAAATAATAAACGCTTTACTCTCATGGTCTTTTATACTATAGATCCCGTTTTTTTGCAAAGCAGTTTATTTGCCTTGCAAACACAGTTTATATTAAATTTATTTGATTAAATTTATATTTTCGTATAAATCTATACAACCTAATTAAAATTCACGTTAACATGCCAACGTTGCACGCTCTCATGTAATTAAATAACGTTGACCACTGCTCGCCTCTGAACTACATACATAGTTGAAGTGTCAGTTCAAATTGCAACTAGTATAGTATTATAACTAACCAGTTATAGAGTGAGTAATATTTTTGCAGAAAATGAGTTCCAAGTAACAATTATAGAAAAAAATATCAGTTGATCGCACTAATAGTAATCAGATATAAATAACGCCATTACACCTCGATATGAAACAGTACTGCTAGATAATTTATTATAACGATCGAACATTGGTAGCACATATCGGTTGACTCGACTGGAGATTTACCGTACCTTAACAGAATATTAAGTGGTGAATCAGTGAATCTTAATGTGTTATCATGTGCCATACGCAGAGATCGGGAGGTCTAGTGCTTTTATTTCCTTCTCCCTCCAATTATTTCCTTTTTTCTTATCCCATTTATTAAATCCTTACTTTAAGGAAGGCAACACACCTGCAGTGGTCTTAGAGTTGCAGATTTTCAAGGCAACGGTGATTGCTTAACATCAGATGATTCTCCATAAAAAAGGTATATATAACACGGGTTATGATTATTGATAATCATAATAATAATAATTATAGTTAGGAAGGCAAACGAACATGCGTATCACCTGATGGAAAGTAAACAACGCCACTCATAGGCATTGCAGAAGTATTGCTGGCCCTTAAGAAATACGCAGGCTTGTTATTTTGAAGGTTCCAATTTCGTATCGCCCCGGAAAGGCGGCTGGTAACACTAAGCAGTGGTGTGTGGAAAGAAGTTTCGGGATGCACCGGATTGGATCGCCATTCATCCAGATAGTGGAGATGAAACTTTGTGGTGAGTTGTGCGGTAGTGCAATTCTTCTGAACAATTCCGACCTTTGAATTCCTATTTATTGTTGGAGAAGGGGATAGCAACCTTTTATGTTATAATAGAACAGTATTCTTGAATACGGCAGCCGACACAGGTTTAAGTCACATCCAAGTAATTGTTTACAATATTAAATAGTAAAACCTTAAACAGTATAAAGATATTATAACTTGTTTCGTAATTCTCACAAAGACACTAAATTCGTATTTAAGTTTACCGTCTATCCTTGTGTTCTGCTATCTTTAAATTTCTGGCTATAAATAGTATGAAGTGCCACGTAAATTTTCACTTCATTGCATTTTTCTACAGACGGTACGCATATTTAAATTCAAAGCAAGTAGTCTTTAAAGTCTTTATTATCTATATATTTTATTTATACTTTATTATATATATATATATATATATATATATATATATATATATATATATATAATATATATATATATGACATATAATATATATATATGTGACAATACACGACTTACCGTTTGTAAATTTTAGACTTAATTATGGTGACCTAGTCTTTTAATAGTACACCGAAATAAATCATTCACGGGTAGTTTCCGATACCAAGCAACCAAATGCTGGAATAATATACCTCGACTAAGGTGCCTTTAAAGTGGCTTTACGTTTAAGGAAAAGTATGGGAGTCTGATTGTAGCAGTATTGGTATTGTCGTGTACTGTTTTTATTTTATATATATATATGAGGCTGGATTATAAATTATAGATTTATGTGTGGGTCGATTTCAAGTATATACTCGTATATAGGACTCGTGTTTTCAAGTTGCGCTGAACTGTCGCGGTCATGCGGTGGCAAAAAATCAGTTTCTCTATTCGGTGCGTAGAAGGTTTGACTGAGCCATCTCCCATTTTCATCTGTTTGTAATGTAAATAGATATGTGATATGTAATTGATTAAAATGTATACTGCAGAAGGAAATAAATTTATCTATCTATTTATTCAAATCAATGATAGACATGTTAATAAAGTATGATGATTCATACACTGGAAGTCCACTTGAACTAAGAAATTTTGGTTTCATTTTAGAAGTGTGCATACTATTGAAGCAATCCACTTTAAGTTTTAATATAACACCGTAGATTTATTAATTCGATTGATATAGTAGTGGTTTATATTTTAGAAGATATGAATAAGAAGGTAAAAAAACACAATTTTGTGTACTTTGTAACTGATGTAGTTAAATTTCGGGCCATTGATCTTAAAGTTGTTAGACGACTTCACGATGACATTAGTTGGATGTGTGTACAGCCATTAGCATTCATTATCGCTTTTCGAGCTCATGCAGTTAGCAGTATTGGTTCACTGAACCTTGAACGGCAAACGCTAGTTGTAATAAGGTTAAGCCGGTACTTTCTGAATTAGTTGTGAATTATGTTTCACAAAAAATGCTAAGCTGGCTCCATCACCAAGGTAATTAAACAATGAAATTGAAAAAATTGTCGCTTTAAAGTTTCATCGGGAGTAAATGTTAAGTTGTAGTAGGTTCCTTTAATTAATATAATACATATGTATGTATGTATATAACTGCTCAATTGATAATAATTACGGTTACGATCTAAGTTGGTAAAAAAGGATACTTTTGGTTTATGGAAATGTAAACGTCACAAAAATCTAATATATAAACTCTCGTGTCACAATATTTGTTATCAACCTTCTACGTCATCATAAAAATCAGACAAGCCGTTTTGTCTGATTTTTATGATTTTTTTTTGTATAATATATTTGGTAGGTCTGATAATAAGACGTAAGCTATTTTTTTATACCTATACTTAGAAATAATTTATATGGCAAAACAACGTTTGTCGGGTCAGCTAGTAGTATTATATTTATTACGGCGTATATGTACATATATTTTAATTGTTTTTTTAGATTTGTACGATGGTTTAAATCTTTACCTAAATAGACGATGTGATTAAATGAAATTGTAGCAAATTTTATGATCTTAAAATAAAGACTTTATATAGTTTCGACTCTAACAGTTTCAAATAAACGTGGCACGGCTGCATTTAACGCTTCGCTTGTTTCCAGTTTCGTGGAAAATCCAATTTTCACTACGGTACATCAGAATCGGAACAAGCACTCCCCGATGAACAGCCAGTTTAGCCGTTTTAGACTCATTCGGACTTTTCATAAAAGAGTGCAGGGCTCCATTAATCTGATTACCAGCTTTCACTCACCTTTCAATGTCACCTTCACATTTTCTATTTCTTATAAACAATGACCCCAAATAAACAAACTCATTCACTGGCTCAACTTTTTCTCTTGCAATTTTACCAATGTACAAAGAAAAAGCTGTCAATATTTGAAATTCGAATGTAACGTGACAACATCTATAATACTCTACGAGTGTAAGTAATAATATACCCATAAACTCAATTTTTATAGCCGATATTTTTTATTCACAATAAATTCCAAAAAAGAATGTGTATTTAAAATACTTTATTTTATATATATATATATATATATATATATATATATATATATATATATATATATATATATATATATATATATATATATATATATATATATATATATATATATATATATATATATATATATATATATATATATATATATATATATATATATAATATAAATGTATTTTAAATACACATTCTTTTTTGGAATTTATTGTGAATAAAAAATATCGGCTATAAAAATTGAGTTTATGGGTATATTATTACTTACACTCGTAGAGTATTATAGATGTTGTCACGTTACATTCGAATATATATATAATATATATATATATATATATATATATATATATATATATATATATATATATATATATATATATATATATATATATATATATATATATATATATATATATATATATATATATATATATATATATATATATATATATATATATATATATATAAAATAAAGTATTTTAAATACACATTCTTTTTTGGAATTTATTGTGAATAAAAAATATCGGCTATAAAAATTGAGTTTATGGGTATATTATTACTTACACTCGTAGAGTATTATAGATGTTGTCACGTTACATTCGAATTTCAAATATTGACAGCTTTTTCTTTGTACATTGGTAAAATTGCAAGAGAAAAAGTTGAGCCAGTGAATGAGTTTGTTTATTTGGGGTCATTGTTTATAAGAAATAGAAAATGTGAAGGTGACATTGAAAGGTGAGTGAAAGCTGGTAATCAGATTAATGGAGCCCTGCACTCTTTTATGAAAAGTCCGAATGTGTCTAAAACGGCTAAACTGGCTGTTCATCGGGGAGTGCTTGTTCCGATTCTGATGTACCGTAGTGAAAATTGGATTTAGCAGAAGAGTCATTAAAGCAGACTGAATGATAAAATGAGAGCATTAAGAAGCAATGTGGGGTAACTTTGAACAATATAATAAGAAATGAAGAGCGATGTGGAGTAAAAGGTGTCGTGACAAAAGTTGAGAAAGGTATGCTTAGATGGTTGAGGCACATAGAGAGGATGGATGAAAGACGACTAGCCAACGAAATTTACGTTGTGGATGTGGATGGAAGGGTCGGTAACGGAAGACCACGGAAAACATACCTTGACCAAATTGCCGAAGTTTTTAACAAAGGAAAGAAAGTCTACCCTTTACCGGCGAGCTTGCATGAGGAGTGATGAGTGTGGAGAAAGCAAGGAATGTATTCCGAGATCGTAGCAGATGGCGATCTGTGGTTTCTGCCTACTCCTACGGGAAACAGGTGTGACGATATGTATGTATGTATGTATGTACATGGGTAAAATTAAATCGTATAACGTTGAGCTAGCTTTTCATTAACATCCAAAAACGATGAATTCATATTAGTCTGTCATAAACATGCAAAGACGGTTAATTCATACAAAGTAAATTTATGTAATTTAAAAATTCAAATAACTGGTACTTGAAGTTACAATAAAATGGGTCACTTTGAAGGTAGCCTGCTTCATTCTAAAGATATGTTCTACACAAATATGTAAACGTATAAAATGTATGTTTTCATTTTTGTATTTTTATAAACGTTCGGGTACACAAATTGAGTTTTTTTCTGATTTTTTCTTGTACTTAAAGCTTATAAACAAGGTTGATGAATTGAAGAAATGTATCCGTGGTAGTTATTACGTCGTGATACATGTATATGTATTTCAATAGAAATACTTTTCCATTTCCCGAAGCTTATTACAACGAATAAAGGCAACGGGATCTTTATATCCACCCGTTGAAGTGCCCGAATCATAAACTTTTTTCGTTCAAATAAGCAAAGGTGATCTCTCAACCACAAATGTATCAAATGGAAATGTGTAAAACTATATGCATAAAATTAAATGAAATGCATAAAAATAAATAAATTATGAACCTATAATAGCGATAAATTGAAAAATGATTTTCACATTTACGCATATAATACAAGGCCAATAACGATATATATATATATATATATATATATATATATATATATATATATATATATATATATATATATATATATGTATAATTTTTGACAAACTTTAGTCGAGTTATAAATATTATATTAATATTTATAATATAACAACCCAATTCGGCTTTGTAATTTCAAAAACTAGTAAAGGATACCAAGAAACATCAGGTTTTTGCATTATGCAGCTTGCTATGCAATAAAGCACTGATTTGAATCGCCAAAATATCCAAAAAATCTTAGAATAAGGATTTCGAAACATGAAAAATCTAATAAATACACATTCGTAATGCAGATAAATGTATAACACAAACTCGTTTTTTTTTATGGCATAGGAAGGCAAACGAGCAGGCGTGTTACCTGATGGAAAGCAACCAACGCCGCCCATAAACATCCGCAATGCTATAAAGCAGTACGGAAGCGTTGCCGACCTTAAAGGAAAGTGAAATTATGGGAGTGGGAGTGGGAATCGGACGGGGAGTGCGAATAGGAGTGGGAGTGGGGAGGGGAGTGTTGGGCCTCCTATATATTTTGACTCTCCTATACAATGTCTCGTATCCCTTACCAGGTTTTAAAATTGCACAGCCGAAATAGCGCAGTGATGATGATCGCTTTCTGAATTAATGGTTGTGAGTTCGATTTCTATATCCGGTTAGATAGTTGTATGGCCTGAAGATATTTATTAGAAGTCTGGATGTTTATCCTTTTCATTTGCGTATGTCACCTACGATATAGTTTTTAATTATTACTTATTATATCTAATTAAATAAAAGCTGATGAAATAAATCAGTTACAGAAAGTGATTTGTATTTATATCATGGTTTTTATATCACTAATATCCGAACAGCTTTAAGTTTTAAGTCAGTACTGTTTTATTTTCATTTTTGTTGGACCCACTTTAGTGGAAAACCTGCTAGGTAGAGTTAAAAAGTGCTGTCATTTCCAGCAAATTTGTAATTTATTTGCCTGGAGCTTTAAACCGCTTGCGAAGGGACTTTCTGTTTTTAGAGGTAAAGCTTTAAACATTCAATTTATTTAAATTACTTACAAACAAAATATTAAAATGAGATTATCTTATTAATTTTTATGGGGAAGGAAAGAAATTTAAACAACGTATTTTTTAAGATTTTAACATCGTATGAATTCGACAAAACCGCTAAAGGAACTGATTGTATAAAGATACAAAGGTTCCTAATATACGAGCCTATTCATATGATTTTTCTACATAACATATGTATGTTATGTAGAAAAATCATATGAATATAAAACACATAAATATAAAGTCATTTAAATATATCAAATTATAACAAAAGGAAGTCGCCGGTATTTTTCTTCGACCGAAATGAACATGGGTTGGTTATGTTTATCGAAAAAACTACAGAGAGAACCAAAAATAATTTTGAGTAAAGACTTGCGTCGTTGCAAACATAGTGTGGAACGCTCTCAGGCTAGATCCAGCGACAATTTTGCATAGAACGGTTGGCAGAATCTGGATGCATGTAGCCGAAGATAATGTTAGGTAAGAGTACGCCTTGGGGTTTAAATTAATTATTATTTTAATAAACGTTCATATCACACTATGTAGATTTGTACATATAACAACTATATTATTATTGTAGGTGGGGTAATACTATTTTATATTGTCGGTAATAAAATAATGAATAATTTTATTTCTGTCAGTCATATTTTTTGGATCTGAATGATCGACACAGATCCTTTAAGTGAGTTTGAAGTGTTTTTAGTTTATATAGAAAATTTTCGGTTACTTCTTTCATTATCGTATCCAAAGTATTATATACGGAAATCGATAATTACAAAATCTAGTCGTCGTATTACATATATTTTATAAATACTTTTATAAATACAGCTACAGTATAAAAATTTCATTATTAAAGTTATATATACGATATTTATGTTAATATTTAAGACATGTCCTTCTAGCAAAATGAACTTTCACATATATAAACTTATAACCATCTTGAGTATCCCAAGAATTTCTCTGTAAGCCTGGCTTGTCGCCGAAATTGGTAATTTGCCTTAATATATGAAATTGTCGTTCCAGAAAAATTCTGTACATTCATGATAAAGGGTCTAAATTATTAAAATATATATCAATGAAAAAATGTAATGATATCATAACTTTATGTAAAAGTATAATTCTGTGTACAATATATTATTGCAATATACATATTTATGTATTGATATATAACTGATGTTATACACATAAAGACGACTTCTGAAAAATCTCAAGAGTGGCAATTGCATAAAATAAATAACAAATAAAAATATTTTAATTATATATGCAAACACAAAAAGCACTTGCTTGCCTAAATCGTCTTTTATCCTGTGGACCGATTTTGTATGCGATACAATTAGAGGGAAATTCGATTGCGGTATCTTTGAGACACATTAGATATTTATATAAATATAACCGACCGACCGATGGACAGTGGCGGGGCCCTCCGACCGCGGAGTCAATGGTCGCGGGTTCGATTCCCGCATCGGAATAACCCCTGTAAGTCTGGCAACCCCCCAATCCGCATTTCCGTTCCTGGCCTTTCCTTTCTTCTTTCTGGGGCTGACCTCCATCCTCCCTTGCGGCTCGTGGGATTCACTAAGACGAATTTAATATACCTAATTTGTTGAAAATGACGGCGACGTGATTCGCCACCCATCACGTCCTGATTCTCAAGAGTGCGAAAAGCGACTAATGGAGAGCCGTTTCGCTGCGATGAATGGTAGCGGATGGAGCTTTGTGGTCTCTACCAACCCCTGCGGGAGATAGCGTGAATATATAAAAAAAATATACCCACAGATCCGTAAATTAATTATTATTTTTTTAATTTTAATTTTTTATTTAAATTTAAACACATGCTTGAAAAGTCACTCCAGTATTCAAATATTCTCAAAAGTATTTTGTTTGGTCTTTTTTGCCGCTGGCACATTTTAATGATTTGATGAATCATTAAAATGTGCCAGCGGCAAAAAAGGCGCAGCAATCCAAAATGGATCTTGGCCTCCGAACAAATCTTACGCCACCGTGTAAAATGTCATCTGATGGTAGGGTTGAAACCTAAAATGATTCCTACTGCTGGCCACGGGCCCATTTCTGTAGGAATGGAAATTAACCCACCACGTTAAATATATCTTTTTTAACATTAATTTACTTATTTTCAATGTGCACATAAAACTTGCGTTTCTTTGTTCTGGGAATAAATTACCATTAAGTTACAGTCTGGCTAGGTCAACATGATTCGTGCTTCGTTATAATATTATGAAACCTATTTAAATAATCTACATAATATTTAAATGACTTTAGGTAAGTGGCGTAAAAAGTTTTAGTATGAAAGTTGTGAATTTAAAATATTTCTCATTGAAATAAAACGTGTCGATAAATATTTATTACACAAAATATATTAAATACAAGATTTTTTGAAATTAAATACAAATTATCTATGATTTCTTAAAATTTCTCTAAAGATGAGGAAGATCTACAAGTAAATAACGATTATTTTTATATGACGTGTTAGCATTTCACGTACAAATAAATAACGACAAACTTAAATGAAATCTTCACAAAAGAAGCCTATTTCCAATTTTCTGAGGTGTAAAATAGAAAGTAGGCGCATCTAGAGAGTCTTTATATCCTATCGTGATTATGCAGAATCCATGAAATTGACTAATATAAGCGCTTAAGATTGATTGATGGCAGTTCCCCACCGTAGGCGGATGTTGTTGATTTCTGATACATATGCATTTCATATGTACACAGTGAGCAAGGTTTTGCATTATTTTAGGCCTTAAAGTAATTCAATATATATGTATGTAGAGACACAGAGAGGAGAGACATGTAGACCGGGTTATATTTAGAGGAACACCATAAAATGGGCAAATTAATATGTAAAACGATTTATTTGTACAATATAAGCTTTTAAAGTTTTGTTGACTAGGTATGTCATGACTAGGTCCATCCTATACCTAATCGTCCAATTTCGCTTGTAATCCGATTCGACGTGAACTACGACGATACGACTAATCAATACACACCAATAAAGATAAGTGCGTGTCTCTGAATTCATAATACGTGAATTTTAACATAGAGGCACGAAACTGAAATTACTTAACCGAAAGGCCATCATATTTTATTATAAAAAAAATGAACAATAATCTGTATTTTTTGAATAGAATTTACGAAATTTAATAACCAAAAAATGGAGTTTGTTTAGGGGACGGTATGAGGTGTCTATGGGGGCTAATACCAGTAGATGAGCAGCAGCGTCTGTTTGAGTAATCAAAACGAAGCAGCGAGCCCCTATCTTCCTGTAAATTAACCCCCCTTAATTTTGAGGGAGGCCAATATCAAGAACAATGTTACAATTATATTAATGTCGATAATAATGACTTTTTTTAAAAAGAAGACTAGCAATGTTTTTAATATTATTAGATTTTTTGTTAACCGTTCCATCTAAGCTAATAACGCTATATGAACTAGAATACGGTTCTCATCAATAGTTCAGTGGAAAATACAAACTCATGACGTTCAGATCATAAAGCCGAGGCTTACCGACTTAGTTATTGCTGCTTAAATAATTGACGACAAAATGCAAGAAAAAGTTAAAACCGACAAAAAAAGAAGTCAAACGTTATAAAAAAAGTTCATCAAATCACCAGAAACGAAATAAGTTTCAAAATAATTTAAGTAAAGCAGAAAATAATTTTTTAGTTGTTACTAAATTTATTTGAGCATATGTGAGGTTTCTTTTATCAAATTTTTATAAAGCTTAATGGGCTTCGTGGCGAAGCTGCCGCTTATAAAGTCACGGGTTCTATTCTCACATAGATATAAATATATGTACATATGTACTACAGGTAATTATTATGAGTTTGGATAGTTATGTCCATTCCTCTAATGGGGAGGTCCGTGCCCAATAGTAGGACATATGTATGTATATAAGCTGTTAAAGAGCTTGAGTAGCCGTATCCGTTTTTATAACTAAATATTTACATAGTAATTTAATTCTTTCAGGTTCAAATTTTACGTTTACTCGGCGTACGTGGAGAGGCGGACAGTGGCGGCGGTCCGTATCATAGCCGCTACAAAGACGCGCGGTTCCGACGCCGTGATTTGTCGCATTTGGCTCGCTGACAATCGAACACTTACGTTGAAGGCCCGAGTTAAGGTAGCAGTTTTTTTTTAATATTTTTATTATATATTTTTATAAATATTACTTTTTAGAGATTCATTTAAAAGGCAGAAATAAATAAAAGGTATCAACTAAAAAGCGCGCATGCTAGCGTATATCCAGACGCTAGCATGCGCGCTTTTTAGTTGATACGTATTGTTAAATCACTCCTCTTTAATTGAAAAGCTATTTTTTTTACATAAATATATTTACAAATCATTTACAAACTAACAAAAGGAATGAACTATTTGAATTCCTATTACATGTATTGAAATAGCTCATTCTCTCCATTTTCTTTTTTATTCCATGAATAAGTATAGGTGCGTTTAATTGAAATAAGATAAAATCCCGTAAAAACGAATACGAGTATAAAATAAAATTATAGCTATTGATTATTTTCACGGTTCTTTATCAGAAATTTCACACCATGCACAGAAAGAATATTTTTAAGTAATTCTGATTCATAGCGTTTATAAAATTTGTTAATTTGAAATAAAATAAAGTCTAGATGGATTTCCTCGTTGAATAGTTAACACAATTGTTTGTGCGAAAAACAAAACGTGCCCGTTTTCTTGTCTCTTACAGTAACAAAGTTGCGGCGAAATTTGATCTTCCCTGTTGTAGGAACTTAGGGGTCAATCGTTTGTACTGCGAATAATACAATGATAAAGGTCACATTTTAAAACACTTACAAAAACTCCACCTTTATCACCTACATCCACCAACGTACGATTTTTTCTTTATTTCTTATTTAATGTTGATTGTATTAATATTTCAAAATAGTCAACCACCTGGAAAAATCCCGAATAAATAAGGTAGTAAGGTTATTAAGAAACAAACGTCTGTTTCTGTTAGAGGTCGATAATATATTTGTCATGCCTGTAGTGATGTATACATACATATGTTGACGTCACTTATTTGCCATTTTCTTTATAAACAAATTAAATATCTATTTGGCAATAAAATATGAAATAATTTTGATGAATAATGTGTCATACACAATTTATATTTTGTGGCAACCCAATTTACTCATGTACCGACAACTAATTCAATTTCTGAACGGTATTATTGTATGGAAATTGGTTAAAACGGTTTCAGACAAATTCAATTAAGACAAACTCTTGTTTGTATTTAAATATGAACTCAAACCGACTATAATGCGTTTAAAGCCGCTGACTATGATAAACGGATATTTTAAAGTTTGTAACTATTTAAATCTCTATAAACTATAAGCATGTGTTTAGCCGAAGATCGGGCTAGGTGGCGCTCCATAGAGGCCTATGTCCAGCTGTGGACTGCTGGACTGCAGTCTGTTGATGATAAAACTAGAAGCATAATCACCCTTGAAATAAGGTAGTTACTGGCCGGTGACAAATAAAAGAATTTCGGGTGCAAGATGGCTAGATGTGAGTTCGCCAATAAGCAAATGTTCATCGAAGGGAAATTCTCCTAATTTAGGAGAGATCGGTGGACGTTCAGTAGCTGTACACTGTTAGTAAGCAGCCCAATAATCCTAAATTATTTGGCTACTTACTAACAGTTAGAGTAGACTTATACACACATACACATCTTCACGCCAATCTCCCGTAGGGGTTGGCAGAGACCACAGAACTCCATCCGCTACGATCCCGGAACACCCTCTCTGCTTCCTCCACACTCATCCATCTTTCCTCTCACATCGTAGCGAAACATACCTAAAAAGCTGGCAACGCTTCCGCGACTCCTGCGGTGTCGCGGTTGTCCATGGGCGGCGTTGATTGCTTTCCATCAGGCGACACGCTTGCTCGTTTGCCCTCCTATCCCATAAAAAAAAAGAAACGATTCTCCGTTAGTCGCTTCTTGCCCTTGTGGGAATCAGGACGTGACGGGTAGCGAACCACGTCGCCGTCATTTTTTAACAAATTAGGTATGTTAAAATTCGTAATAGTAAAAGTAGACCTCTGCTATTGTAAATACCACGTCTTCTCTTTTTTATGGGATAAGGAGGCAAATGAGCAAGCGTGTCACTTGATGGAAAGTAATCAACGCCATCCATGGACATCTACAACACCCCAAGCATTGCAAATGCGTTGTCGGCGCTATGAAATAAGAGTAGGCTTGTTCTTCAAAGTAATCTACGCAGGACAGCTGGTAGAGACTGGATGCGTGTATCCGAAGCTCGGGCTTTGCGGCGTGCCATAGTGGAGAGTTATGTATGTCTCTTGCAGTGGAATGCTAAAGCTTCAAGATAATGTGCCTATGGTTATATTTTGTTCATTATTAAGGGCCTAATTATGCGCTTCCGCGCAGCAAAGTGACACGGCCGCTTCGGTTGTTAGGTCCTAACTCTGCGCTGCATTGTAGCATTTAATGTTTTTACTACCATACTTGTTTTAACGCTATAATTCTTTATGAACCTCAATTATTGCGTTACTTTCAGCCTATTCGAGAAAACTGGAACTTGAAGTATAGCGCAACGTACGTGCTTTGCTTACTGCGCGACACGGGTGTAAAACCACAAGAAACCGTTGGAGCGTCGTTGTCCGTAGTTTCTAGTTCTGCGCCAAATCGACCTCCCACGAATTTGCTCACTGTTCTCGACACAGAGCCGAAAAGTGGCATTGAGGTGATATATTTACTTTATCATACAAACATACATCAACTAAACTTCCCATTCACAACACAATCAGTCTATGATGATTATTTACACCGAAGTCTTTTATGAAAATATTGTATGTATGTACATATGTATATACGTATAGATATGTTATGTATGTATTTAAACTTTCTGTACAATTTGTATATCAGGCGGACTTAATGCCATGGGGCATTCTCTACCAGTCAACCTCGTACAAAAGAAAAATTAAAACTAATTTCATAAATTTAAATACATACAATACGTATACACACACACATATATACATACACATACATATATATACACAATAACTCACGAGTAAATAAATAATAAAAGAAAAAATTGAAAAAATAATAATTCACCTTGCTGCAAGGACTTTGACTTTAAAAATGAACTACTAGGCACCTTTGTTTAACTAGTTTTGTTAACTTACCATTTAAAAACATATATACTTATCATTATATATATATATATATATATATATATATATATATATATATATATATATATATATATATATATATATATATATATATATATATATCAGGAATACCTTTATATTTATTCCAGAGCTTGCTATATACATTTATGTGATATAGAGTCGAATGTTAGTGTGTAATCAATGAAAGCAAGCTATAGAGGTTGGTTGATTTCCAAATACTTTTCTGTGACTTGTACGTTCTCTGTGCAAATATCTTCGCAGAAGGCTGTCTGTTTAACTGGATGGGTATTTTCTATTTCCGTCTCATTCCGTTTTCTAGGCATGTCGCAAACAGCCTATACATAGATGAGAGTAAGTTAATGGGTCGATAATTGTTGACATCCGAAGGGTCCCCTTTTTA
Organism: Baronia brevicornis; assembly: GCA_031353405.1. Taxonomy (NCBI): domain Eukaryota; kingdom Metazoa; phylum Arthropoda; class Insecta; order Lepidoptera; family Papilionidae; genus Baronia; species Baronia brevicornis. The sequence goes on from JASFAT010000328.1 coordinate 89,256, forward strand.
TATTTTTTATTGTCTAAGAATGTTATTAAAAAGTATGGTGATTGATTCGCACAAGACGAAATTTCCTATTTTTAGGGCTTCGTTTGGAATATTATCTAGCCCTGGGCTTCTTTCTTCCTTTAGTTTTTGAATTTTATTCAAGACTTTGTCTTTCTCAAACGGTTTCACTGTCGATGTTAGTTTCTTACTTTCACTGTAATTGTGATTTATAGATTAGAATTTATTTCTGAGGTATCTGTATTTTGGTTTTTGTTGAGATCTCTATAGAATTTTATACTGATAAAATCTTTTCTTATTTGTATATTGTTTGTCTTCATTTTTGTTTTTAACGTTGGTATCCATATTTTACAAGTATTAAGCTGTTTATAAGCTCTTTTTTGACTCCAAGTTTTTACTAAGTTTTTTTCTATTATTTGTAGTCTGTAATTTTCATAGTCTAATATATATTTAATGTACGTTGACAAAGTATATTTTTAAGGCTCCTGCGATGTTTATGGTGTTGCAAATATCTATAGTCCAGGTTAATCTCTTTCCACCATATGATACGCCTTATCGTTTACATTTCTATCCCATAAAAATATTTAAGAAACGTTACACTAATTGAAATTAAAACCTAGTTAATTGAAAAAATATAATATTATCTTTTAGGAGACACTGCACGTTTGCGTGAAGCCATTCCACTTCTCCTATGCACGTGATGAATGGCTATTGGAGTGGTTTGAATTGAATCGGCTGTTAGGCGTGAACCATTTCTACATGTACAATGAATCGCTAAGTCAGCCTGTGGCCTGTCTACTAGATTACTATCGGAAACAAGGCCTCGTCACACTGCTGCCCTGGAAACTGCCCGTTGTTTCAAAAGTGGAAATCAGGTAATAACATTTTTAATGGAAGACGTGATAGTAAGTAACCACTGTAACCAAAGATCATTTACAACATCAAGAGCCTTTCTTACGAAAGATGTTAATACAGAGAAGTTACTACTTTCGGAGTCAATGGTCATATGTGAGGCCTACATTTATTTATTTCGTGCCTGGACCTGACGCTGCATTGACATCTGAATTTGTTGACCAAATCGACCTACCTTAATTTTAATTTTCTTTAATATATTGAATTATATTATTTTTTTTTAATTTAATTGCAAATAAATAATTTTTATTAAAAATAAGTTACATTCACAAAATTTGTGTACATACATTCATATGTACGACTATACCTATATGTACTCGTATATTTGTTAGTAAACAATAATTTGAAGCTGTGTTATTAATTGTTTATTATGTAAATCAAAGATTTTCTTTTTTCTATATAAAATCAATCATAGAAATATGATTGATTTTCTATAAAATTAAAGGTGTTCTGCTTGTTACATCATTAAAATGTTTCTCATATGCCATACCTAGCAAAACCAAATAATTGTAACCAATATAAAATATAACTGAAAGATTTAGTTTGTTTCCTCATTTTAGAACAGAGGGACAGTTCGCTGCGTTTAACGACTGCCTCTACCGGTCGATGTCGTCGGCGGGCTGGTTGCTGGTGATAGATGTGGATGAGGTGGTGCTGCCTCGACGCGAGCGAACGCTCTCTGCGCTGCTCACCGCCCTGCGTGCCGCCTACAATCCGCCTTCCAAGGCACCTTCGGCGTTCCTCTTTAGAAATGCTTTCTTTTATTTACGTTGGGAGGTATGTAATTACTTCCTTGTTGATATTATACAAGTATTCCTGGTGAATGACTTGAGTGGTAATGGAGTTGAGATCGTGTCTTGGTTAGCGAGCATGTGATGTTCTCTTCTTGTTGCTGAACATTAAATTTCTAACACTGGTTTACGAAATGATACATTTAGCTAGGACAAGAAACTCTAGAGTAAAAGTAAACTCTTGGGCGAAGGCCACACTGGAGACAAAGTGTAACGATGCTAAGTGTTTGGCATTCCGCTTAACTATGACAACTAAATGAAGCTACGCGAGTGAAACGAAGTAGGTCCACACTAGAAATTACCGGCAAACAAAAAATTGGCACGAAAAATTAGGGACGAAACACATATTGAATTACTTTATCCTTAACGATTTCACAGTGTTTCTTACGATAAACTAAGTTAACGTATAAAATTATTTTGCGCTAAGAAGGAAATTCGGTACGAAGAATTGTCCTAAAGATTTGACTGGATAGAACTGTGTTATTATTTTAGATAATTATTTGATAATATACGATTGTAAAGCAATATGTTATTTTGTTTATTAAATGAGACATTTCAAGAGAGACTTAGAGAGATAACGGTCCAAGTCAAAGTTTCAATCACACTAGATCGCTACTTGCCCTTTTTCAGTTTCAGTGAGATAAAGATTGAGAAGCAGTTTCTATCACTGAGTTTTGTAGTTGCTATCATTGTCATTGCGTGTGTTGGTTTCACACTCGCATGAATCAGTACGGTGCGTTTTTTCCGAAATTTTATTCCACGCACTACCATGCTATGGAACCAGCTGCATTCAGCGGTTTTCGATTTTCGAACCAATACGACGTTGAAAACTTCAAAAAACAAGCCTACTGATATCTTAAAGGTCGGCAACGCAATTGCGATACTTCTGGTGTTGCAGATGTCTGTGGGCGGTGTTAATCGCTTTCCATCAGGTAAACATGCAGGCATACGCTTGCTCGTTTGCTTCCCTATTCCATAAAAAACGCACCTATATACAGCACATTTTAATAATTCTCACATCCACGCGTGAGGCGGCACTACGTTTTGCTTGGATCACTTTCGTGACACATTATAATGAGATGTAAGTATTTTTATTGATACATATTGTTGTTCGTGTTACAGGACGATGCCGAAACAACCGTACCATTGTTGACGGCACGTAAAACACGTCGCTGGGCCGTGCCGCACGCGCTCAAAAACCGCAGCAAATACGCACTGCGGCCGCGGGACGCTGTAGAGTTAGGGAATCACTTCGCGTGGGAGCTTGCGCCTGGTGCGAGCTCAGTGGGCGTGCCTACCGATCGGGCATTACTTCATCACTACCGTGTAAGTAGTAAACGCTTACTAATTTTTCAAATTAATTTTAAAACTGTGAGGATAGAAATAAGTGTACAACAACAAAATATAATAATAATATACATAAAACATACTATATAATTTTTATTCCCTTATTATTATGCTAACATACCTTTAATATTATGCTAACATTGCATTATTACTTTACTATTATATGTCATAAAAAAATCCTACTTAAAGACAGATACAATATTTATAACAAACATTAATATGTAAATGTAACGAAAATTTAATGAATTGAGCAATAGATAATAACCTTATACATATCATCACGCCCGTTTCCCGTAAGTATAGACCATAGATCTCCATTTGCTACGAACTCGGCACACTTTCTTTGCTTTAAACACACTCATCACTCTCTTCATACAAGCTCGCCAGTACTTTTGACCTGGCTTTTCTTAAGAACTTCAGAAATTTGGTCAAAGTACTCCTTGGTCTTCTCCTACGGACCCTTCTTTCTATATCCGCAACGTAAATTTCTTTTATCAGACACCTGCCATCTATCCTCTCTTTCTGTTAGATGGGTTACTAAGCATCCCTTTCTCAACTAAAGTCACAACACCTTCTTTTACTCCACAACGCTCTCTTATAACTTCATTTCTTATTCTATCATTCAAAGTTACCCCTCATATACTTTTTAATGCTCTCATTTCCACCGCATTCAGTCTGTTTTCATGACTCTTCTGTCAAACCCAATTTTCACTACGTACATCAGAGTTGAAACAAGCACTTCCCGATGAACGGCCAGTCGGGTCTTTTTAGACACATTCTGATTTTTCAAATAGTATTGGTATTGATTAATAATACGATTCGAAGGAACTTTCATGGAAACTTTTGTTCCGTAAATATATTTTTTAAGTGCTGATTTGTGAGTCGGGCAACGAATAATCGCTGAAGTAGATGTATGCTGGAGAAAATCGGATGGAAGAGTTTTCGAAATCGTAGTGTGGGGCGCCCTTCTGTAAGAAGGATGGCTGGCAGAAACTGGATGAGAGAAGTCGAATATCGGGCTAGCTAAGGCGCCTTAACGAAGGCGATTATCAGAAGGGGACTACAGCAGACTGTTGTGGAAGATACAGAAAAAATTAAACCACTAAACATCGTTGTTCATTTTGCAGACGTAGACTGTAGTTTTTGGTTTTGATATATGATACATATAATAACCTAATAATGGTGAAGTGTTTAAATTGGGATCCGAAAGTTGCATTCCCGCGTCGTTATAAATATTTATGCAGCCAAAAGATATTTATCTCCAGCAAAAACCCCCAGTGTGTTTGTCATGTTATTTGTGTGTTACACTAATGTAAACGGTATGACAAAAATCGTTTTTGATAGGTATTTGACAAATAACAACACAACGTCGTACACTAGAAGTGGTTTATTACTGACTACCTATATATATACTGTCAGTTTTATTATTGAAAAAACCATTTTGTTAAAGTCAGCGTACGTTATTAAGCTCAGCTATTTTCAGCTGTATTTACGAAAAGGCTCGATATTGGAACATCAAAAAGCAAGCCTACATATATTTCGAAGGTTTTCGTATCTAGCCAATCCACTTTAGACAAGTAGGGATAGAAGAAATAGAAGTTAACCCATAACTTCTATTCCTAGGGAAATTCCGAAAAATGGATCATATTTGAGTTGCAAAAAATGCAGTGGCATTGAGGGCTATCCATCAGGCGATACGCTAGCAAGTTTTTGTCCTATCCAATTTCATAAAAGATAAATAAATAATTACGGACGTTTTTTTTGATTGACAGATCGCTTGTGAATATGGCGGAGTACAATGCCTGACAGTCCCATCGACAGTTGATCGCACAGCCCACCGGTGGTCGGAGGAACTTTTGAAACGTGTCAACGCCGAGAAGGAAAAGTATTCACGAACATGTTCCTCGTTCGCATAAGTAATCATTTGTTGTTACAAAATTTACAATTGTATTTTTTAGAATGAGTTTTCGCTTCAGTATTCAATTTAAACTATTGAATCGAAAAGTTTCTTCTACAAATATCTTTGAACAATAAATAACGTGGCAAGTAATTAAGATTACATATTGATGATCATTATAGCTTTCTTTGACAAATAATTTTTTACAGATTTTTTTTTTTTGTGTTTTGTGTGACAAGTATTAAGGATTATGTATTTAATACTGATTTCTTAATTAAAGTTTAGAGAAAATACTTTTGAATGTCGCTTTTCAAAAAAGTCTTTGCCGTAGTTCTGCAAATAAGTCGTGGATTTTTCTCTTGATCGCAAACAAAAGCAACTTTTTCAAATCGTTGATGACCAAGATCTTACTGAACGGCTAGATTCTTTATCAGTAGGGATATCTCATCTCTCAGCATCTTTTAAACCTTGCTCCCCTCCACGCTCGTCCACCTGAGGGCTGTCCAATTTCACGCGAAATTCTCTTGTCGCCGCCTGGCTCTAGCAAGGAGGGAGGGCCAGCGGCAGATCCAATAGGACAGGACAGGAATAGGTTCAGCCACATCTCGAACGAAGCGAAGTCGTGGAAGAAAAATTCTGGGAACAGCGTCATCTAGGATCAGGGTGTGGTCGCCTATTTGAGTATGTCCCCATATATATAGCTTCTTTTATCGATTCTATCATGGAGAGTTCTCCGAGGAATATTTCCGGTCACTGGATTCCACTACCGTACTAAGAAAAGTTTCATCCCCCCTACCTGGATTAATGGCGATGCATTTTTCCCTAACTTTTTCTACGCACTACCTCCAGTGGTGTTTCCGAACCGATACGATATTGGAACCTTTAAAAAAAAACCTATGCGTTTCTAAAGGTATAACGCCTGCTCGTTTTTTTTCCTATATCGTTAAAAAAGTCATTTTTTATCTTGAAGAAGGAACTGCTAGCCAAATCAGCTAATATAACATCATTTATTATTGTTAATAATCAGTATAATACAGCATATTTTGTATTACATTAAATGTGTGGGAAATTGTATATTGTATTGCATGCTTCATATAATGTGATTAAATAAATAATCTCGTGGAATATTTTTCAATAATTCAATCAGTTATGCGTTATTTATGTTAAATTGAATGAAATGGATTTTATTTGTTATTAATTTTAATTTAAGTTTTGTAAGGACCCAATAGAATTAAAATCGCGACCTGAAGTTAAGAACCGCTGTAAAGACAAATGTAAAAAGACCAAGGTAATTTGTAAATCGATGTTTGTTCCGAAATGTCAGTGATCCCTAAATACAAAAATATAACTGACTGAATAAATTAAAAAAAAATGTAAGTTGTGTATTCTTCATAGAGTATATTGTTATTGTTCGCTCCTGCCAAATAATAAAGCGCGTCGTGTATTAGAAGTCTCGTCGCCTTAGCGTAACGTATATTTTATGTGATTTTTTAGAAATGTTATTGTTTAGGTGAGTTTTGATAAATGTTTTAACAAAACCTATTTATGAAACAACTTTAGTGTTGCCCCAATAAATATAAGACGAAATTTGCATATCTTTTATCGTAATATTTATAAATGTTCCTTTTAGAGGACCACCTAATTTAATGAAATCCTTTTTTTAATTTGTATAATGGTTTACCAGCTTCATCGAAAACTATTGTAATTATTATGTTCGTATTGGTATTTTATTATTTAATTTCAATATTATCTTACACTAAAGAAATATTTTTGTATTAATTTACAACAACAAATTTTAGTGTTATTTTCAAATGTAAAAAATAAGTGAGCTGTTGATTATTCTCAAATGTAAAACTTATCATGGAAATTAATACACAGAACCTATCAATTTAATATTTCACTACTACTAATACTAACATAAATACCTATGCTATACTATAAAAAAGGCATTCGTTTGGAAATTATGATACATTATATACAAATAATGGAACATTATGACATATAATGTAATCGTCTTATTGATTTTTCTTAATATTTATTAATGATTAACCGTTATATTTTCTGACATACAATGTTGATGATAATCGTAAATCTATAATGTTATTTTTAGTCTAACACAGTACACTTTCGCAATGATTTGGTTAAAATTGTTATTTAAATATATGTATATCTTTAAATCGTACGTACCCATTATCCTATTATGAATTGCCACCAAAAGTATGGAACGCCTAAATCATATTTACGTTATTAGTTTCGGCAAATCTATTAAGTATGTGCCTGTACTTCTAAAATCAAAAACACAATTGGTATTTCAACAATGATGACACATATATTGACGAAGGGGAAGTTTATACTGACTTGTACTGAAAGTGTGCTACAATAGTTTACGTTATAATATTAGGTGCCCAACTAAGTTCTCGTTGTTTGTCATTAGATGACTCCAGCAGTAAGTGTTGGTCGATTTTGATGTATCCAAATGGTCATGAACTAAGCTTAGACATATGGTAAACAAACCGTTTTGACATGTTAGTGATTTTATTGTGGCGTCATATACTTTTAGTTGTGTGAAAATGTCTGATTTTGTGCTAGATAGTCGTCATTTGCAGGAAGTGTTACTTTTCTTATTTCATTCAAAAAAAACCGATTTTTTAAAAAAAAAAGTTTCGGGAAATGCTGCTTTAAGTGAGGTAATGTGCCACGATTGGTTCCGTAGCTTTCAAGATGGTGATTTCGATTTTAACGACTGTCCGCACGAAGGAAGGCCAAAAACATTCGAAGACGCTAAATTGGAGAAATTGCTCGTTGATGATCCGTGCCAAACGCAAGAACAGCTTGCCTAAATATTATGAGTTATACGCCAAGCCATTTCTAAGCAATTGCATACGTTGCGAATGATTCAAAACCAAAGAACTTGGGTTCCTTATAATTTGAAGCCAAGGGACGTTGAGAGTCGTTTTTCCACCTATAAACAACTAATCCAGTGGCATAAAAGGAAGGCTTTCCTTCGTCGCATTGTGATGAAAAATGGATTTATTACAGCAATCCAAAGAAAAGAAAGAGGATGCATATGGGGACTGCCCGGCCATGTTACTACGTCATTGGCTCGGCCAAATATACAAGCTGCGAAGGTTATGCTATGTATTTGGTGGGACATGGTCGGTGTTGTTTATTATGAGCTCTTGTGACGAAACGAAACCATCACTGGGGAACGGTATCGACTTCAATTGATGCGACTGAGCCGAGCACTATGCGAAAAACGACCACAATACGAGCAAAGGCACGAAAAAGTGATTCTACTGCATGACAAAGCTCGGCCTTATGTTGCCAAATCCGTTAAAACCTACATGGAAACGCTCAAATGGGAAGTTCTGTCCCAACCGCCATATTCCCCAGATATTGCGCGGTCCGATTATTACTTGTTTCGTTCGATTGCACATGATCTGGCTGATCAGCAGTTCCGCTCGTATGAAGACTTCGAAAAATGGCTTGATTCGTGGATAGCCTCAAAAAATGAACACTTTTATTATAACGGTATTCGAGCTCTGCCAGAAACATGGGCAAAAGTTGTAGCGAGCGATGAGCAGTACTTGGAATAATATATATGTAAGCATTTTTGCACAATAAAGTTGCATTTTTATAAAAAAAAACAGCGATTACTAAATTGCGCACCTAATAGTACTTTTTTATACCACATATCATAAACAAATTATTTGATAGGGGTGTCATCGCGATAAATGTTAACAGTAAATTTGCTCAATATCGGTACAGACAGTATTATCTACATTCCACAGGTGTACTACTGATTTTCTAATCACGGAAACTCTCAGATGATATCAAATGAAGATTTTACTAGTTATAAAATCGACTATGTTGACAATATATTATCTTAATTATATAAATAATATTAATACACGATTCCGTTTAATAAAATCTTGGTGCCCTATTTATTACATATGCGAATGCTAATTCAATGAAATATAATTTGGAAAATATTATATATTATCAAATGCGAATGTTTTGAGATAATCATATGTACATAAATAATTCATAGTTAATTAATCTACAGAAATATAAATAATTCATGAAAATCAAGAATACACACAATAAATTTAATTATAATAAAAACAATTAAGTATCATATTTGTAAATATAAGCATTTATGAGTGATAATGTACATAGATAATATATTAAAGTGTAAGTGCACAGACTTCGGTAGGTATTTATTAATAAGACTATAAAATGTTGTTTAGCTGTTGCTGTCAAATTTATTTTAAGCTAAAATAATATGTAGGCTACATATTGTACATAACAATAATGTATTTTTTCTTTCTTTTGATGGCAATTAGTTATAACTATAACATTATACCTATATCATAATACAATAAAATAAAATCTCTTGAAATGTCTAGTCAGCTTTTCACGTTGGGTCTTGATAAAATGGTGGCTATTCTACCAAAATCTTCTATGACCCTTTACAGTCAACTTATATATATATATATATATATATATATATATATATATATATATATATATATATATATATATATATATATATATATACATATTTTTTTATTAATATAACATAACATCATATTGTATTTATTTTCGAAAAGTATTAGGTCGGGGCAAAAGTATTTTCGTATTGTTCATACAAAGGAAAATATTTTTTTTAGGTATAATTTTTTATTTATTTATAATATGTATGTACCGTTTTGATCGATGACTTGTTGCCATCTTGTGGGTAGTGCCATGATCCCATTCCTGTAGAAATTTTGAGATTTTTGATTAAAAAATCTGACAGGTAGTGTTCACAGTGTTCTTTTGAGGTTAGCTTTATGCTTCCTAAAGAGTTCTGCAATGACCGAAACAGGTGGAAATCTGATGGAGCAAGGTCAGGGCTATACGGAGGATGCATCAACACATCCCAGCCAAGCTCTCTCAATTTTTGCTGCGTGGCTATAGATGAGTGCAGTCTGGCGTTGTCATGGTTTCTCTCAGTGAGATCATATGGTACCCAAATGTCAACTTTTTTCTTGTACCCAGACTTTCGTAAATGACGTAAAACTGTTTAATGATCAACATCCTGTTCTTCAGCAATGTCGTAGCTACTAATATGTCGATCTTGCTCCACTCTCTCAAAGATGGCACTGATTTTATCTGTGACAGGGCGAACAGAGCGAACCTCATCTTACACACTAAAAGATCCAATACTTGAAACGCTTGAACCACATTTGTGCTATTCTTATTGATACCGCATTAGGTCCGTAAACCGCACAAATTTTATTCGCGGCGTTCGTCGCATTTTTACCTTTTTTGTAATAAAACTTTAAAATATACCGAATTTCTTAGTTACATACGTTCATTTTGCTTGCTTGAAAAACAACTGAAAAATGGCGGGAACTGGTGTTTTTTTATTTATTGCATCTTCAGAATGTCACATTTAATATGGTATTAAAACCAGCCAGTTACATTCAGTACAGCCAAAGTGGTTTGATTTCTAATAATACATTCAAAATACGAAAATATTTTTGCCCCGACCTATTATATTTACTGCAACTTAAATAATTTAGTACCGCAGTGTCCGCTTTTGGAACCTAGGTGATTGTCTTTTAATGTGTTTAAAACAGCACCCACGATAGGAATTCCCAATGTATGTAACGTATTGAGTGCAAGGTATTATTTTTATTTACTTATTTTGTTAAAAAAACTTGTATTCAATGTACTTATAAAACAATACTTATTATTTGTAATGTATTATATGCGAACATGGCAGTATTTAATATGTTTTATATTATTATGGTTTGCATCTGCTTCATTATTGAATTAATATTAATGTTTAATCTGTTGAAATAAAAGGCGAGTACAAATATATGTATAATGTGAAATGTAATCGTAGGATTTCTTCAAAGCTTTGCTTTTTCTATTTCAAAGTACTCATACTCATAACTTACATGTATCTCATTAAATATGTTCAAAACGCTAAACGGCGTTTGATAGGTAAAAAAAAAGTGACAAAGGATATTTTTTGTGTCTATATTTTATCTGTGATGTCTATTTTAGAGATAGAGACATTTAATTCATTATGATAATTATTTGTTAGTCCATAGTTGACACTGGTCTTTTGTAAAATAATACATTATTGAATTTGACATTTGTTTTAATTATGACATTACATAAACACACCTAGACCTGAACGTCTATGTAATATTTTAAAATTTGTTTAAATTATCGTGCTTATATATCATATTTGTATGTATTTATTTTGTTATACTAATGTATTTATTTTGTTAAAATAGAAAAAAAATTTGAATCAAACTTCGTAAACTACAATACATTTTTTCAAAATTTAATTCCGTATAGTACACTTTATGCGTTTGCGTATGTATGCGTTTAATCTTTTATATAAAATATTCAAAATAAAATACAAGTAAAACATTTTCTTTCATTGTCTTTTATTTAAATTTAAAACAAATATTATATTCGAAACTTAAAAAAATTAAATAGCAGGATACACAGTCAACGAAAGTTTATAATTTATTAGCTGCTTACTGCTATTCTGCACGGGTTTAATTTAGAAATATATTTCGTTTAGAAATATATGTCATATTTCGTCAAAATGTATTTATATCTTGCAAACATTACATAGACATAAGAAACACATTTTAAGCATTACGATTGCTCAAATAATCATATGAAATAGATAATTTTTTAATTTGTTACTTCGCTATGCTTGTGGTCTTAATATTCGTTCCTCTAGAAATGCGGTGAGTTCCCTAGCCTGTGAAAAATAGTTTTTAAAGAAGATTTAATTGGGTCTGTGGTAAAGTGACCGCTTTCGGAGTGAATGGTATGGTGGAATGGTGGAGATTTGATTCCTGTATGGGCTATAGATATTTATTTTATGTTGGAGACGCGTGGTGGGTTAATATCCATTCCTCCAGAAATGCAGGACCCGTTCCGAGCGATAGGACATATGGGGTGCATAAAAGAAAAGGAATTAAATGTTATAAGGATTTGGACACATCAATTATATTTCATTACACATTGTAGAATACATAATGCGGATTCAATTCCAGCAGATAATATCTAACAATTCAAAGTAGTAATTGAATGTCCGATGGGAAATCCTATTTAACGCCTGTACAGCGGCAGTCTAACTTTATTTGTGAATATGACGAACATAAAAATACTGATGTTTGGCTATTGATGTACTATCGCTGTAACATTAAACCGACATATGTTGACAAAAAAGGGACGGATTGTTATGAGTTGCATTTTGATTATATTAAAATTATCGTATGTTATCCATAATCATGAACATGAACGTATTATAGGCATAAATTTATTGCAGTTGAGATATTAAAAGGCTATGGATGTCATCATTTACTTGTTTATTCTCACTGGTCTAACTTCTGAACTGGTATGGTATTTATATCTTTTAATATATATTATATTCTTAATATAAATATTTATAATTGTTTATATTTATGCTATATGAAATAAAATAAAATCTAAAGTTGTTTTCCAAATATGCATGTCCTTGTGTTATTTTCGTATTTAAGTTTCCATTTTCGATATTTACGTACTCGTATCTCGTAAAACAGGTTATAGCAACGACGTTGAAATATACTCTAAATGATGGAAACGAAATTCCAGCCATTGCTATTGGCACCAGTTTAGGTCATCTCAGTGATGTGAGTATATAAAAAAAATTTTGGAGGTATAAATAAATACCTAAGCATAAGGAGAAGAATGAATTATTGATAAAAAAATTTATAATGCATAAATTATATTTATTATTTTTAAAATTTATTATTTCCAAAATTCAGTTCAACCTTTATAAAAGGGATTAAAAAACTAGTAAGTAGTATGGACGTAGATTATACTTCCGCTGATATAATATTTAAATAAAAAAATGTTCGAGGAACATGGAATTAATAAAGTTTTAAATCTGACTACTAAAATGAAAACTCTTGCTATATTAATAACGGGTTATTAATCAATGTTATAAAATAATAAACATTTTGTAATTATATGTATCTTTTCCAGTAATATTAATATGTTTCCTTTTTGATTAACCAAGTATTCCCATATTTATGTTTATTTTTATTATCAAGCCAGTAGTAGTCCATAATTTTCGTGATTAATATTTGTTTTTCTTTATTAAATGAAAGAAGTAAGTAAACGAGCAAACGTGTCACTTCAAGTTAAATAACTACTGTCTCTCATGGATATCAAAAATTTGATGCGCTGTCAGCCCTAATATAGGTGTTAGATTAAGGGGAGAGGATAGGACAATGGTATTAGGATAAGGGGTGTTGAGGGATCAGAGATTAAGTCTCCAGCCCTCGTTGCTCACCCTAAGAAGTGCAATAACGATGTATGTACCTGCTATTCAAAAGTCAGTTGTCTGTGAGTACGTGGTACTGCGTGTGTGGCATGTCCCCGAACGAGCCAATAGATTCATGCTGCAACCAAACTGTATATGCAACTGGTCAAACTAGTATATAGTCAACTGGTCAAACTGGTATATAGTCAACTGGTCAACTGTTCAAAATGTTATATAGTGATCGCTAAGTTGTTGAATTAATTCTTTTTTTAATATAATTCAACAAATTATTCATGTGGACTTTAACTACAAATCTCATAGTTTTTCGTCTGTGCTATGTATACTTATACTATAAATTATTCTTTGAATTAAATTAATGGTAATATATGTATACATACATACATACTTAAATTAAGTTACTAGTATTATAATCTTCGTCATAGCTCTTCGAGTTTCAAAACCGACAACCGTTGGATACCGAACTCGTAGACGAGTGGTGGACTGGAATGGAAAGCGCGTGAATTGATGATGATAATCAATTTTCACAACAAAATTCAAATTTTTATTAATTAGTTTTAGTTGTGAGTGAAATAAATTAATTAGGTTTTTTAGGGTACGCGAGTGTTGCCGGTAAACCATTCCTTAGCCCGCGCAGTCCAGTGGGCACTTGAGTCTGGGTACAGACACATTGACACTGCATCTTTATACCGCGTTGAAGATGAGGTCGGACTCGGTGTTAAAAATTATCTTGCAGCCACAAATGGTGATCGTCGGGATTTGTATATCACTACGAAGGTAAACAAGTCAATACATTATAAAGTGAAGAAAGAAAATTCGATAAGAAATTTGATGTTAACAATTCGTCATGATCTGGCAAAATATATGAGAGTATTTACTTCGGCGAAAAGACAGAGTTCAAGTTAACCATCTTTGTTTTAAGTGATTGTTTCTGTTTGCATATGGACGCGTGTATGTATATGCATGTGATCGTATGTCTGTTTTTGTGGAGATTTGAAAGTGTGACATAGATCGATAATTGTTAGAAATAAGATATATAATTGATTTATAAAAATTGCTTAATAATGATGATATTGAACTTTTAAAATGTTTTTTTTTTTAAAGCGCTGGCTGACAAATTGAATGTTTATATGTATAAGTGTTATATAAATGTGGAATGCGGCATAAAATGGAATTACATGCATAGGAGGTGTACAAGATTGAAAGGTGGAACAAGTAATTATGAGTGACAAAGCGTGACATTCTAAGCGAACATATTACTTCTTACGTTTGTTGAATAACCGACAACCATTCTAGTAAAGTAAATTATGTGGAGTAAATAAAGTAAACGACGCGTCTCCACCGTCTCCAACGTTTGGCAAAATGTAGTGTAGGACGTAACAACGCGTCAAGACAATGCGTACATAAGGCGAGTGGCAGAACAAAAGTCCCTAAAGATTCAAGCGTTATCCGAAAATTTTAAGACTTTTTATTACTTCAAAGTAAAACTTAAATAGGAACACTGAAAATAATAGACGCTTGTACAATGTTACATCGGTCGGACGGATGGGACACGAATAACAGTATAGACCGATGAAACATTGTACAAGCGTCTGTTATTTTCAGTGTTCCTATTTAAATTTTACTTTGAAGCAATAAAAAGTCTTAAAATTTTCGGATAACGCTTGAATCTTTGGGGACTTTTGTATTATATGTATTTTTTTTAATAATTTTATAATTTTTAAAATAATTAAATTAAGAAAATAATATGTTCGTCATTGCAAGGTTATGTCGTACAGAAAAATTTACATCTGTCAAAAAGATTAAGCTAACTTGTACAGGGTATAGTACCACGTTTTAAAGGAGGCTTGTCCAGTAATGGACTATCGTAGAATATTGATGATGATGACTGTTGATGAGAATATTCATAATTATTAATCATATATTTCTAGTAACAGCAGTAATATAAGTTTATCATTTCCAAATTAGCAGTTTGGTATTTGTGGAAATGAAGTTATGATTATTTGTCTAATAATTGTAATTATTCAGCTATGGAATGATGCACACGAGGATAATGAAGTAATACCAGCTTTGTTAAATTCATTAGAGGAGTTAAATATGGACTATGTAGATTTGTATTTGGTTCATTATCCAATGGCTTATAAGGTAAGAATTAAGTTACATAAGAATACATAATTTCAAAATTAATGTAATAGTATTTACGACTTAATTCAAAGTACCTTTGTTTCTTATACACAATTTTTTAAATGTACTTTAAAAATATACTATACTTTTTACAATACAGGATAAGAAATTATTTATCAATTTAATAGTTTTTACAGCCTACAAACTCGGTATTTTGTCTAATTAATTATTATTTGTGCCTAATTCTCAATATTTACATATTGATTTTTTTTGTCACCGCCGTAAAAATAAACACTTTTACAAACGATAACACTGAACCATATTATTTTTTTATGCAATATGCGTATTAACCAGCTACTTGTTTTAATTTAAAGCGCACTTCTTTTCATGGCAAACGTCAACATAGTCATTATTGTAAATACACTCCGTTGCAAAAAAAAACGGGCGGTTTTGATTTTTCTACATTATTGATAATAATTTAGTTTTATAGAGGTTTTTACAGCAATAATATGTTACTGGCTTAATAAAGAGTCTGAGTATGAAAAAAGATAAATCCAAATCCGAAGCTTTCATTTTTTAAAAAAATATCCCCCTTTTAGGTTGTGACTTTTACTTATTTTTCGCGGGTTTGTTGTTAGAAGGTTATCAGGTAACTAAAATTAACTTCTTGTTATTTTTAATGCTATGCTGACGTGTGTTTTTAAGAAATCACTCCTTATGGTGGAGGTTCTGTTATTTTGGGCGGGCGTAACTTCCAGCTACCGAGACAGTATTCATTGAAAATCGCTCACTAAATGCGCAACGGTACATAACACGTGAGCACGTCTCCTAAAAAGGCGAGTACTGGAGGTACTCCTCCCGCCAAATATCAGAGAGCTTAAACTGATCTCGGCGAGTGGAAATACATTCCACAGGAAACATACCAAGACGATCACATGTCGTAATTGTTGCAAAGGGAGGTCATACTCGTTGTTAATTTTAATTTTTTTAGTGTCTTTTTTATTAAAGTACCATAAAATACTCGTATCCTTAATTTAATTTTACCCATAAAAGTGTGCATTTTTACATGGATTTCTTTCTTTACATTGACTAAAACGCCGATTCTAATCATTTAAGCTAATGATATACTAAAAATATCAATATAATCCATAGAAAAATCAATGACTGCAAGGTGCCCATTTTTTGCAAAGGAGTTTATAATTAATAATATTATAAAAGATATGGATGGAAGAAAATATAAAAATAACTGATCAAATACAGAAGATAAATAGTTTTGTTTATATGTTCCAGAATAAAACGTTTTAAACTGTTTTCGTTTTTTCCGTTTTAGGCAAAGAACTAACATTTTCGACTTTATGCTTATTATGATTAACTGACGCTTATGAAATTAAGCCGCATTCTTTTGACTAATTTGTGAATTTTGTGAAAGTCCAAGCTTGTTAAGAAAGCTTTTACGAAAACTTTTTAAGTGGATTTCTTCTGTTAATCTCTATCTTTAAGCTAAATTTTTATATAACGAAATTCACAAAAAATATTGACTTTATCTTTGATACAAGTACATCTGGTAATTCTATTTTATGTTTATTTTAACTTAGGGGGATGGTAGTATAAGTTCAAGAGATTATTTAGAAACATGGAAACAAATGGAAATTGCTAAGCAATTAAATTTAACCAAGTCAATAGGTGTCTCCAATTTCAATATCACTCAAATGAAACGTCTTTGGGATAATAGTGCAATTAAACCAGCTGTTTTGCAAATTGAGGTACGTAAACTTTCATGGCTGGAAAATAAATAATTTAAATGGTTTTTTTTGTAAAGTAAAATTAGAAAAGCCTTTTGGTAACATTGAGGGCTTTTTCCTTTCTAGATTCGTCGAGTTAGTAAAAAAAGTTGTTTACCAACGTTTATTACATTTATTGACGACACGAAAAAAATTGATATATAAATTAGTCAGTTATATAAATTATTGTTTGAAAGGTACTGTCTTTCTATTGAGTAAACTTTATAACCCGAATTTTCTATGAATACAGCTAAAGAGTTCATTCGCATCTAATCAAGTAGAAAACATGAATAAATAATTAATAAGTCATCTAGTAAATAATTAAGTTTATTTATTTGCTTACTTAAATTTTTAATTATGAATTTATAATAACTATGATCAAGCATGAAATTCCTAAGGATTGAAGTCGTTTAAATTAGTCTTTAACTTATTTTATATAAATTATGGTTTATAAATTTGTGAAACATTAATGTTATCACCTGTATACTATTTTATTAAAATAATTTATATATTATAAAACTTATGCAAATGCTTACTAACAAAAATACAAAGAATAAATTAATAAAATTTTTCATTCACCTACCATTTTTTTAAATCTTTTCCGATTTGACACAAAAATTATTTTAGGTGAATCCAACAATTACACAGACAGAACTTATCAATTGGTGTCGAGACCATGGTGTTGTAGTTATGGCCTATAGTCCTTTTGGAGCAATACTCGGACGCAAACCAGATGCACCACCACCGCGAGCTGATGACCCACTACTGCAACGTTTGGCTAATAAATATAAAAAGACTGTCCCTCAAATCTTACTTAGATACTTGGTGAGTTTTTACTGGCCATTATGTATGACATTAATGATACAATAGGTAGATCGTTGTATCTGGAATAAACAGCAATAAAAATTCTTGTTTATTTTTCTTAACTATATATTTTTATAGGATAAGAAGGCAAACGAACAAGCTTTTTGCTTGATGCAAAGCAATCAATGCCACCATAGACCTCTATCAGCTATGTATGCAAATATTAGTATAGGGGCAGTAACGTCTTCCTGAGAAAACTAAACTACGATTCCCAATACGGCCACCAAGAGTGGAGATTACGACAACGCCCCCCAATTTAAATGAAGGCCAATGTCCGTGTACTGATACGGTTGCACTGATGTTAATTTCAATGATGATGTCATTCAAATTACATTGATAATTAAAAATTTCAATAAATTTAAAATTTTACATAGGAATATTTTTATTTGAAATTTCTCTCGAATTAAAAAAACAAACTAAAAGAACTATTATTGTTAAAATTATTTCAAAAATGTGAAAAGATTTAACAGGAATCTTTTCTTACAGGTGGATCGTAAATTGGTTGCGATACCAAGATCAACTAACAAAGATCGGATAAGACAAAACATCAACATAATGGATTTTCAACTCACACAAGAAGAAATTGAGGAGCTGTCTAAATTTAATCAAAATTATAGACTCCGAACGCCAGCTAAGTGGTATCCTCATCCTCATTTTCCCTTTGAAAAGAAAAACCTCACCGATGCTCAAATACAGTATATAATTGAACATAGCAAAGAAGATTAAATTTTTGTTAGATTTATATTAAGTTCAATAAAGTAATCAAATATGTGTGTATAATACACTCGTTCTTTAATAAAAAATATGTAATATATGAACCATTATAAAAACAATAATTATTATTATAAACCATTTGTTTGTTTCTTTTAAATCAAGATTTACTTGATATTTAATAATATCAAGTAATATAATAATGAGGAGAATAATGAGTGTGGAAGAAGCAAGGGAAGTATGCCGAGATCGTAGCAGATGGAGATCTGTGGTCTCTGCCTACCCCTACGGGAGACAGGCGTGATGATATATGTATGTATGTATATATATGGATGTATGTATGTATGTAGTATGTATGTAGTGATTTAAATAATATTATATTTTATCTTCCCCATATTTTTAAAAGTACTTCGGCTCAGTAGCGAAGCTAACGCTCTTGGAGTCAGTGATCGCGGGTTTGATTTCTGCATCGGGGTAAATACATGTATAACCTACAAGTATAAATTTCAAGTTTATAGGTCCCGCAGAGCAGCTCTGGACATCCGTGGTAGGTTAATGTCGATTCTTCTAAAAATGGAAACTACCGTACCTAATACTGTGACTCGAGTATGTGGGTTTTAAAAAAAATATCCAGCAGTTGATTGTTACAGCTGTATTGATGATGTTGATCACGGTGATGAAATATGAATTTCACA
This sequence comes from Baronia brevicornis, assembly GCA_031353405.1. Taxonomy (NCBI): domain Eukaryota; kingdom Metazoa; phylum Arthropoda; class Insecta; order Lepidoptera; family Papilionidae; genus Baronia; species Baronia brevicornis. The sequence continues at coordinate 108,722 of JASFAT010000328.1, forward strand.
TCAAAAATAACATGTTAAAAAGTTATGACAATTTGTGTAATTAAAAGATAGAGAGGCAACGAGCAATCGTGTCACCTGATGGAAAGTAATCAACGCCGCCCATAGACATCTGTAACATTATAGGCATCACAAGAATATCATAAGGACACGCGTTGTCCGCATTGAAAATATTTTTGCTGAATATATTTTTCTTTATGACTTATTTTAAAAAGTATGTTTTATATGTATTTAATTGCTCTAATATATGGTTCTTCTTTTTGGTTTAAATTTTCTATACCAAACTGAAGACCAAGTTATATATAAATCTTTCTATGTAGGGGTAGACTAAAAGTTATATTTGCTTTCCCATTTTAGAAGTATCTGTTTTGAATTTAATACTCAGTTTAAAATATTGTTACTTTTAAATGAAATCCTACATTGATTCCTTTTGCCTTTACGTAAATACTTTATCTAACAGCAGGCTATTTAAAAGTTTCTTACATCTTAAATAAGGCTGCATTAGCACCAAAGTTGTTAAAGCTGTAGAAAATCTTCTTAAAAGATTAAATCAGATGAAACTCCCTGTAAGTAAATGAACAATTCGGTTAAGTGAAATAAGTCAAACAAGAAATTCTAGAATCCGATGGTTAATAGAAGATGCTTTTAGCGTTGGAATGTGAAATCAATGCATTTTATTTGAGAGATTGCAACGTGCATGATATTTTAAATTCATGAATGAAAATTGTTATTTTACATATATCTATATACATATGATTGATTCGAAGATGTTAATGCTGGTAGCCTATTGGCTTTAACAACTTTATCGTATTCAGGGCCCGCGGGCTGAAAGCCCGCGGGCTAGTAAAATATAATTGGGAATCTGCGCAAATCGCAGACTCCATCGGCCGGATGCCGTGTCGGAGGTACACATATGTGTGTGTGCTGATTTTAAACTCGTCATGATTCTACGTTAAACATGTAGGGGAGGTTGAACTTTAGTAACTATAGTCCCTATTAGTCCCATAGACCCTAAGGTCTAGGGGTGAAAACCGACCGGGTACGTGAGAGAATCTCGTGTAAGCGGCCGGTGTAGAAGTGTTCCCTACTCTACGTGCTCGGCTAGGGCCGGGGTGCGTGTGAGTGTTGGTGTCGTGAGTGGATCCGAACGACGCTGTTTCGTCGTCCGGATCGTGTAACACGTTACGCGGGCGTCGTCTTTTCGGGCGCGCGTTTAAATCGGGTGAATAATTTACCGATTGTACCACCAGTGGATTCGGATGGGATTCGGATCTCTCAAAATGTTTCTTAGAGAGTGTTTTAAAGTGTTGACTATATACATATGTGTATACACTATTATCATACCAAAACCTGGACAGCGAAAGTTGTCTGTTTCAGAAACTCTTGTCGCTAAAGAGTTATGGAGAAAACTATGACTATGGCTATAAAAGTTGCCGACAAAAGTTCTCTAGAGTTGACAAATTGGAGTTGCAATGAATTAGTAAATCTTAATGGCGCAACAATCTAGCCGAAAATCAAGGTAATTATAGCACTTGGTGGAGGCTTATGCCCAGGATTGGACGACTGCAGGATCATAATAATGACGATACTAAAATATCTTGATTTATTGTATTAAATTATTTATCATGCCTTTTTTAATGACTCATACACATCAGAAGAATAAATTAAGTATAGTAATTGTTGAAATCTGACATATATAATACTTTCATTTTATCATTTTGCTCAATATGTCCAACAAAATGCATTCTCCTTTTACATTCAACATTCTATTCCATGTAATTGGTGCGCACGAATTCCCCACGTCAAATAAGGCTGATCGCAATTTGTGAATAAATATTGTGAATACGTGACTAAAAGCAAAAGCGGGAGTGAATAGTGGTTTTCTATTTGATTCCTAATTATGTTCGAAACGGTGGTCAAAGGCTTCACCCTCTTTATGTTTAGGTATTCACCAATGACAAATGAATTATATATATTGAATTTTAAGGTTCGTTTCATGCATTTCTATTCACTAGTTTCTTGACAATAGATAGTTGTATCTCGAATTTTTCCGCATTGCAATTTACAGAAACAACCTTATATGCAATATAAATTGTATAAGAATTGGCATAGAATTTTAGATCAGTTGTAGCAGTGTGCGGGTTGAATTCTTTTATTGTTTGATTTATTTCCTTTCTTTGCTATTATAACATGCTAGTTTAATGTTGTAATGGTAATGTTTTGTTGAAAAGTCCACTTATCACTCACCTTCCGCGTTTTTTATTTTTAATATTAGATGTACTTTTATTGAGTATAAAGTAAAACCTCTTTTTATGATCTAAAAAGATATATTTAGTAAATAAGTACTTATTGAAGTAGAGATTGTGTTTTAGCAAGCGTAGTGTGATACATTACCCGGCTAGATAGAGCGACGAACTGTGCAAGGCAGTTGGCAGAAATTGGATGCGTGTAGCCGAAGATCAGGACAGATGGCACGCCTTAAGAGAAGCCTATATATAACAATCTACAACCGTACGTCTTTGATGGTGAGTGAAATGTGGGCAAATCTCAGAAGTGTGAAGTTGAGAATGAGAAATACTTGATGCTTTTACACTGACACTGACTGACATGACATATCGTAAAATTACGAGAGTTGTTCTAAGTGTCTTTTCTAGTTTTTTAGTTCTATTAGATACTTTTTTATGTATTTTCATTATCAAGTGGAAGTAATATTGTTCATCCTATTTGTTGTACATTTACAAAGTTACGATTTACTATAATTTTACATAAACTTATAACGTGTAGTACTGCCGTTTCTTGTGTAAGATAGATTGGGTACGATTAACACAATTTTTCTTTAATTGCACACAGCACAGCTATTACAGCTATAAGCTCTGATCAAAGCGTTTGAGAAGTAAGCTCAGTCATCTGTGTTTAAATTAATGTCAACACTAGAAGCTCAGGTAAAACAGTTCGGCAGGAATATGCCATTTTAATGAGTATGTGCCAATGTTACAATTGTACCCTACCTCGTTCAAGGTTTGTTTCATTGTACTTCAAATTTAAAATTTATTATATAAATCATGGTATAAATAAATCTAATATTTTAGGTCAATGCGTCCTCGTTAAGAAATTCCCTTACATTCAACAATGTCTGCAATCAACGAACCTTCTTACGGAGAAAACTGAAATTTTAATATCAGAATCCAATTTTACTAATGATTATTCCCTTTCATTGAAATATATACCGGTCTAGTAAATTTTACAATGGAATTCTCAATAGTAATGTTATATTCCGAGAGATTTTATTATTAAGGCAGTATGGCTTTAGAGATTAAAAGCCAAAGCCATTGGGATACGAAAATAAACGAATAAGAACAAGAGCCTAGCACCCATCATACGAAACATGGTAACACAGTGAAGTTATTTCTAGATGATATTCCGTGAGGGTGTGGTACTTCCTAGGTAAATCCATTTGGACCACCATGGCTCTAACACTTCATAAATATACATAGCTTATTTTTAATAAAATGGCTTTCATATACAAAAGCTTTTCTTTGAGATATTTTTAAAACAATGAGTCACGTGTGATTCAGGAAATAGGTCTTTTATATTTACTTTATTTAGATAAATTCATACGTCTGAAATCACAAAATTATATTATTATTTATAGCAAAAATGGCGCCTAGCCCCCGCTGTACGCAAAGAAAATGTACATATGTACGTTTTCTAAATACATATTTATATTGTTTAATTAAATATTAAAGGCACGTTATTTTTTGCTACAAAACCGATCATGTTGCTAAACCAATGATTAAAATAAAGATTTCAGTTCTGCGTGTTCAGGGTCAGTAACACCTATCTCCTGCAGAAAGCTTACTTTTCTCTTTACTTTGCTATTATTATACTATATAAATGAACTACAGATTGAAAAATACATACATACATATAGTGACGTCTGTCTCCCTGTAGGGTTAGGCAGAGACCACAGATCTCCATCCTCTACGATCCCAACACACCTTCCTTGCATCCTTCACACTCATCCATCTTTTCATCCATCCTTCTTCTCACATTCATCGTAGCGAGATGGGTCTCCGATCGTCGCTTCTCGCCCTCATGGGAATCAGGACGTGAAGGGTGGCGAACCACGTCGCCGTCAATTTTTAACCTGCCTAACCCTACAGGGAGACAGGCGTGACTATATGTGTATGTATATATATATTGGCTATTAAGAATAAATTAACAATTTCATAAAATTTCCTTTCTCTCTCTCTCTCTCTTGTATGGACAGGCGTGATCATATGTACATATATATGTATGAATAAAAATAATTATTATTATACGTTGTTTATAAGGGCTTCGAACCATAATTAGGTAATAAATTGAATACGTTATTGGTGGGACCAGCTGCAAATAATGTGTGTAACACTAAAGTAACTTCATTTATGTACAATTCTGACATGAAATAATTTTATAACTTATAGAACATATGTGGTTTTTCTTATTATACAAATTTAGAAGTAAAAACAATGACAATATGAAATAAAAATTGAAATATATACAGATTAGTTTTATTTTCAATAATGACAGTATAATAAAACAGCAGTCACCATTACGGTCATAAGGGCCCACTGCTGAATATTGGCCTTCGTCACAAATGTGAGGCACTGCGTGAATAATCGTACTTTATTCGAATTGTTTATATTATAACTAAACGTATAATTCTAATTTATGATAATATGTTTAATTATCTCTTAAATATATATGGCGTAATTACCAATATTTATATAATTTAACACTTATTTCAATTTATATAGCTCAACATATGTATATGTGAACGAAACGTGGAGACTGACGGTCCGTCTCCTTGAAAAGCTCAAAGTCGCTCAGAGGGCTATGGAGAGGGCTAGCTCGGAGTTCCTCTGGTGGATAGAAATCAAAATGAAGAAATTCGCCGGAGAACCAGACTCACCGACATAGCTCTTCAAGTTAGCAGACTGAAGTGGCAATGGGCTGGACACTTTTGTCGGGGAACCGACAATCGTTGCAGTAGACAAGTGCTGGAGTGGAGACCACGACTCGGCAAACGTAGTATGGGACCCCCCTCCCCTGCTAGATGGAGCGACGATCTGCGCAAGGCGGCTGGCAGAGACTAGGTGCGTGTAGCCGAAGATCGGGCTAGGTGGCGCGCCTTGAGTGAGGCCTATGTCCAGCAGTGCACTGCCACGGGCTGATATTGATGTATATGTGCTAACTTAAATGTATATATATTTGTGAGTAAAACATCCAAAAACTTGTGTAGAGAAAGTACATTAGCAACCGTAGTTATAATTTTTAAATGTTCGAAAACACATTTGCAATTAACAAAAGTAAAGAATTCTTTGATCAAATGGCTTCGCGATGTAATTTTTCCATTTTCTTTTTCTATTTTCAAAATCTGTTTTTATCTGCTGCCATGGGTGAATGAAAAAATGTGCGAAGAAAAATTTTAGAAAGGTTATTTTGTTTTTCTCATTTTCAACATCACGAGGAGCGAGATGAGGTTTTATAAAAAATGACAAAGGGAAAGCCCAGGGAATAATTCATTCATATTCGCTCGCCGCCCTTTCATTACAGGACCTTGTTAAATTTAAAAATCGCTTTTTATCGAGCGAAGGAACAGAGAAATTCAATGCTTGCGAAACGTAATTACTAAATGTAATAATATCGGCTCTCGGTTTCCACGACGTATAAAATTAACATTAATTTGACTTCCTTTGTTTACTTTTCTTAATTTAAAATACCCTCAATGGTAAATTGTGTCTTAAATATAATATTTAGTTTGATATTGCCAAAAGCTCATTGATACAAAACTAGTGCCAAGCATTCGGTTGTCCCCTTTGAAGGGAGATTAAAGTTTATAAACGATTACGGAGAGTGAAATTATTTTAATGCAATTTTTTAGGAAACGCATGTTTTCTTGTAGTTTTCTATTAAAATGGCACAAAAAAATATGATGCAATTATCAAAATGTATGGCAAATATATCAGTCAGTTTTACGTGGAAAGAGAACGAAAGCAAAGAAATTTTCAAGAACTCAGATCGTATTGACGCGTCCAATAATAGAGATCTTTTCAGCAATATGACAGTGTTGTGATTTACTATTTGTTGAAAGTTACAAATGGTAAACTACGAAATCACAACACTTATCTAATAAATAAATGGTTGTGTTATACTACATGAATAATTTATGTAGTATAACACAACCATTTATTTATTTTTGTAGTGGTAGCCCACGCTGCATACGTATACTTTGTACTTGTAACTTGGATGGGTCGGAAGTTTCTTCGCATTTTATATCAAAACAAAATATTTGGATTTGGATGTCCACTGCCAATTTGATATTGGAATATTCAAAAATGTATGTGTTCAAAAGAACCGGGAACTACAATAGTTTATAACGCCTATGGTGTTAAGACGTTAGTAGATAAGTTTATGGACGACGGTGATCACTCACTATCCGCTACATTATTTGTTTGCTCTATTATGTATAATACGTAAGTTTAAATAACATAATGTTTTATTACAATTCCCAACATATATTCAGGACCATACAGCTCAAATCCAACTTAACGATCAAGTTGCTGTGCGCTGAATAATAAAGTGCGGGATTTTTGCTACAATTACTACCATCTATCGTCAACTTTTAGATGGTTTTTGCTCTTTTGATTTTTTTTGCACTTATTGTTAAAATAAAAATATACACATATATAATGCATATAACGCTTGTTTTATGAAAGTATGCTTCACATCAATAGTCTAGTAGTAGATGGAATCGAATCTAGGGCGTCAAATTTGTATTAATTTATTTTTCTATACACTAAAATCGAAAATATATTCAGGTGGCGCCATTGCCTTCAATTCATCATTGTTTACATTTGTGGCTGGTATTCTTGTGTTTCATTCTTCAAGTTGAGATTTCCACAATGAAAGCGGTTAAACCAAAATAGAACGGTGCGTTTATTAGCCATATTATCTCGAAAAACAGCATTGAAATTACGAGCATATTCTGCTGCATTAGTCCCACGTTGGAACACGTATTAAAAATTTTTACAGTGTCCATCTTCGTTTTAAAAGCTGAATATAACAATAATTGAAAATCGAACAGATCAAATGTCATATTTTTTAAATTTAGAACGTTACATCATAATTTATCATGCGAAAAAAGTTTCACTTTTAAAGTTGAAACCATGTATGTTTAATTGTAATTGGAAGTGGCCAATACGCTAAAATGGTAATTTCATATTTAAACCCCTATTATTAGGTAATTATTAATTCCATTCATCCATATTAATACTTAACTCGTATCCGCTATACTGTTGTACGTTTGAAAAAAAAAACAACCCTTTACTTATATCCTTACATTAGGATAGAAAAAGTCACTTTCAGAACGTCTTGTTGCTTTAGACCATTGTCTTAGAATGAATGATGTATTTATACTAACATGTAGAATTTTGATAGTTTTTTATAAAAAAAACATGCATATAATGTCATATTCTTATCTTGTTACAAATTTTATCAAATTAAATTTGTAATTTATAACATCTTTAAAGTTAATTAAGTTATAATCAATTAGTAAGAAAAGACCTTTTTCTTGACGACCCAAAGTAATTACTTTTGATGGATTGTTGAACCTTCTCCGAACTGAAGTATCCAATCATCTGCAATGTCTTGTTTATTTCTTTGTGTTATTTTGTTTCTTATTTGATTTGAAATAAAATGTTCAAAAGCAATTTCTATTTGTTAAATAATACAGTTAATTTTATTGGTAATACTTCCTAATTTGTTATATTAAAAAATGAAGCATAAGAATATAAAAATATAAGACCGACTTGTGGTATTTCTGTTACGTATGACTATTATTGCAAATTTTTTTCTTATTCGAAACCAAACTTATATCTTACCTAACCTAATTTTAAAATCACATTACACAAATCTATGTAAGGTTTGTGTTAAATGATTTACAAATTAGGTTAGATTCTCAAATCTAAATTAATACAAAAATAACCTAAACTAAACTTAATCTAACCTACATTCACAGTTCAACTTTTCAAACTCGTGCTTCTACTAAATAATTCGTGCTTTGATCATTGAAATATTCCATTTAATAAATATAGTAAAAGTAGTATTAAAAAAGAACACATTATTAATTACATTTCCTTAAAAATTTGAGTTTTTAGAAAGTATTGATTTACACAGGTATGTTTCTATGTAGATATTTATGTTTTTGAACGGAAAACTTCTATGACCGCGTTATATGACTGGGTAGGGAAAAAATCTTTAGGTTCGCGTCAGCAACATGCGAATGCTTAAGGTATATATTATTAAAATATACCTATTTAAATTATTTATTTATTGTTATTTATATATTATTGAGACTTCAATTTTTATTTACTTATATAATTTACATAATATTAGAATTAGTTTGACATTTCAAAATACAGTTTTAAGTTTTCACTTTATCGGCAGTCCTCATGACTGCCTCCGATTGTTTTTTAGTGTAATTGTTTATTCGCAGTGTGTGTTCAACCGTTAGTGCAAGTTTACACACCGCGAACAACATAAACACTCTCCACTCCTCGTAAACTTTGAAATAAATAGCAATGATCCTACTGCTGCATAACATGAGCCTTATTTATGCTGTGACATTTTGTGACTGTCGTCTCTGTGTTTCTGCATAATATATTACAAAATCCAGAACAACTATGAGTTATAAATTTTAAGCCATTCAAAATATTTTAATTGTTGTTATAGTAATAGTGTCAAACATTTAATTTAAATGTACATTGTGGCACATAGATACACACCGCTATTTACGTTTACTTTAAAGGTACTAGACCTCTCTCTTAAGCCTCTATAAACGCATTCGATTACACGCATCGTATTTATTTTCACATATTATTCAAACCCATTAGTTTGTGTACTGTAACGTGCCAGCCGTACTGCTATGGCAACACCCAGGATCTTTAGGGGGTTTTTATCTTCAATGAAATGAAATTAATTTATTTTTGTTTTCACTGTACATTTATATTTTATTCACACTTTATTTACACTTTATAAATAATATTTACTTGTGCAAGGAAAGGCGATGTTACATCCAAGACGTCAGTAGATTGAATGCATTTGTTTTTACATAACAATTTATTTCTTTTTTATTTTAAATTTGAAAATTATGAATGTAAAGGAGGTAATATAATATAAAAGGATTTAATATATTCAAACAAAAAGGTTTATTACATTGATAAATGTAGTGATACATAATGTATCACTACATTTATCAATATGTCGCTACAGTACCGAGGCACGAAAAATGAATCGATACATATTGATGTTGAAGTTGGATCCATAAGGGTACTTACGATAACTTTATAACAACACCTATGGGATGTCGTCTTTATCTCTAATATTACGCTACGATAGCTCTTATTAATATTATATGTAGCCAATACGTCTCAGTATTCGTTTCACGTGTGTAACCTCAATTAACACATTTACAAAACAGCATGTTCTATCCATCATACTAGTCTTCTTTTTCATAAGATGGCCGACTCTTCGATGCTGTGTGGTTTCCAGTGTCTAGACTTAGAATTACACTTAAGAAATTTAATGGCCCTATGCCAGTAGGACGACGACGATTGGCTCAGTGGCGGGGCCACCCTCCCACGGAGTCAATGGACGCGGGTTCGCTATCAATGGACGTTAGTATGGTAGGGTGGGAGTGAAACGTTATAACTATATCCGTTAATTTGTTTACTGCTGACAGTAAGATATAGACATTTATTTAATTTTAGTACAGATGACGGAGTTTTACGTGTATACAACAGTTAGTATATTTCGGCATCGACGGTGAATCAAAAAGCAAAATCGGCAAAGCAAACAAATACAATATACAATGAACTAAGAATTTAAAAATAGATTTTCTTCCAGATTGCAACAATATCTTTTTTAACGAATAAAGTATACTACTGCAAAAAAATTCTTAAAATACGACTCAATATTGATATAACATATCAATATGAATTTTAGATAATTCTAAATTATGTATCGTACACAAATTACATGTATTATAATTATTTCATATAAATCGAATCGTTTGCTTTTCACAATTGGTTGAATCTATTTTCACTTACACACTTTATCCGTTAATAGAGAAAAAAATTCCAGAACACTGATACCAATAACTTATTTTATTTTTAGTTAGTATATCTTAAATGTACTTGATTTCATTAAAAAATCTAACAGAGTGATTCAAACTACTTGCTCATTATTTTTTTCATTATGCATCTTAGTATTTTAATACATTATGATAAAAATGATTTTTTTATCTTATCGGTGTTTTTATACATTTAAAAATTACAAATTTCGCTGTTGTATATGAATTAAACAAACCATGAAAACGATTTATGTATCCAAATCGCCATCGTTCGGTTGTTAGCGCCTCGTTCGTCTATCTGCAGAATACATCGCGTGCAGGTGCAGCTGACAGTTCAAGTAACGCAGTATTATTTTGTTGCCTTAGATTCAACGCATTAACCAGTTTCTACCAGGACCCTGCGTCGATAGATCGTGGCTTTTTTATATCAGACCACGCAAACGACTATACCGGTCACCTACTGATAAGTTATCACCGCCATTTATAAAAATGCCGGAAACGGCAGAAATGATTAGACAGCGTTTCGTGGACATAAACGCACGTCTCTAGAATACCGTGACTCCATGTCATACTGGTGAACACCCCAGGATCTTTCCACAGTTCCACAGCATAAATACATAGGCTATATTAAACAGGGGGCGTCCTACAGTACGTTTGTCAAGTCGCAGTTTGCACACCAGTATTCGTTTACTGGATGTGTGAAGCCGATGTCTGGTGTCAGGTTAGGTAACGGGTATTAGGGGAGGTTCCGTAAAATCAATACGAAATAATAGTTAAAAATATATATATTTAACGATTATTGTATTATGTTTAAATACATATATATATTTTTTACTTCTACGGCACTTATTATGAATAAAAAAATTAAATTTATAATGCCACGTAGACAAACATAAATATTACGTAAATTATAACTTTTCCAACATTTTCATTACAATTTTTATAAAAGGTTGGCTTCTTCATACGACCTAAGGACCTAGTTTTTTATATATGTACATACATACGACCTAGTTTTTTATATTAAGAAGCGCTGTATTTTTTTATTAAAAAATAATATGGAATCATTTATATTATAAACGCCAAGAACCGTCAAATCCATCTTTAAACACCATTTTTAAATAAAAAAAATTCCTTGAAATGAGAAAATTAATTTCAATGACAAGTTGCAAAGAGATTCAGTAAAAGTTTAGACCTCATTATCATTTTAATTACTTTCTTTTCTTTTTGTCACCTATCACGGAGTTAAGTTCCATTGTATATTATTAAGGAGAAAATATTTTATAAAGGTTGTTGCTATAATCCCCACACTGGCGGGCGATTTGTGGATTGCAAATATAATAGGTTTTAATTTTCAGGTCTGCTGCGGTCTGGTATTTTTGCTCGCCCTTAGTTGTCTTGTAAGACACCCACTCAGAGAAATGAGTGGGTCTCTTCTATTCCGGGAATCACATAGCAATGATATATTATAAATGTATGTATGTACATATCGACGCAAAAAAGCGAAAACGCTGTAAATAACACATATATCAAAAAAAGAAATTTATTGCATATTTGGATTAGAAAAAATACTGCATCGAATTGTCTGAGTCTCACAACTCTACGACCAACAGAAAATACTGTACTGTGTTGAAACTAACAATTTTTGAGTAATTTTTGAGATCAGATATAATTTTTTCAGAAATCTTAAAAGCTTTTTTTTAAGTTTTCATTTTGCAGTTTACAACGTTTTCACTTTTGTTGGATCAATAAATAATATATACATGAATTGTTCAGCTGTACTCTTACTGTTAGCGAAAAGAAACAAAGTCTTACGTTATTTCCCTCCTTTTAGTTGTCTTTTAAGTTTAATTGTTGTCAGCCCTCATATTTCTGTCAGACGTAGTTTTGGCGCAGATAAATTCGATGCAGCAAACTTAATGTGCAGTGAAACGAACTGTAGCGAGCCGCGTCCGCTCTCGCATACCACTCTTCACAAAATTAATTGCAGCTCTGAGAACCGGGGAGAATAAACTTTAAAATATTGTATGATGTTTTTATAGTAAATATTAAAATATGAAATTCAAAATCAGTTTAAATATTTTCCTTTTATTTTATTTTATGGAATAGATAGGCAAACTAGCATATAGGTCATTTGATGATAAGTTGCCCATAGATATCCGCAATATTAAAGATACGATAGAAGAAAATTGAAGAATAATAAAGATGCCTATCTCAGTGTTAAGATGTAAATAATGGGAGGGAAAGTAGAAAATTAAGATAGTGATAACGAATTGGGCCTTCATACGAAGCGCGGTAAAGCCGAAACGATATAGAATAGATAACTTTACCACTATCAAATAAATAATATATAAACTGATTGTACTAGAATACAAGATTTAAATAAGTACGGCGGCGGAAGCAAACGAGCAAGCGTATTGCCTGATGGAAAGCAATCATCACCGTCTATAGACATCTGCAGCACTCTAAGTAGTGCGTTGCTGGCCTTGTATGTCCGGTAATGGGGCGTAATCACTCGACCTATACCTAGAAAGCATCCCACTGAATACGAAGATATTCTGATGACCGATTTGTAGAAAGGTCGTACCTTTCTAATATATAGACTCCGTATAATTTATCATACGCTGATGATGGACGGTATGTTCTTGTTGAAAGATACCCAGTATTGCAGTCACCAAACAATCTATATGACGACAACAGGCAATATAAAATAGATAGTCAAATGCAAGAAGAAAGCAAGATATCACAGTAATTTTCATTTACAAAATGTCTAGTACTTTTTCCTTCGCAGTAAATTTCCAACGGATCCATTCCCTGTCACTGTCTTGTGCCGAGCAATTACTGAAGTTCACTTCACTGCACTTATACTTCGTTATCTGAAATTATTTTGTTTTTTAGTCCTTTATTTTTTGTCTGTTCCCTTAATTCTTTTATTTCTAGAAGGCACTGGTAAACAAGCAAGCTGATAGTATATAACCAAGACAAACTTAAAATTTGGATGTTGATACTGGCGAGCCCCGGCCCAGAGATGAGAATAATATTCCATGTGCGGTCTGATTTGTGCCTTATAAAGTTGGAGGCAATGGGCAGATGTGAAATACTGTTTCGGTCTACTGAGCACACCCAGCTTTTTCTAGGTCAGCTTGGCATTTTTTCCAGATGGCTGCAAAACTGGACGTCATGTTATACGTTGACGCCAAGGATTCCGATATCTTATAATTAAGGGGAGAGTCCAATACAATCCCAAAAACTGTGCCTTTTTGGGATTGTATTGGATTATGTTCCGCTGACCCCAATCCGAAACCTGGTCTAATGAAGTCTGACACAAGATTGTTGCGAAACTCTTCGACGTGTCGAAATCAATTATTCGATAATTTAAAAAAATTGGATATTTAATTTAAAAATTGTAAAATATATTTTTTCTTTAAACGTCTTGAATAAGATGTTGCTTCCACGTATATTATGCTTAAATCCAATTTATTTTTACTGCTCGGGCAACCTGACGTTCATTAATTTTCAACAAGTTCTTTTTCGTTTAGTTTCACAAATTAATAAATTTTAAATTTTGCCGCTTAATTTCCAATTTTTTTAATAATAGAATCGTTGAAATGTATTTTGCCTAAAATTTAGTATTGAATTATATCTCACGATGTTGAACAATTGTAATGATAATAAAAATTAAGTAATATATATACACTGTATCAAACTCAAGCAATTAATGTTTTAATATCATCATCATTATTCAGCCGCAGTCCACTGCTGTACATAGGCATGCCCTATGACATGCCACCTATGCCATTCTTTGGCTTCACACATTAGTTTTTTATCAATCGTCCTGCGCAGATCGTCGCTCCATTTAGCCGGAGGACGTTTCACACAATACACAAGGATATTTTTTTTGACTTAAAGTATTGATATACTTTAAAAAATATCCCTATTATCTAATAATAAATATCAAAAGTTTAAATTTAAATGTGAACAGCTTTTTTTGTTGTAATAAACTGTTTTTTAAATATAAAAATCACTTTGCTATTAGCAAATAACTCTTACCAAAATATTTTTTTATTTTTAAAACCTTCCAAGAGTTCTTGTCAGCTAATAGCTTACAAATGGCAAGTCTACGAGTGACATTGTCGTTTAAAACCGAGAAAACGAACCGCTTCGGATTTAATGACACTCTAATGTAGAAAGGACCACGAAAGTATGTAACGTAAAAATGTTAAAAGAATACTTCTAAGAATACGCGTATTGCATTAAAGCCGAAAATATTATACATATATTATAAAAAGAAATTCATTACGAAAGGAAGAAATACTTCTTAGGTAGAGTAAGCTTCCATTTGAATATTTTTATTTATATTTTTTCGTACTTATCATTGAGCCAAGATTTAGTCATACTCTTATTTTATATATCCAGAATGGCATGGCCGATTGCTTCCTATTTAAGATAATGTAAGCAGAGTTACTATTCTTATATTCTATTAAATTCGATAACAAACAATCGGTTTGGAAGTCGCTTGATTGAGTCGATTTTGAAAATTTTATGTAAACCGATTTTTCTTAATTAAAATTTCCGTATTTAAGTTGTTGGTTAAATTTCGTTTTTAGTGTTTAAATCTATTTATTACAATTTCAATCGGTCAAAATTCCCTATGAAGTAAGTACTTCACCCAAACTCAAAATGAAAGCTTATAAGCCACGTATGTATTCGTAATATCGATGGTAGATAAACCCGTTACCCTTGACCCCACAAGTTGGATTATAGCACAAATTTTTTGAATAAAAAAAAAAAAAAAAATATATATATATATATATATATATATATATATATATATATATATATATATATATATATATATATATATATATATATATATATATATGTATTCAGTAGAGTAGAATAGAGTACAGAGAGTCAGAATAGATACACATAAACTAACGCTAAAACACACGACACACTTTTACTAATTACAATATTATTATTTATAATTTTAAAAATGTAGTAAAATAAATAAATAAATAGTAGCTAATAATTATATAAAGATGTATTGATATGTGAAACAAGTTCATAAAGACACATATCTAGAGCATAGACTTATACGATTATGAAACTTGTGAAATCCATAAAACGCGACAGAAAAATCTTGGAAGCTTTCAAAATGTGATATTAGCGGTAAATGGAAAAATGTAGTACTTAAAATAGTTTAAAATTATATTATTTACATATTTACTTTAATGGATATATTAAGTTCTGCTATTCAGTAATTTTAATATTTACTTTCTATAGAGTATTAAGGGATTGCAAGCGTAAACAATAAATATTCTAAAACTCAACAATCGAGTTCTAGACACAAAAAGCTACATCTGCGTTGCAGATAGATTCCATTTCTTAAATTTAGCCTTACATTTCACATTCCTTTGTAAATATTAATTGATTAAATAACTTTCAAATGCGAGAAATTGATGTCCATAATCTTAAGTTATATACGTATATATTATATAAACAATACTAAACCCTTCCCCTAGAGTTTGATCACGTTTCGCAAATGTTTGTCCATTGGATATACGCTATAGAGATTTATGTTATTATAGATGGATATCGACGTTTTTATTGCGAGACTAATTATTAAAAGTAACATTATGTTCAATTGTTTATTTATTTTATTTTAATTAATTAATTTATTTATTATTCCCAATAACAAAGTATAATATATTATACTGTGTGTATATGTTATTATATATACTGTTTTAATACGAATTTATTGATTATTAATTTTGGCCGATACGACACCATACGTACCGGCATACCTTCAAAAAACAAACCTACACAATACCTAAAAGGCCGGCAATGCTTTCGTGACTCCTGAGATGTCGCGGTTGTCTATGGGCGGCGTTGATTGCTTTCCATCAGGCGACACGCTTGCTCGTTTGCCCTCCTATACCATAAAACATAAACATTCTTATAAAACAGAATAATATTATATTATACTGTTTTATAATGAATCAAT
Organism: Baronia brevicornis; assembly: GCA_031353405.1. Lineage (NCBI taxonomy): Eukaryota > Metazoa > Arthropoda > Insecta > Lepidoptera > Papilionidae > Baronia > Baronia brevicornis. Next base: position 124,894 of record JASFAT010000328.1, read on the forward strand.
AAATTAGGATTTTTTCACTTGTTCAAGTCAAATTGGACATCGACTCGGAATAAATATCTATAGGCTTATCGTATATATGATTACGTTTATCCAAGAATCGCGTGACCAATGACTCTAAAAGCGATAACTTCACTTTTAGACAATTAATTCAATTATAGGCAATTAAGGATGTTTACTAATAATCAGTTACCAAAAATCATGAAATGTAAGAAATCCGAGTAATGACAGCGAAACGAGGGAGCTTGAATGAATGCTCATTTTTCACGGAGAATTTGCTTTTTGCCATTTTTTACAAGAACTAATTTATCTCCTTACAATAAAGATAAGAAAAAGCGAAAAACCTATGTAATAGACTATTTTTCAAGCTTTCCATTCAGTCAAAGCCGCGAGGAAAAGTAAGTAAACAAAAAAAAAATATGATTAAAAAACATGGAACAAAAATTAGAGTAAAAGTAAATATCAGCACGAAATGCCCTTTGATATAAGTTACCTTAACCAAGAATAAAAGGTATAATGAGGAACTCGTGGAATCGATTTTTTGGCTTCGTTATATCATCCGTTGCAGTGCATTTATCGGTTTTTGAGAATTTCACGCTGACCTTAATTTTAAAATGTTTAAATCCGTATACATCTGCTATCTAGTTTAGATTAGATGGACAATTAAATTAAAAAAATATATAATTGCGGCTCCTTACATCGTAGGTTTAATTAATTTTTTAAAAAATATCATTTACTTAAGTGTAAGTATAATATAAATGTATGATTTGGCACAACGCATTAACTATTTATATATAACATATTATTAAGGCCCTAATTTGCTCAGTGCCGAAGCTACCTTATTCAGGATCAAAGTTCGATTCCTGCGAGACAAATATATATGTGTATCATCATATATATGTATCCAGACAAATATACAATCCGCCTTGGATAATCATGATGGGTGAATGTCCATTCCTTCAGAATTAGGGAGGTCCGTGCCCATCAGTAGAACATTAATATATGAGCTGGGAAAAAGATAATATTATGGGTAACCTATTCGACCACAATTTGCTCAGGGCAAAATCAGAAAGTAGATTAAATATAGCAGAAAACCTACGTTTCACTACAAAGTAAATCCTCTTCCATATAGTCTTACACTCTGGATTTACATATTTTTAAAGTATTCAAGTACAGGAAACTGATTTTGTGATTTAACTTTTACTATCGATCACGTGCCTAATCCGTATTTCTATTGTATTGTTTTTTTTTAATTTTGTTAATATTTATCTTATTTGTCCTAACACAGTATCCAAATAGATTGAAATACTCAACATTTTTTTATCAGAAGAAGGAAACAATTGTATAAGCGATGAAAAGCATTATGAAGGAAATGCAAATAATACGTCATATAATTTCTACGATAACAGTAGGTGTACCTTCATTGATATTGCTTTGGAAAAATCCATAAATAAAGTTCAAAGGTAATGAGTGAATTTACCTTGAACTATTGAAGGTCAGCTACGTTTTTTCGAGACTTATTAAATATGTTTTACAAATAAAAGATATGTTGGTATAATTACAAGTAATTTTATGTTTTTAATTTAATATTTTACTCAATGTATTTTTCAGAAAGACCAATAATTTAATACATAATTAGCTTTTTCTTTCTTTTAAAGAAGTCTAGCAAATGTGTTAACATTAATGAAATTCTTGTTAAACTCTCCAAAGAAGAATGAACACGATTTTCTGTTTCTTAAGTTTAAATTCCTTTATTTTGAATGATTTGAATAACATCAATCCAATAAAGTTGTTAGTTAAATTATTTTTGGGCTTTTCAAAGTCATTTCTAAATTGACGACGCGGAGTTAGGAAAGGGGGTGGAGAATATAAATGTAAATATTTTTGAGATGGAATTCACAATTTGCGGTTCCCTTCAATTGAAATTGGAAGCAATATTATGTTGGTGGTTGATAATGGCTTGGTACACTGTCGGCATAAGCTGCTAACATAATAAAATGTAATACAACTCACTGTTTTTAGAATATTTTTTTATATATTCACGCCTATTCCCCGCAGTGGTTGGCAGAGACCACAGAGCTCCGGCAGAAACGGCTCTCCATTGGTCGCTTCTCGCCCTCATGAGAATCAGGACGTGACGGGTGGCGAACCACGTCGCCGTCCTTTTCAACAAATTAAGAAAGAGAAGAAAGGAAACGGAAATGCGGACTGGGGGGGGGGGAATGCGGATCTAGAATAAATAACACCCTTTTTTAGCAGCCTATATATGTTCCACTGCTGAGCACAGGCCTCTCTATTTTTGGATGAACGGGCGTTAACCCACCACGCTTGTCCAATGCGGATTGGCGGTGTTAGCAGACTCGGAATAAATATTTGTAATCCATACATACATTTATTCCGATGAGGGGATCGAACCCGCAATTGACTGGCGGGCGGAGAGCCCCGCCACTGAGCCAATTACATCTTATCATCCTAAAATACCGGGAATATAAAAATAAAATATATGATTCCTGGATTTGTCATACATAGCACTCGACATTATAATCGACTTAAAGGTTAAGAAAAACTTAATGAAGAAATGCAATAGAAGTGTAATAAAAATGTTATTACGAATCGTATTATTAGGAATTTCATTACAATTTACACTCTTTTATTAGGAATGTCATTATTTATTCACCTAAAACATGGTATGGTATATGGTATGGTATGGTACTCTTTTTTCATTCTTTTATTTCTTTTTCCCCATCGTATTACTTCTTAGCCCTCTAATTAATTCTTCTTCCCCTCCAGTTATTCATACCAACCCATTTTCAATACCCACGTTGTCGCAAACATTGGAAATATATTAATATTAAAAAATTAAAATTATAGTGTACATACATATATGTATGGTAGTATAAAAATAATTTTTATTCGTTTTCAATTTGCCCCTGTTATGATTAAAAGAGAATTTATGAGATAAGAAATATCCCAGTATTTGTACTGTGCTCTTGTACGATTTTTTGCCAATTAATCAAGTTCAATGGTATTCAAATGGACAAATAAAAAGAACGAAAACGATTCTGAATCGCACGGTGTATAAAAGTGCGATATAACAAACGACTGAGTATTTTCAGGTGTAGAACACTTTAAAGGTAAAATACGATTAAATTGTACTATAACTTATAGTACAAAAAAAATATTATAGCATTCCTTAAGTGTACAATACCAGCTACTATAAAAAGGTTTTGTAAACTATGATGTATATTTAAACGTATTTTTTTTTGTCTTCATTTTACTGTGAATACTTTATGCTTATTATATTAACAATATATATTTAAAGCGTATAATTTTTTTAAAGAACCTTTGAAGGTTTAGAACTAACATTTCGTCCTTAGGTATCAAATAATGACGTGACATGGTAATTTTTGCGCTGGTGATAAATGATTCGTATACGTGAACAGGTAACGAAGATCAAGTATTTGACGAGTCATGGTTGTAATTTGAAAAGAACATTGAAGATTTGGTGTTTTAATTCTTAACAGATTTTATAACATCGTGTAATATATAATAACTTTGTTTTTACAAGTATCACGTGGTTATCATATTTGTGGTATTTGTGTGGCAAACACCATATTTTAATTTTAAATAGGGTTGGATTTCGTTGAACGATCTAACGTTGTATCTTTGGACTATTAAAATTTAAAAGAAAATAGAAAAGAATTTTCTCTAACACAAGTAATCCAGAGAGCTATGAAGATTATCTGGTAGACATGACGTCGAATGAAGAAATCTCCGCCTAAAGGGCACCTCCGCAGGCCTAAAGTTACCGACGTCACCCGTCGAGTTAGCAAACTGGAGAGCTATTGTAATATTTTCTAAAAATTTCAATGGTAAAAGTGTATATGTCGATAATACTATGGCGTTCCAACCGTACTGCTTATGGCGACACACGGGATCTTTACGGGGTTTTATCTTCGAATATAATTAAATTCTTCCAAGTGAAATTTATTTACTTTTCTATTCACTATACATTTATATGTTATTCATACTTTATTCACACTTTTCACTTTACATCTCAACATATTGTATATAATCTCAATTTCTTATGCCGGACATGTGTATCGAAAGACGTTGGTCGAACATATCTTTTTGTTTTTATATAAAACAATTTATTTCTTTTTTAATTTAAATTTTAAAATTACAAATTTAAAAAGAAGTACTATAATATAAAAGCGTTTAATATATTCAAATAAATAGTTTTATTACATTAGTGATACATTTATCAATGTATCACTACATTATCTACCTATTTTTTCTTTGTATTAATCATTTATTTTTAATACTGATTAACTATAATATATTATGTGTCAACGTTTCTTTGCTAAATATTTGAGACCTGTTTATGTCGTTTAAAGCATTTTATAATAACGTTAATTATCGCATAGCACTAAGGCTGTCTTACCTCAGCCGGGAATTTAATTGCACAAGCTGTTAGCAAGGCTTTTGACTTTGATCCAGCTTTTAATAAGTGGGCAGCTGAAGATTTTTAAAAATTTATACACAAATTTAATAGTTCAAATTGACGACTTTTAACGCGCACAGTTAATAAAGTATCGTAAACGTAGTAGGTAAGGATTTTACTTTAAAAATCCATAGTTTCATCTCATACATGCGATCTCAAAACATAAGCAAAATCAAAAAATAATTGAATAGACAGGTCGTATTTATATTATTTCTTATAGAAAAGTTAACCCACGAATATGCGACTATAGGAGCGAATACTAGTGGATGGGCTGCAGTATCTACCTAAGTGATACACACCATATATTTTCTTGCTAGTCAGGCCCGTGCTGTGACCTTATTCAGATTTAAAATATAAACATATATCAATACACATGAATAAGTACATGTTTGAATAAATACATACATATATAATAAATACGTACATATAAATATATTCATACATAATATATATATATATATATATATATATATATATATATATATATATATATATATATATATATATATATATATATATATATATATATATATATATATATATTATACAGTTGTGGTCATATAATTAAGAACGATTTAAAGTTCTAGAAGATTTCATTTAAATAATGTCATACCCAGAAATGTGTACCTTCTGAGAAGCTACCAGTCATGTTATAAAATAGCCACATTAATAGAGCAACGTGGCTTAGGAATAATGAATACAATTGTCAACTATTTTTTCTTAGATTTAATTTATTTTACCAAAGTAACACATTCAAATAGTACTGAAGCTGGACAAATAATTAAGAACGATTTATTAAACTGAACGGAAATTGTTTTGTATGACATTTACATTTAAAAAATCACAATAATATGTAGCGCGAAAAATTTAACGAGCAATTTAATACATTTTTAATTAAATTTAATAGTTAATAGCATGTCCACGGCTTTTAATTACTGCTTTATACCGACGAGTCATTGACTCTATTAATTTTTGACATTTCGCAAGAGAAATAGAGTTCCATTCTTCTAAAAAAACGTCGTATAGCTCTCTTAAATTCCCACACTGTGAATTTGAAACCTTTTTCTTTACTTCAAACCACAGATTCTCTATTGGGTTTAGATCTGGGCTGTTAGCTGGCCAGTCTAAGACAGAAACTGATTGCGCTGTAAGAAATTCCTTTACGGTGCGTGCAGTGTGCTTTGGATCATTGTCGTGTTGGAATGTCCAAATAACCGGTAGAACGTCTTCAGCATAAGGTAACATTGTTTCTTCCAGTATATTTTTGTATTGGAATTGATCCATGTTACCTTCTATTAACTTTACAGGTCCAACACCATGTCCAGAAAGCTCCCCCAAATTTTTACATTTCCACCACCGTGCTTTAATGTGACTTTCGTGTCCTTTGGGTCGAATGCTGTATTCGGGGGACGTCGTACATATCATTTTCCATCAGAACATACTCTGTTTATTTTCGTCTCGTCAGAAAAAAGTACATTTTTCCACTGCCGCATAGTCCAGTTTTCATACTTTCTCGCAAATTCAAACCGGGCTTGCCTGTGGCAAAGTTTCAACATGGGTACCTTCCTTGCTATCCTTCCGTGCAATTTTTCTTCTACCAAACGTCTTCTAATAGTGCGTGCTGAGATTGCTGAAGGGTTATTTTCACCAAAATATTTTTTTCTCAGCTCTTTTGACCCTTTAAAAGGATTTTGTTTCGCCATACGAACGATGTTTCGGTCATCTCGAGGAGTTGTTTTTCTCTGTCTAGGTACACGTGGAACATTGGAAGTAGTTTCGTACGTAGCAAAATGCTTTACAGCGTGGAAAACCATCGTTTTTGAACATTGCAGATGGTCGGCTATCTTTTTATAAGACCAATTTTTCTGGCGAAGTTTTATTATTACTTCCCTTGTAGATTTATCACAACTTTTATTTTTTCCCACTGTTTTTTTTATAAGAAGCAATCTTTTACAACACTAAATGGCGCCTAAATTACACAAACAGTAACATAGAACTGCAAAGCGAGTGTTCTCTTTTTAAATTTTGAATAAAATGTATAAATTATAAAGCGTTCTTAATTACGTGACCAGCCACTAAATAGGAATACTATGTAAACATTCTAAAGAAGTAGTGTAAAAAAAGTTTGCCTATTTATTTTTAGCTTATCATGTGTATCAATGAATTCAGTGGTTTTATGGAAAAGTTTTATGATACCGAAAGAAATAAAAAAAATGCATGCAATTAGTTATACGACTTAGTTTGAAAAAAATCTTCCCATTCTATCAGCGTTCTTAATTATATGACCACCACTGTATATATATATATATATATATATATATATATATATATATATATATATATATATATTATATATATATATTTATTTATATATATATATATATATATATATATATATATATATATATATATATATATATATATATATATATATATATATATATATATATATATATATATATATATATATATATGTGTGTGTGTGTAAGTGCCTAAATTAATGCAAGTGATGCACCTGTTACAAGCATATAGACTTGGTTCCTACTTAGTGATTTCCCCCTTTTTCATACCTTTATTTTGTTATTTCTACATGTCTTGCCCAGAGATGATCGCAGAAACTTTGTTATAATGAATATAAATTAAATTGTGTACAGTGGATAAACGACAACAATGGAGGATCTAAACGTTTACACTACCCTTTACGGTTTACCGGAGACGAGATATCAGAAATTTCACTACAATTAATGGATTCACCTAAATCACATTATGCTTTATAACGTTTAGGGTGTAATCCTTTTCTTAATTACATTATATACTTATATTTATTTTATTTGTTACTACGGACTGACGATCTAAATCGCTCAGTGGAGGAGTGATAAGAGAAAGCGTCGGGTCACGAATTTAGTCATCAAATTTGGATAAATATTTTTATAGCTTTCGTATTTTTTTTAATTAACTCTTAGTATGTAAATTTTAATGGAATATGGGACAGAAGGAAGTCCATTATAAGGCTATTAGTGTATTTCTTATATAGCCCTAAATTTCTTTGCACAAATTTTTTGCACAAAAATTCATACACAAAATTCGTACAATAGGCGGACTTAATGCTATTAAGCATTCTCTACCAGTCAACCTGCAGGCAAAACTAAAAAAAATAATTTGGCGGTGATGCAGCTTGTAGTGAAGAAAAAATAAAAGCGAATTATATAAATTTAAATACACAAAATAGTTACATACATACACATACACATGTACTATTTATTTCATATATAATTTGGGCTAGGCGAATAGACGCGAACCAATTAGGCCGTTATTTTTTGGTCAGGACGCGAGGAAATTTAGATCATCAAATTAGTTCAATATATTGGTCGTCATATGCTTTTCTAATATACGTATTCACATTTATTTCATGTGCGTAAATTGCTTAGAAAGACGTGAAAAAGTGAAATGTTTCCACGAAAAAGGTCAAAAGAATAGTTTTAGGCTCAGTTTTCAATATCTCACGGCGTTTGACAGGTAGACATGTAATTCAATGGGCGAGGGGAGGATGTGATCTGTCGTATACATTGTGTGAATGTGAGTGAATTCGTGAGTCAAATGAAATTCTTTTGTTTATTTGTACATGTATTTCCTGATGAAATTTATAAATAATAATAGTATATTAAACTTTTGTTCCGATTAATATAGTTTAAAAATAAAATATTTAGAATAACGCTTTTATTAACAATATATTTTTATTGTTTCTAGCGAAAATCTATGCCTTCGTTTATATAAAGTTGAAATAAAACATAATATATTACACATTCTGTTTATACACATTTTATATCATCAATATAAATAATGTATCAGTTCCAAATTTCTTTTATCAACGCTGCCCTGTTTTTATTAGAGTGATTTACTGTTTTTACATTGTATTTTAATAAACATATTAGTAAACATGACAATTCTAACCTTCTAAATTTTGTTCTTCAGAAAAATTAATATTAGGTCTTACAACTTGTTCATTTCTAATACTAAAAATACTAGTGAATTGATAAAAATCTAAGAGACATTTTAAAATTGTATGTATAATGTCAAACATCACAAGTGTATTTATGTATAAATTTATATGAATTTATACATATTTAATATTTCCACTAAAATATGTATAATACAGAAATCTGCTCAGACTTTTGTTCTAAGGCTTCTTTTAACTTTTGATTTAAGTGGTGAATTTTTGTGAATGTAAACATGTAGGTCACGTAGATTGCCACCACTTTGTACACTCGCTTCAGTTTTATGAGTGCTCAGAGGTTTTGACTGCGGCCATATCTGAGAATGTTCAAATGGAGATCTTTATTCACAATATAAATAATTTATATTATTTTTTATTTAGTATTATTTAGTAACAAATATGTCATGGAATTGTGGACTTTTGCCTTTCTTAAGTAAGGAAATAAGATTTTAGTAAATTAATTTATCAAATATATTCCTATTAAGCCCTAAATTTAATGCATTTTTAGTATTACATCATCATCATCAAAACAGTCGTAATGTTTCACTGGTAGTATTAGCTTCCCATAAAATTAAGAGGGGTTGTCATAATCCCCACGTTTGGCGGGTGGTTAAGGGTTCGCAGATTATATTACTCAGATACAGACTGCTGCCCTTCTACTGGTTTTTGCTGCCATAGTCGGCTCGTACAGTACATTCCCATGAGAAGGAAAGGGGTGCCCTATTGAACTAAAATAACACGGCTTAAATATATAGAAAAAACTGTTTATTGAAAGTAAGATAATGAGACCATATGAAACAATATTGATAGGCATTATTATAATTCTAGCCGACAATAATTATTGTTAACATTATGTGTGAAATTTATTAAAAAATTAAAAGATATTTCAATAACCCTCGAATTATATTCAGAACTGTGATTATTATTTACGAAACGCAAGCGAAAGTAAAGCCTACACGCTGGGTACATATATGCATATACTCATGAGCTTTGTGTTGCCGCTGCCGTGCCGTAGGTTTATTCTGTTCTATATATCATATGAATAGTGCACATTCATATGGTATAGAAAGCAGGATACGTGTTTCCCTAGTTCATTTACATACAGTGACATCTGAAAAAACTGAAGAATTACAAACTGCCATTAACACACTAGTACGAATTCCCCCTTCTCCAATGAAATAAATTTTCAATACGATTCGAGGAGAATCCGATTTTAGTGTGACCAACACAGTAAAGAGGATGAACAAAAATTGATGATTATTCTTACCTTGTATAGATTAGTTTATTTCTTTTAGTGTACGAATATTAATGAATCGATGGCCGGTATTAAAAGTTAATGTACATACTTGCACTACAATTAAGTACTTACGTACTTCAAATTCATACAGCTTCAAAATTAAATCCATATAAAAACTTTTACTATAATACATACCATTTACTATAAAATAAATAATATTCATAAGAATGCATAGTAAATAACACGAATACCTTTTATTTGATTATGTTATAAAGTCTTTACTTATTTAATATTAGTTACTTTTATTAAAAAGTTTATTATTTTTATACTATAATGAAATATATTATACGTTGTTCTTTGTTCTTAAATTTAAGGTTGAATCCGTTTCCAGTATATGTAGGTATTCCATTGCGTTAGGATCATATGTGGACAGAAAACAAATTAAATATTTTCTTGTACAAATCCTCAAGACAAGGGTCTCCCAATATAATGCGAGATAAAGTTCTATCTTTCTGAAATATACTTTTATACAATGTGAAACAACACAATAATTATTATTAGTTTTATACATTCAGTTAAAATAAAAATGTAATTATAAACACCTTATATAAATAAGTAAGGGGTTCAAAAATCAGTTCCTAAAACGGGCTATCAAACGATAATTCCCACTTTTATGTCAGCCGAATGCTTTTATCTTACATTTTATTGACGTCGTACAAAATCCTCGAAATGAATTAAATGGGATTTTGTGATTGAGGGCAACGTATTGTACCTACATTCATAATGTATGTATATAATATTCCAATATTGATTTTATTTAAGCAAGTAAAAAATATTAATAATTTTATAGATACTTATAAAACTATAAAATATTAAATATTATGTATTATATAATTATGAAAATATCACTTTACTAAAATTCGACTAAAATGTGTTTCTATCCGAAGATAATTAGCGTTCTTTTTATTAATTTTGAGTCTTATCATAGTAAAATATCGAAAGCACGCAGACAGCCCAACATATAGAAATATATGATATAATATATTTTACATGAAGTCCTAAATCAGGAAAAATTAGAATACATTGCAATTTAAATCAGAGTGCCGCTGAATTTCTTGCAGAAATTCACAAGTAAAATAATAATAAGTAGAATAAAATCGTTTAAAGATTCTTGCCTTATACTTTGCACAAAACTATTATTTGCTTGTAAATGAAAAACAAACGTTCATTAGAAGTATACAGTTTGATAGATTACACTTCTTCTCGCGTTAGTAGACAGGAAAAAAGAAACTAAAAGTCATCGAAAAGTAATTTGTGATTTTGTACGAGTAAATAGAGAATTGTTTCTTAAATTCATAATGGATTTTTACTCTTAGTGTTTTCAACACTAAAATCTGATCGGAGTTTGGTTGATTGCAATTCGGAAAATGAATATCCTAAAACAGAATAAATAGATAATGCGTGTGGAAGAAGCAAGGGAAATATGCCGAGATCATATCAGATGGAGATCTGTGGTCTCTGCCTACCCCTACGGAAGACAGGCGTGACGATATATATGTATGCAGAATAGATAGATGTTATCATTAAATTCATGTCAGATTAGTATTCACTCACTATTAAAACCTGCATCTTTTACCGTACTGTGGCAAAAATCTGGCAAATGAGTTTGTGAGAGTATTGGTTTTTCATACTCAGACAGAGTTTGAAAAAGCATCACTCTCACATGCGCAAAATAATGGTAAATGTATGTATGGTGATATATGGTTGTAAACAATTTATAAAAATTAATAGGGTACACTTTGGATATTTTAAATAATATGGTAGAAGATGCTTTCTTGTTTTTAATTAAATATCACATTAAGTTATTGAGTGACAAGCAAGTGGGCGTGACTAATCATAATCCTTATATCTTTGACGGCATTGGTTTAGTGGCCTACATTCATTTTGATATATTTAAAATCAAAAGTACAATAACCTGTACCGAATTGCCACTCATTCAGATCGACATTTTGCTTTGTGGCAGATTGTGTGGTAGAGACATTCAGTAGCAGAAACTATTTTACACATCATTCAAGATGATCTATCCCTCCGCGACACCGAAGAATTTAGTCATTTGATATGATCTTGGTCAACGACACGATTTGAACCGCTAGATGTAATAATCAGTCGAGAGAGAAATCGGTAATACTGGTGGCCCTGAGATGAAGAAAATATTCTATATGCGGCCGAACTCATGTCTTATAAAGTTGGATTGAAGACGTTGCCGTTTACATACATATGCATTAATATTCGTAAACTATGGAACACAAGGTCGAAGGCTTAAACATTTACTTTTTTCGACGTTTTGATACATAATCAGTGAAGCTTTGAAGAACAGATACAGGTTCATAACCATTTCAAATACGGGGAAGTACCACACTCTGGCAGAAAACCGGCGTCCGAGTGTTAGTTTAGCTACCGCGCTTCATCCGGTGAGCGATTGAGTTCCGGTGGACCAACCCCCCTACCCCTCCAATAATGACCATTCCCTTAAAGGCCGGCAACGCTTCTGCAGTGCTTATGGCACCGTGGATGTCTATTGGCGGCATTGATTGCTTTTTTTGGCTCGTTTGCCTTCCTATCCCATAAAATAAAGTAAGTAAAAATTAGTTTCAAAACTAAGCCATACATGTATTTAGGTTCCTCGAATAAAAAAGGTAACAATTTAAATGGGTTATATATTTAAATCGGAAAGTAAAACGTTACATTTTTCATCTTATGTCGGTATCAAATTTTACGACACTTCCCTTATACGGCTTTTTCACGACCTTAGAATATTAAGTATATTTAAGTGTCAATAAATCTATTGAACGATTTGAAGCGTCCAATAAATGTGATTTAAAGGCTCAAATATTATAAATTACGGAAATCAATGAAGTGCATATAGGATTTACGTCAATTTAAATTTTAATATTTTTATTAAAGTATTTTGTACTAGTTAATGATTGAAACAAGGTATTATTTATTTATATGATTATTTAACCTTAATTTATAGGTAAGATATATAAGGCTAGCAAACTAAAGTGGCAATGGGCTGGTCACGTTTGTCGGAGATCCAACAATCGTTATACATTGTGGAGACCGTGCGTGGATGGTGCGACAATCTGCGCAGGGCGGCTTGCAGAAACTGAATGCGTGAAGCCGAAGATCGGGCTAGGTGGCGCTTAATGGGGGAGGCCTATGTCCAGCAGTGGACTACCGCAGGTTATTGATTGATACATAAGGCTAAGACAATGCTGTGAAGCGTTCAATACTAGTTATTTTATGTGTGATCTTTATGACATATTAATTAATTAATGTTACCGTATCTGCCATATTTCATGTTTTAGCTCACGAACTTCCAATGTGCAAACGTTACGTCCGATTAAAGTGTAAAAGCCCACAAGCAATCCTACAATACAAGCATTAATTAATCGCTATATACTGCCCAACAATAATTTAAAATTATAACTAATATTGTAGTAAAAAGAAATAAAGATTATATATATATATATATATATATATATATATATATATATATATATATATATATATATATATATATATGCACCCTTCACATTACTTTTTAGATTTTATAACTATGTTCTATATAAATTATGAAGTTGAATTATTATTAAGTTATGAACCTAAAATATATAATTTTATAAAGTTTATAAATAATATTTGATATAATATTTACTCAAAATATCTATAAGTCTCTTGTTATTAGCAGACTTTATAGAGCAGAATGAAGTATAAAAATGGACGAGCAATAGCATCATACATTATCAGTGAAAAAATAGGTTTATTAATACTAAGATCAGTAATAATAATTCCTAGACCAATAAAAACTTCTAATATGAGGTCCCTTACGATGTTAATTAACAGTAAATTATCACCCTAAACTACGTTGAATGCTAAAATTAAGTCTTTATATCCTATTTCTCAGTGCGAAGTAAAATTATGAGTATCATTTATCAAACGGTTGCTATTGTCATGATAAAGGCGATAGCTATTAAAGTCTGTAAATAGCTGTTAGATTCTTTATGATAAGTTTTATAATTTATTGAATACTTGGTGTTATCTACGACGTAACGTGGAATTTAAAAAGACAAAAATTATTATTAATCCTACGTATTTAAAAGGCTTTCATTTTGATTCATATTTTTCTATTTATAGAAACGTATCAGCGACGTGGTTCGCCACCCGTCACGTCCTGATTGTCACGAGGGCTCTTGCCCTCGTGACAATCAGACAATCAAAACGACTAACGGATAGCTCTTTCGCTACGACGAATGTGAGAGGAAGGATGGATGAGTGTGGAGGAAGCAAGGAAGGAGTGCTGGAATCGTAACGAATGGAGATCTGTGGTCTCTGCCTACCCCTACGTGAACCAGGCGTAACGATATGATTGATTGCGTCGTATGCGTGATTTTATGCAGATTATAGTCTTAAAATGGTGTACAAAAATGATTAGATATTTAGCAAATTTTTAAATATTATTACATACTACTGAACATAATTTTTAAAATTTAATAATAATTTTAAAAATTATGTTAAGTAGTATGTAATTTATATCTACGTAAAATTATTCGACATATGCATGATCATGGGCTCATTTAATATAATTTTATTAGATGTAATGGCGTTGTTTGCACTAGGACTTTTTTAACTTTTTGAGGAGCCTTAAGTTACAGGTTGAAGACAAAGATAATGACGATGAAAACTCGAAGTTCTCTCTTCAGTCTTGAACCCTTGATGAAACAATGGAAGACACATTGTAACATTAGTGAAGGGTCTAGTAGCGATCCAAAAGTATTTCAGAAGCGATGGAGACCTCAGCCTGGTCCGCATTCTTCTTGAAAAAGTAAGTGTAACCTAATATACTCAATATTGAAGCAAATGCCATGTATCTAACCATAATTATATTTCATATACGTACTATAAACTGCTGCTTTATTGTTACGTATTAATAAATTAGTTTATAGAACGAAAATTAAACAACTATTTATAAACAGAACTTCAGTACAATTATATGACGAGATATAGTTACCAAGATAATATCATACGCTTTACATAAAACTGAAGCGTAAAGAAAAGGGAACAAGAAGGTAATTTAACCTTTGGGTCTTCTAATCTTCTTTGACTACAAAGGACGATGTGAAGTATTGTTGACCCTTGATATTAAAACGTTGCAGAAAATATTGGAATCATATATCCAGGGCACTTCTTTATTACTTTCTAGGGACAATGGAATTGAAGCAGGCACAAGTAATGTAACTCGTTGGTCAAGCGGTGTTATGTTCCAGGTCGTAAATAGGTGACTTTTATGATGTTTTACTAATGCCTTTCCCATAGTTCTGAAGATATTTTAAGGTCATGACACGGCTAAATCAGGTTTGAAAACTCTTACAACAGTCGAGTAGACAGATCATCCTAAAGGATATCCCTCCGTTACGAAAATAGTTTTCGTAGAGATCATGTCGGACTTCTGTCGCCTAAAAACCGCGGTCTTTTTCTTCATATAATTTGTAAGAACCGCGAGAGAGTCTTCCACACACACTATCGCAGTCCCTGAGCTATAAAAGTCGCAATTTGCAGGTAAGGGCAATCGTAAAGACCGCGCTGTACTGTAAGACAGTAAAAACATGATAGTGCACGGCCTAAGCCTAGATTATGCAACAGTTGTACATCATTGTGCATCCATTGTGGATCACTTTCTCTCCCCTCTCGCAGCATTCTTCAGACATAATGAGCTAACTTTCTTCGAGAGCAATTTTAGGCATTCAGTTAGTTAATATCAATAATATTTTAATAAGTATTTTAGAACACGAAATATAAAACGTATACTAAGCAATGTCTTGGAATTTCAGTGGGGTTAATTGGAAGTTTAGTTAAATTTTAAATTGCACATGAACACAATGAATGGAAAAAATAAAAAATAGTACACTTATGTAGTACTGCTGAAAAGACAAGTTCTGGGTACATCGTTGATGGAGTTTTTCTCCAGTCTTTCCCCAGTTTACGAATTGTAAATTATTAAGAAATGTACAATATTTTTTGTAATATAATTATTAATTTATATAAGTATTTTTTGTAATAAATGCTACGAAATTTGACGAAAAAATTAAACGCATTGCAAGCACTTGTCGTTTTAAGCTTAATTTGTATTACAAACTTATTAAAGTTTGATATGTATTTTCTTAAAACCTGAGTGTTCCCTTAATCGCAAAATTTAATATTTTATGCTTGTCTTGTGTTTTTCTTCAGCACCTGGTCGTGCAACAAACAGTCTATACTCGTAAAATTTGAAATAAAGAGGGTCCATGCTAATAATGCTGAGTATACATGCGAGTGTTCACATCTCAAATTGTGCATTTTCCAATGTTGTAGTTCGATGTAACTTTGTTCCTTTTTTTAAAACAAAAAGAAAATAATAATAAGCAGATTTGTTCCAAATAGTAAACAAGGAAGCGAATCACCTTATGATAAGTAATCACCACCGTTCATGGACTTCTGCAACATTACAAACAAAGCAGAATGATTTCCTCGTTAAGGTAACATGTGAATAATTAGATGTGAAGATGGATGTATATATCATATATATATATATATATATATATATATATATATATATATATATATATATATATATATATATATATATATATATATATATATATATATATATATATATATATATATATATATATATATATATATATATATATATATATATATATATATATATATATATATATATATATATATATATATATATATATATATATATATATATATATATATATATATATATATATAAACAGTCTATACTCGTAAAATTTGAAATAAAGAGGGTCCATGCTAATAATGCTGAGTATACATGCGAGTGTTCACATCTCAAATTGTGCATTTTCCAATGTTGTAGTTCGATGTAACTTTGTTCCTTTTTTTAAAACAAAAAGAAAATAATAATAAGCAGATTTGTTCCAAATAGTAAACAAGGAAGCGAATCACCTTATGATAAGTAATCACCACCGTTCATGGACTTCTGCAACATTACAAACAAAGCAGAATGATTTCCTCGTTAAGGTAACATGTGAATAATTAGATGTGAAGATGGATGTATATATCATATATATATATATATATATATATATATATATATATATATATATATATATATATATATATATATATATATATATATATATATATATATATATATATATATATATATATATATATATATATATATATATATATATATATATATATATAAACAGTCTATACTCGTAAAATTTGAAATAAAGAGGGTCCATGCTAATAATGCTGAGTATACATGCGAGTGTTCACATCTCAAATTGTGCATTTTCCAATGTTGTAGTTCGATGTAACTTTGTTCCTTTTTTTAAAACAAAAAGAAAATAATAATAAGCAGATTTGTTCTAAATAGTAAACAAGGAAGCGAATCACCTTATGATAAGTAATCACCACCGTTCATGGACTTCTGCAACATTACAAACAAAGCAGAATGATTTCCTCGTTAAGGTAACATGTGAATAATTAGATGTGAAGATGGATGTATATATCATATATATATATATATATATATATATATCATATATATATATATATATATATATATATATATATATATATATATATATATATATATATATATATATGTATATATATATATATATATATATATATATATATATATATATATATATATATATATTAAGTTAATCGAGGTAGAACTCTAATTCTTAATGCTCACTCAATTAAGACCTGTAAAATTTGTGTACTGCCCCGAAAAAATCCCGATATTCTTTCTATTTACACGTTACAAATTTGGTAAAAAACATTAAAAAGTCAATTATAAATTTAAAACAAATCAGATAAATCCGATTTTATGGAGAGATTTATACAGGTATAATATATATTTAGATCTAATGCTTTTATAGTTGCATTTAAAGCAAAGTGTAAATTAATTTACTGTTTTCATACAAGTTTTTATCTATTAAGCGAGAACAAATTACAAAACCGATCAACGAGGTACTAGAAAATATTTCGAGAAATAAATATTCCGTTTTGCTCTAGGAAAATGCTCATACAATTAATCAAACTGAATAGCGTTCAAATGGAAAAACAAAAAGGCATGTGATGCTAGTGAAACGCTTCTGCGAGCGCCTGATCCGTTTATGTTCGTTTTTCTTGTGAGTAACAGGAACATTTTGGAGTGTTTCAACACTGAAGGTACACTGTTAAATTAAAGAAAATGAATAAGATTAAAATAACAATTTTATTCATTATATGAATAAAATTGTTATTAAAATTATTTAATTAATATTAAATCAAAATAACAATTTTATTCATTATATAAATGAAATCATCGTTCAAAACTTATAATGTTAAAATTCTTAACTTATAATATTAAAGCACCTTAAAATCTTACACTAAAATGCCAAATTTAATACATTTTTTTATTAAAATATAAATGTATGCATTATATTTTGAAATTTTAATCAAAAGTATTCTTACGGATAACATGTTACATTCACAATGCCATTATTTGATTTTAGTATTAATACCTAAACGATCTCTAAGTGCAATCACTATTGATATGAAATAAATTAAAATATAATAGTCAAACAAGTTAAAACTTTGTTAATAAGTTAATACTTTCTTTAAGATTATTAGTTAATAAATCTCATTATTAATAATAAATTATAATAATCAATACATACTTGCGACATAAGTTGATAATTATTTTAAAGACGAATAGCAATATTTTCAGATTACTATTATTATTTAAACAATTTCAACTAGGCTAGTAATGCAAGCATAATATGGTTTACATCAAGTCACATTGTAGAAACGAACTCATGATCTTAAACCGGTTATGGTTGGGTCCTCACCATGCAGACAAATTCGACCCTCATCGGAAAAGAGTACAGTTGCCTAGTATCCAAAATAGGCAATTTCTAGCGAACCTCAATCGAATAATCTGGTGCTCACGGAGTAACTTGGGGACCCGTGCTGGTCGTCGACTGCATATATCAGCCACTAAAAGCCTCCTTTTCACATTCCATAGGCTAACTTGTGCTCCTCGTACCTTTTAATGGGTTTTTTTGAAGTCTATGTTACTGCATTTTCGTTTCCTAGCCTGACGCCTGAGTCTCTAAAAAGTTGTTGTTTTGTGGTTGTGTGCAACGTTTTCTTCCAGAATTTTGCCTTTTTTGAACAGAACCTGTCTCTTGGTATCGAGTCCAGTCTCTTTGGAAGGTTGAACGACTCACGTTTAACCGCTGTGACACATAAGATTGGCTACACCCCTATTCCAGCTGCGCTTTAATTTTACTAGCTCCTATTGTTTTTTCTGCCATTACAATAGACACAAAGATATTTGTTTTAAGTCATAATAAATCAGGATGATGTGACAAACATAAATTTTCGATTATAAATAAAAAGAAGTTAGTTTTAGCTGCCTGATAACCTTCAAACAACAATGCCGCGAAAAGTAAGTAAAAAGCCACAAACTCAAAAAGTGATTATTTTTTTTAAAATAAAAGCTTCGACTTTGGAAATAACTTTTTTTTATACCCAGACTCTTTATTAAGTGCTGTAACATAGTATGGCTATTAAAACCCCTTTTGAACTAAATTATTACCAATAATGTAGAAAAATCAAAACCGCCCGTTTTTTTGCAACGGAGTGTATATTTATCCCAATGCAGGAATCGAACCCGCGACTATTGTTTCCGTAATATGACGAATATGTAATTTATTTACGACATAATTGGCTCAAAGTTACCGCTCTCAGAGTTAGTGGAGTAGGTTCGACTACAGAACCAGGACAAATATATGTACCACCTATTGAGTCAGTGTGACTCGCCAATTCGCCTGAGAAACGTGTAAATGTCCATTCCCTGAGAAATGGGGAGGCCACGCAAAATATTTAATTTATATTAAAATTCAAACACACTGCCTTGGGTAAGAAACCATTCTAACCACAGAGGTAAACAATAAAAAAAGGTCAGCTTAAATAGAACAAAAAATTACAGCTAAAATATTTTATAGGACGCATTTGTATGGTAGCAGGGGCGTTGCTATTGAACTGAAAAAGAGTCTCAATTCAAATAGATCCAACATTCAATATTTATTTTTGGTTCTCGATACAATCTTTTTCGTATTTGTTACATTGAAATAAAAGATACTTTTTGGTGTTTATTGATGAGAGTAATAAAGCGTTCTAATACATATTTTTCATATCTTTTATTTATAACATTTGTAGAAACTAAATCTATATTTTACAAGACAAAATTTCCAAGTCGAAAGCAAGATCAGCAGGAAAAGACATAATTACATCAATATCAAACTATTGATGTATATTAGTGATCGATTAATATTTACATAGATTGATTGTTTCCTTTTTCATAATAAACTGAAATTCACTGTCGCTTAAAACTATAATTTATAGTTGTAGAATACACAAATTATATTCTATCTGGACAGTTAGAACTTTTACTTAGCTAAGATCCGCGACAAACAAACAACGATAGAAAATTAGTAATATGTGTTTTCCTGCAGGACGAAGTGGATTTACAGGAAACTTAAACTAAATCTTACCGAAAAACGGCCGCCAGCAACTCTACACCTACTAACCACTATACACAACACCATACACACTACCACTTTTCCACCTTGCAAAGGACATCTTTTTGTAGAATAAGCAGTAAGAATTTGGGTACGTCATGCTCGCTTAAAGATCTCTGCTTGCGGTGGTGTTGTGTAAAGGGGCATCCAATTCCCTTTAAAATGGTTGAGGAGGGCAATGGCTGCCACGTGCGTCAACTTGTGATTAGGTGCTGCTTGTGGAGGCTGAGGCCCTACTTTGTTTTGCATTTTGCATTGTTTCCTCTCACACCAGTATCTAGAATATATCTATAAGGTTAAATAGTGCATTGTAAAAGGCTATCTTTTTTTTATGGGATAGGAAGGCAAACGAGCAGGCGTGTCACCTGATGGATACTACTGTATTAGGTATTTAAAGGCACAAGAGTAATTTCATTTTGTCACATCTACTATTAAAAATATATTAATTTACATAGAAATTAATTTTTTACATTAACAGCACATAGTTTAAATTACATAACCACTAGAGAGTAGATTTGGCAGAATTCTAAAACGGGTATCAGGTGTTAATGTGGCACACATGGTAATTTATGCGCATGTGATAAGTGATTTCTGTACGTGAACATGCAGCAAAAGGGCAGAAATTATACGAGCATTCTGAATTTTGACTTGAAAATGGTATCGTTCATATTGATATTGCAGGTATATTTCGAAAATATATCTTATATAAATTGCTATACATTTGTCAAAAGTTAGTTTATTCTCAGTCAAGTTTTTTCTTTACTTTGATCGAATTAGTATCACAATTATGTCAGTGTCAAGTAAAATACAATTATATCATACCTTTTGAAATGTAACTAGTCAGCTTGTCACATTACGTGTTGATAAAATGGTGGATATTCTAAAACTTTCTATAATTTTTTTCGCCCACCCACCAGTCACGATACAAGCGTTTATTTCATATCACTTCAGTTATACGCCTTAATCGAACTATATTGCATAATACGCTACCACAATTAAACAATATAACTGAAATAACTTTATAAAAATTAAATAAATACACAACGTCATTGATATCAAGTTTGCGCGAAAAGTCAATCAAGCAATTAATAATATTTTGTAATGACGTTCTTCTGAAGGCAAAAGAAATGACGACTAAGCAGTTTTTTAAAAGCATTTAATTTAAGCATTACATTTCTTTGTTGTATTATCGTTGGTCTTTTCCCAACCAGAAAAGAACAATGGAATATATATAATATTGTAAAAAAGAAAAAAAGAGTTTTAAAAGTAGAAACTGAGTACGTTTCATTTTCATAGAATAAGTTTAGTCTCAAGTAAGACTATGCTGTTACAAAATTCACATTGTTTTAGCTTTGATATATGTATGTATGTATATATGGAGGCTTTTTATGCTATACTTATAACGCATAACCGCTAGCAAATGTGTAACTAAACCATTGACTCACTGGTATATTCACCTTACTTACTCACGTAACTTTATTATATTTACATGTGTATACACACATGTAAATATGATAAAGTTACAATTCTAAAAAGGTAATTTATTGGTGGTATGAAGAAAATTTAAATATAATAACAAATAAGTAACTATTTGTTATTATATTTAAATTTTCTTCATACCACCAATAAATTTTTAATGATTTAAAAATTTACCGAAAAATTTCTCCTTAATCGGTTTTTAGATAACCTTACGAAGCCTGTCTACTTCAAACAAGAAAATATAAAAGGTTTCTACTGATTCGTGAGACGCGAGTAATATCAAGGCAAACGCTTTCTTTGTATTTGCTTTTATACAAATTGAATATAATTTCTAAATTGTGTGGGTGTTAAAAAATAATTTACCTATTATGTAGTAGATACCTTTATATTTAGATGCAAAAACAAACAATATGTAGATGCAAAAAATTTAAATGATTCGTAATGTAAAAGCTTCGCCACTGTGCCATTGAGTTCCGTAGAGTAAAATTTTAACAATATTATTTTCATGTGTTTGAAAATATTATAGTATATTAGTATAATAAATAAACCAAAAATTGTATATTAAATAAATATACATTTTTTCCCACTATCAACACCCTGCGGCAGTCGAGTGGTAGTCATAGAATTCTTCTACAACGCGCCACGATCTTCGGATTCACGCATTCATTTTCTGCCAGCCGCTTTGCGCAAATGCTCTCTGCATCTGATCATGATAATGATTAAATAATGAAGAACAACCGTTAGCATATAAATTATAAAATAGTAAATTACAGTCATAAAGCAATTTATGCTTTCGTAACAACTAGTACGGTATAACGTGATAAGCTGTGACTATTATTTTGAAGCATTGTATCGTATGACACCCGTCACGCTATGAAGGTGTAGGCGAGATTAAACACGTTGTTTAGACGTAGTGATAAATTTAAGGGGGCGACATTACCAACACCTGCTAGACACGAGATAATTAGCTTCTTAATTGTTGGTAATATATGAATACGACCTTTATAACAAACTACTTTAGTTTACTTTTATAAAGTCTACTTTAATGGCGGATGAGCCACGCATGAATGGGCCGGCTCGACTAGACAAGACTAGACGAGACTTTACACTTGATTTATCACAGAATGTCGGCGTTAAGTAGAAATATTTAACTGTGTTACCGCGTTTTGTACGGCCATTGCCGGGATCAAGGGGGCTAATTCCTCTCCCTTTTCTTTACATCCTTCTTGCTCTCCCATTAAATCGTTCTTACCCTTAAGATAATAATGAAACTGCATTGCCCTCGATGTTGCAGATGTCCATGAGCGGCAATGATTACTTATCATCGGGTTACCTGTTATCTCGTTTACCTCTTACATTAAAAAAAAAACACAAACAGGCAGTTTATAATATTTGAACTTAAAACTCTTATGTGTATTTTATATTATACTTAAATCCAGTCAAGGTTTTCATGGATCAATTATGGATAATTTTCCTTAAATGATACAGTTCATTGTAATTAATAATTTAATAAAATACTTGTAGCAATGATAAAAGCTTTTAATATTCGATGAAGAAAATAGTTTCTTCTTTACGTACTATAAAAAGAAATGAGTTAATTTATAGATAACGTTAAATGAAAATAGGTTGCGGAAACCTATAACGAGTTTCATACATCCTTAATTGGTAAACTACAGTGTGAAATGGTTGTTAAACTAAATACAGATTTGTGCTCTACACATTAACAGCCATGTTCATTGGATAATTACGGCCACAATGAGTAAACTCAAATATAAATTCGCAATTTCGCAGTGTTAAATAAGTTGCACAAGGTTTTTGACGTCTTTATGTATGTAGATGAAAACCAGATACAGAGCAAAATGGAGGACAATCTTTATAAAGGCCAAGACCAAAATAGGATGTAGCGCCAAAAGAAACAAGTAGTAGTTTGTTTGTCAGGAAAAGAGTCTTCCTTTCCATAAAAAAGAGACGCCCTACATCCAGTTTCAATACTTGGCATAATTAATGCAAAATGATCTTTATACAAAATAATTTACTTCCTTTTATTATAACTAAAATACTCTAATCATCATATAATATCATTCTTATTAATTAATTAATAATTATTATATAAGAAAAGGTAGGTGTAAGTAACAAATGTGTCACTAGTTCAAAGTAACACTATGCCGGCCGACTATGCATAATTTATTGTATTACCGCGTTTTGTACGGTGAATGCAGAAATCCGAAAGTCCTAATTCTTCCCATTCTTTTACTCCATTTTTATCCCTTCACTTCTTTCTTCCCCTCATATTATTCACATACTAATCATAATATCCAAGGTCGAAGCTGATTGCTTACAATCAAGTGACCCTCTTACTCTCTTGCCTAACTTCTTCCATAAAATAAGAAATATATATGCTATTTAAGCATCAAATATAAATTGGACTTTTGTCGTCATCAGTGGCGTTGTGTTTTTATTTAAAAATCATAATATCGCATTTCTATTTCACTCAATATTATTCACTGTAGTTCGATTAGTGTGTAGAAGTGAAGTGATATGAAACAAATACGCTAATCGTGACTGCAAAAGTCCATAATGAGTTTTAGTAGAATGGTTACATTTTATCAAACAATAACGTGATAATCTGACTAGTATAATACATTTCACGATATTTGTTATTATTTTCATTGACATTAACATAAAAGATAATTGCTATCAAAAGAAGTATAATTTGGATATATTTTGTTTTAAATTTCCTTGAGTGAAATTGTGTAATTCTTGAAGACAATAAAGAATCATCAAACCTAACTGGTGTGGACGTTTTCATTTGTATTATTAAGTAAGGCAATCGAATCCAAACAAGAGCCCAATTTACAGCTAATTAAACTTAAGGAGCTGCGGCTGTATACAGTGAGATCGCGAGCGAAAGTTGTGATCGCCTTAATCATATCGAAGAGGCTCCGCCGCTACGCCTTCTTTAACGAACCATTACGAACATTATATCGCAATTTTTCTTTTAGTATTCTATTAATGGGACCAAATATAAAAGAAAAATGATATTGGAATGAATAAAATGAAAACTTCTTTTGGCGCATTGAGATATCTTTGTTAGTGGAATGCGTTCGCGTAAAAGGTCTGTTATTTTGTATTTAAAGTATTCATTTCTGTCGGAAATTCCTATAAGTGTCTAGGTTTTTTTTTTTCATTTAGTAATTTCGTTGGCATTATTAAGTTTTAAAGTCCAATATAGAGTGCACAGAATTATTAACAAAATAAGAATATTATTTTTCTTTTTCACAGCCCATATATTTCCCGACTGCTGGGCACGAGCATCCCCATTTCTGGAGGAACGGACCCACCACACACTTGTACAATATGGATTGGCGGGGTAACCAGACTCGGAATAAATATCGTGTAGGCCGTATATATGTATATTTATTCCGATGCGGAGATCGAACCCGCAACCATTGTTTCCTTAGGTGATAGTGCCACCACAAAACCATTTGGTCGTCATCGGATTATTGGTTAAAAACATGTTATATTTAATAATTGTAAGACCAAATGATGAAACACGTCATAGTTTTAAGAATGGTAAAAAAGCTAACTACGACTCACATGCTCATTGTTGCAGTTCTTTGAATATAAAAGTATAATTTATAATAGTCGTCTGTTCTATAAGGACAAACAGGAGCATAATTACTATCTAGCTTTTGTTCTTTTGCCTTTGGGAATCTCTTTGGTAGTAAAACATTATCTTGTCTCTTTATTTGTACAAGTGTAAAATTTGTACTATGAAATATAATAGACATTAATTCGTAGCTGTTTGTTTATAGACGTAACATAAATCGTCACCTTAATGTCTTGATCACTAACTTCTCTCAAAATCTACAGCTATTAGTCCCCCTACGATAGCCTAAGCATTTAATGACCGTTTGGCTCAGTGCTGTGTGGGTAAGATTTGCTTTGCTGGTATGGAAAAGATCATAAAAAAAACCTGTAAATTTATGGAAAATTATTAATTAATGAAACAATGAATATGTGATGATGTATCTCGACTTTTCTGTATATATTTTACATTACAAGTTATGGGGCAGAGTTCGAACCCGGTTGAATTGTTTTTAAATATAAATAATAACCTTAGTCGGTACATGCAGGGATTTTTGTATATGTATTATTTTGTTTATGAAATTAAAAATTTATGTTCTGGATGAGTGGCGATCTACTACGGTGCGTTTCTCTCGTAACTTCTTTCCACGCACCACCAGTTTGTGGAACCAGCTACTCTCGGCGGTCTTTCCAAACCGTTACGACATTGGAACCTTCAAAAAACAAGCCTATATATACCTAAAAGGCCGGCAACGCTTCCGCGACTCCTTTGGTGTCGCGGTTGTCCATGGGCGGCGTTGATTGCTTTCCACCAGGCGACACGCTTGCTCGTTTGCCCTCTTATCCCATAAAAAAAAGAAAGCATTAAGCAAAGAACCAACCGCCGCTTATGAAATTTTACAGAACTAAGATCACTGAAAATACGTTGCCTACTTTAGGGTAAGGATGTGAAAGAAGTACGTTTTGGAAAGGCTAAGGAAAGGTTCAGTATGGAAATAGGAATGGGAGGGGGTAGAAGGAGGGGGAGGGTGTTAGGCCATACGAAGCGCAGTAGCTAAGCTAGCACTTAGACGCCGGTTTTTGTGCGGGAGTGTGGTACTTCCCCGGTCGAGCCGGCCCATTCATGTTACAGACAAATATTATACCATTCTTGATAAAGTATTCGTCTGCAGCGTGGCTCTACCGCTATTAAAAAAACTTAAGCCTTTTAAGATATATCCCGTACAGTTAATACTTCTAGCTTGCTGTATAAGAATGGGCTTGAATGATATAATATCTATTACTTTTGGTATGTTAATGGAAATATCCTCATTGCGATGATATTTTTCCAGAAATTTACGTTTACGGCATATCAAAAGAGATGTGTGGTTTATGGGAAACTCGGAGAACAAATTTGACACTTTAACAGCGCACAAATCAAGGCATAATGGACGACGGGACCGCTACGCGTACTACGCAGGTCCACAGTGATTAATATGACCAATTAACTCGAAGAGCCTGGGCTTTCAATGCAGTATATTTTGTTTACTTTGTTACAAACATGTCACAAAAGTATATCTAAATAGAATATAATATACCCATTGCTAACACCCCCAGCGTGAAGTTTAGGAAGAATGGAGTTAATCTATGTTATAATAACCTGTCATAAACAATTTCATTAATACATTTAATGGTGAAACTGTTTGTCGTTTTGAGGCCAGCTTTGCAAGTTTTCCTATATTATCGAGTTTGTTTTTAAATTAGCCGTTAGAGCTATCTTAAAAAATATTACCCAAATCACTTTGTTGTACACTTCGTTTAACTGAAATCTATTTTATATGAAACTGTCATAAATATTTTCGTTACTACTAACGATTATGATAAATTAACCTTATTAGTTTCAAAATATTATTGATGTACAATATGTGGACAGTCAAAAGTTTTACTTAGCTAATATCCGCGACAAGCAAAACAATAACAGAAAAGTAATAATGTGTGTTTTTTGTGCTGGATGAAGTGGATTTATTTGGAACTTAAACCAAAAACTTACCGAAAATCGGCCATCAACTCTCCACCCACCACACACTATACACAACACCAAACACACATTACCACTTTTCCATCTTTAAAACGACACGTGTTTCGCCCCAACTCGAGGCATCTTCACACCTTTGACTGTTCACATACTGATGGATTTCCGCAAAGTGACGCCTGACTCCATTAATGATGTACAATATTTAAATCATTGAATTTCCTAGTTTCCCATCATAAATATATTTATTAATTCAATCATTGCTTAATTAATCTTTTTTATTTATATCCCTATTTATTATATATCGCTGTATGTGTATTATTACTTGCCTGAAGTGAAAATTTATGCTTCGGCGACACACAAATCATACAACGGACAAAGTGGTGCGTAGCGGCCCGCATATGAATAATGTGTTCACTTCATTCAGATTATTCGACTATTCCTTTAGGTTTTTTCAAATTTTTTTGATGTTAAGAAACACATTGGTTATGTAGATTAATAAAATTTTAGCTTTGTTTTTATATGATTAAATTTCACGCACTAAACATCAATTTATATTTATATAAATTATTATTGATAAAAGTACAACTTCTTTGAGTTCTTTTGTAGAAGTTATATAATACGATTATTGGTTTTAATGCCATTTTGATAATATTGTAATTTAAAAAGCAATATCAAAAGGCAGTGCTAAGGAGATCGTAGGCACTTCACATTGACTGACACGTATCTAATATTTTGTTGGTTCAAATTTCAACGCTTTAATAACTTTTAGCTGCACACATTACTAGTTGATTTCTAAAGAACGAGAACTTCTTTGTTCAAAAGTGTTTGCATAATTGAATACGAACAAGTTTTAACGTGCAAAACAAAATCTAGTATAAATGATCAGTCATAACGCTTTCGTATATAAATAAGTATATAGTATGAAACAATACATTGATAAACATACTATGAAATGGAAAAATCGACGGCTGCAGTTATCTAGCCACAAAATTATTTGAAATAAGGATGAAATAAGGAATTATTTGAAATAAGGATTGAAATAAGGAGGAGGACAAAAGTAAATAAATAATCGTATTATCCGTCAAAATCCTATATGAAAAAAAAATCTTTTAAAAATAAGAAAAAAATGTGTAAAACCCTATATAGTTTATACTTCTGTGTTAATCAGTTTCGTAATTGAAACTAAATGTGATTTTTCTATTGTTGATTCACATGTTGTCTGATAGCATGTTTAAATGTGAGCAACTGATGGCACTCGCCGTCCGATGGGAAACTGGTGGTACAACCCGCCTGATGAGCCATGCGTGAAACATCGTGCATGCTGGCGTGAACACATAAATCAAACATTAACTCAAGCTTAATTAATCCAAAGCATTGCTTAAACTTAACTAGATACAAGCTATGCGTTTCACTTGCTTCAGCTGTTTGTACCACACAACATGCTTCGTTAACACATTTCTGATCAGCACCGAACGCAGTGTATAAGTTAGTGTGTATTTATATAGGTTTCTTTATATCATGTATAATCCAGCTTATATACCCTATATATATATATATATATATATATATATATATATATATATATATATATATATATATATATATATATATATATATATATATATATATATATATATATATATATATATATATATATAACACTACGTCCGAAACATCAATGCAAACAAATTCAGTTTTTCGTTTCCTTTTTATAACGATGTCAAAACATAAACTTAGTGTCTATGTCACAAAAACAGCTTTACATGTAAGGAATTTTGTATAATATTCTCTTAAGACTGCGAAACGTGTCCTTGTTTTAAATAATAACCTCCTTTACAATCGTAACGACACGACGACCAATGTCATTTTTCCCTTTTTGTCCTTTTTACATACATAAGTCATCTTTTAGATATGATTTTTTATACGCTTTCCTTTTTTATGATCCAACTTATATGAAACTTTAGCGTTTAACACTTTTTTACTTTACACTGTAAGATTTAAAAAACGTATGAATCTGTCATTCTAATTTATATTTATATATCATCGCATTATATATCAAATATTATTTAAAACAAGTAAAGCGATAATTAAACATAAGCAGTTATTTGTGAATTATGGAAAAGTTATGCTCAGTTACTCTGGTGGACATAATTTAATTAATTATAAAAAAAACTAAGCTTACCGTTTGTTATTTATGGTTAAATCGCGTGAAAATGTTCAAGTTAAACGGGTTGTAGTAATTACTAACTAAATACATTAGGGAAGGTTTTATCGTGTTAAGAAACTGTGGCATGTTATACAGATCAAGATCAGCTTCCTAATTTGAAGTCCAATTTAACTTTGCAACTTGCTTTTACTAACAACCTGTTTACTTACGATTTATCGTTTTACAAAAAGTCTTTATTTTTTAATGATATACGGGTATTCGAATTTTACTAACGACTGCAGCATTTTTTAATATTTTGTATACAGTCCATATATGACCCACTTCTTGACACATGCCTTCCTATTTCGGGAATCCTAGCCCAAGCATGCCTAGACTTAATATAAATACCTGTATGCAATACATATATTCCGTGGCACAAATCGAATCCGCGACCATTGACTCCGAAGGTGGTAAGGTCAATCTGAGCCAAGTAGCTCAATGAGGTAATTTATTGGCAGCAATCTTAAGTCCCCCGTCAATCCGTCTTAGCCTAGCGTGGTGGGTTACTATCCGTCCAAAAATGGGGGGGTCCTGTACTTAGCAGTGATACACACCTAACTAAAACGTATCAGGTATCTTG
Organism: Baronia brevicornis; assembly: GCA_031353405.1. Lineage (NCBI taxonomy): Eukaryota > Metazoa > Arthropoda > Insecta > Lepidoptera > Papilionidae > Baronia > Baronia brevicornis. Next base: position 155,172 of record JASFAT010000328.1, read on the forward strand.
TACCATGAATATATTTTATAAGGAATAATAATAATCTGCAACACTAAGGGTGCCGCGGCATCGTTTCCCACCTTAGGGTAAGATGGAAAGAATGGGAAGGTAAAAGGAGTTTTGCCACCGGCTCTCAACGTTCACCTAACTGCGCAGTAGAAAAGCTGAGCAAAGAAAAAGCTTTCGTAGATTATCTACTGCGTGGCTTGCTAGCTATTGTAGTCTTCTATGAGATGTATTTTTACGCATGAAGTGGCCCGTAGATACTCAAGATAAAGTTTGAAAAAAAAAGTTGCACTGAAAACTTTTGTCAATTTTTTTTTTCACACATATTCCTGCAGGAAAGTTCACTATAATATCTCTCCATATTAGGTTACATATGATCTTAGAAAGAAGCATTTTTCATAATTAATAAATTCTTAGGTTATGACTTATGATTTTATTATTTTAAGTATTTTATATTTATTAAACAATTATTACAAAAATAAAAGATGTAGGCTACGTTGTGGTATATTAGACTATCCTATCCTATCCTACTAATATTATAAATGCGAAAGTTTGTGAGTATAGATGTATGTTTGTTACTCTTTCACGAAAAAACTACTGGACAGATTTGGATGAAACTTTACAGTAATATAAATTATATATAGGAATAACATATAAGCTACAATTTGTAATGATTTTATGCAATTTTTTTTGGTCGTAATATAACGATACATGTCAATTAAGTTGGAAAAAAATCTGGCCTCTGAGAGCTACCTTGGCGTACGCTGCCTAAACCATTGGAGTTACACAAAGATGATGTACCGTAGTATTGTTTGTCTTGAATTGTTCTAAATAAAATCCGCGACAACATATTTTTATGCCTTTTATGTAGAAGCCACTATAACCAAAATTGTGAACCATAAATTAAGTAAAAAAAAAATTTATTTATTTAAAATGATCTGTCACGAAACTTAATGTGGCAGATCAAATTCCACGAGAGCGAAGCCGCGGGCAAAGGCTGGTAATAAATATGTATATCGTTTTAAAGGTTCCCATTTTTGTAGTCGAAATTAAATGTAGGTTATGCGCGACACAATTCAGTAATTGCCAACATCTGTTTCAGGGACAAAGTGAGCTCGAGCCTATTGTTAATTTTTATATTTCATTTTTAGTACCAGCAGGTGCTTAAATGATAAAAATTTAGCAGCCTATCTATTTAATATAAATGTATTTAACATAAATAATATAAATGTTTCCATGATTACGACAACATGCTCAGCGAATCGTCATTTTTATTGCCTGTAACATAGACAGGTGAAATTAAGAGTCGCTTCGAACAGACTTTTTTTTATGGGATAGGAAGGTAAACAAGCAGGCGTGTCACCTGGTGGAAAGAAATCAACGCCGCCCATAGCCTTCCACAGCGCCATAGGCAGTGCGGAAGCGTTGCCGACCTTTAAGGAAAGTGTCATTATGGGAGTGGGAATGAGAGGGGAAGGAGTAGAGGAAGGTGGAGGATGTTGGGCTTTCGGAACTCGGCCATTCACCGTACGAAGCGCGGAACGTAAACTACCACTCAGACGCCGGTTTTCTGCGGGAGTGTGGTACTTCCCCAGGCGAGCCGGCCCATTCATGCTACAGACAAATATTATGCCATTCTTGACAAAGTATTCGTCTGCAGCATGGCTCTACCAGTATTAAAACTTGTCGTGTGCTTAATTCGGTGGTTTCAAGGCAAGAGAGAGCTCGTAGACCTTCTAACACACATTTGTTGGAGTTAACCTGAAGGCGAGCAATGCCATCCAGCAGAAAAGGCTCCAAGCCTCCCAGTCACATCAATACTGAGCCTGACTGGATTGGGATGTTGTAGGATGTATCAATCCAGACAACATCCCGCAGATGGCGCTATTAAGGACTAACATCGTCTTACAACTCGATTGAATTATTTGATTACCTAAATGGCTAAGTGGTAAAACTACCGCCTCGCAGTCAATGGTCGCGGGATCGACCACGACTAGAAAGCGAACACTTCGTCCTGCGTCGTTCGGGTCTCCCCATTTGGAGGAACGGACGTAAACCCACAACACTTATCCAATGCAGGTTGGCGGGGTTACCAGACTCGAAAACATCTGGAGGTCATACATATTCCGATGACCCCGCTACTGAGCGAATTACTCGTCGTCCACGATAATCAAATATAAGATTTTACATTTTGTTTTAATTTATTTTAAAGCAACAATCGCTCACTTTGCGCTTACAATAAAAGATTATGGATTTACACGCATGGACTTACGCACAAGCGTTATTAGCTAAGTTGGAAAAAAGTTTTATTGATATCAAAACAGAGCTAGTCTTCGTTTATTAAATCTCATTAAGTCAAGATTTGATTACTCATTATCAATTAAAATCCTATCATCCCTAATCAAATCATTTTTTATGAGAATCGTTTAAATAAAACTATTTTAATTATGTTTCAGCAAAAAATGTTTCTCTATAATTTTAATTTTGCGGCGCTTTTATTGTATATAAAAGTATGTTTAACAGTAAAGTGCTAGAGAATCTACCAAAGTATATCGAATGAATAAATTAGTCATTTTGCGAGAGTAAAGTTGCGGCCACACACGGTAAAGCGTAATTCACAATTTTCATTAATATACCGGTAGCCAGCAGATTTTCATCGTTAATCAATTTCGACGTCCGGCTTTTGAATATCTGCTGCAATTTACGCTTCGATTTACGCAAATCTCTCCCTTTCAACGTATCGTTACGCAAAATTCAATCTTTATTAAAAAAATAAACATGGTTCAATATAATTAAAATTTCGGTTTTAATTAAAAGCATCAATTACGTGGTTATTAAGGATAGCGCTTAGGTCGGTCAGTATTTAGGCCAACTAAGGTATTAGGTTCGATTTTACATTAAACTATTAATGTGAAACATATCTCCCTAGCACAACTTAATTAAGAATCAGCAGAAGCTGTAGTAAAGAAATAGCTTAGTTGAAAAAGTTAAGAAAATTCTAGTTATATCAAACCAATGCAATAAAGTTTTAACAACATTTCGTATTTTTTAAAAAATCTTAATTTTCATTAAGTCGAATATTTTAAAAATAATTATAATATTTCCTTCAAGTTTTTTTAGGTTTTTTTTTTATAAGATAGGAAGGTAAACTAGCAGGCGAGTCACCTGATGGAAAGCAATCAACGCCGCCCATAGATATCCGCAGTGCCATAGGCAGTGTAGTGCAGAAGTTTCGCCGGCCTTTAAGGAAAGTGTAGCTTGTACAATGTATAAGAAGGTGTAAAAGCCTCAGCGTTAACATATCAATAACATATAGGTTGTGCAACGGCAGAATTAGGTTTCAACCTTAACTACACTTTTAAAGAAGGATTACTCGAAACCTAATGCTACAACCGGACACCTGATATAAAAAAAAGGTTGACTGGTGATGATAAAGCTACTATATTTTATTTAGCGCTAAGGAGAAGTATTCATAGACCAGTGATAGATATATAAATAGTTAAGGCGTGAGATTGATACCCCTGTAATCAATAATTTGCTCAGAGTGACAACTAAACTGAATAATAGCACTTGATAAATTCTACTAGTGAACCTTAAACACACATAATAAATGTAGAGTTGTGCGTACCAGAGAACTAAAGTCACCGACATAGCCTTTCGAATTAGCAAACTGAAGTGGCAATGGGCTGGTCACGTTTGTCGGAGATCCGACAATCGTTGGTGTAAACGAGTGCTGGAGTGGGGACCGCGTCTCGGTAAACGTAGTGTGGGATGCCCCGCGGCTAGACGGTGCGACGATCTGCGCAATGCGACTGGATGCGTGAAGCCGAAAATCGGGCTAGGTGACGGCCGCAGGCTGTTGATTGATACAAATTAGCATAAACAGATATTTCATTCGCTAAAACTTCACAGAATATAAAAACTATCTATATAGAATTTACGCGTTATATATTCGATATTATTATTATTTACCCAAAACAAACTTTTCAGAAGCCTTCCACGTGTGCATCATAGCCCAAAGGACTTATCGGTAACAAGTTTTAGTGAAGTTATAGGACGAAGTTTTGTGGTAACGAAGCAAGATAAACACAAGGGGTTACCCTTGAGTGTGGTTATTCGTGTTTTTGCATTATAAATTATATATAGTCAATAAATAAATAATAAGTAAGAAAACAAATAAGCGATTCCCATCCTCCTGCCAAGCATGGAGTTTTGTGACATCACCTCTCATTTAGGAGGGAGGTTAATGTCCAGCAGCGGGCTGTTATGGTTGTATTGTTTATTAACAAACTAAGTAGCTTGATTGAAAAAAACTAAATATGAACGTAATTATCAATGGAATCGATAAAAAACCGATAAGAACTCAAATTCTACTTTATAATTATTTTTTCTATATTTAGTTTTTTTTATAAGTTATGAGAAAGCTGTGTGCAAGCTTTCACTATGAAAAAACACATTAAACTTTTATCTACATCTTACTCACTAACTCACAATATAAGTTAAAACATAAGATTATATATAAAATAAATGGAGGGAGAAGCTACGCCTCCAGAAGGGAAGTTGATCTTCTGTACGCGATAATATCATATTAGTAAAAGCGATAACACTTTAAGTTCAAAGCCTTATACAATCATCACTAACATCATCAACTTACAGTAGTCAACTGGTGGCAAATCATAGATCTCCCCCCATGTGTTATGTAGCCTGCTCTTCGAATACACGCAGACACTTTAAGTTGCTAACTTGAAGAGCTGTCTATAGTTTTGGTAATGAAGCGAATTTTGTCATTCTAAATCATATTTATCAGAGGTTTACTCTTCGTAGCCTTCTGAGCTTCTTTCAGCTTGTAAAACAGACACTCGGTTACTTTCAACGTTTCAGCGCCGTAGAGAGTATAGGCAGGATGCAAGGCTGGAATTTTTTTCTCTTCAAGCCCTGGGATACAGAGCAATTCAAGCAGTAAACAAAAGTTTACCAAAAAATTCTCAAATCCTGATAAACTTTAATTTTAAAACTTGAGTTCTGTATATATTCATATGTATTTGTTAATAAGCGAGTATGAATATATTTATGAAAATATATTTAATATATTTAAATAAGTGTACCTGTTTTCATTTCATTTCTAGAAAGAACTAGAGCTAAATATATTCAGTATGTTATGCTACCAGTATATGTAAAACGTGAGAGAGCTTTGAGTTATAATACGAAGTTGAAGTAAAGGTTAATTCATTTACATAAATTAACGTCGACACTTGAAAAACTAAACTAGAACATCCAACTACGGTTAGCACTTTCGGATGTCTGTATATAAATTAAAACAGTTGCATCTGATTTTATAGCTAATTAATGCAATGTGTTGGTCACACAAAGGCAATGGGCTATTCACGACAACACAAAAAAAACCTAAATAAGGCAATGAGCTGATTACCTTTGTGAGTGGAGATCGCTCTTGGTAAATATAGTGTGGAACACCTCCCGGCTGGATGGAGTGGCGATTTGCGCAATGCGGTTAGATGAGGCGATGAGGAGGTGAGGCCTATGTCAAGCAATTGCAGGTTGAAGATGACTTATGATTTGCTTTACATTTTTTATTAGTTTATAAAATAAAAACATCTTTTAATTTTTAGCAGAAGATGCAAATAAACATACAGGTGACTTAGTAGCAAGTGATCACAGCCAGCTATAGATATCCATAAGGGCGGAATCGTTTCAGATGCGTTGCCTTTTTTTTAAGTAAATAATTATCAACGCAACAGTAGTCCATGTTCTCCATTAACGGGAGGATTTAAAATAACATATTTGCTCTTATTACTTGGATGGGAGTAGATGCTGCTCCCCATCTACTAGAAATTACTCACATAGACACCTCATATAATACCCACATAAAGAAATAAATTGCATTTGCCAGTTTGTGTTTTATCTTCCAAAAATTTATAATAACTTTTTCAATTAAAACTAAAGACACTAGAAATATGGAAATAGAGGTCAAAATATGTAGTGCTTGACATCAATCCGACTACGTTGCGGCCAGAGTGCGTACTTGTACAACTTTGTTGAGAACTGCCTCCACTCGTGTTGACTACAGTAAAAACGCATCTTTACAAACACACGTAAAATATCATCATTGATAAAATATTGAGGAAGTTTGGAGAATTAAGACACTTTGAAAATATTCTTATGTTCACTCCCATTATAGATCATTATATTATCCTTTTTTACGTGGAAATATATTAAAGATAAGCTAGCAAACTAACGCGTTACTTGATGGTAAGCAATAAGTACCACCCGTGGATATCCGCAATGCTAAGGGCACGGGACGTTGCTTATCTTAGAGTAATCTGTGAATAATGGAAGGGAATTAAGGAAGAAGTTCGCATCTCTTCACGCACGTCCTCCTGAGAGACCCATATAAAATCTTTCTATCGCTGCCCAGTCCCCAGGAGGATATTGGATAAGTGACGGGCCCAACTCGGAAAGGGTTCCGCCAAATCTAGAGATGACGTGAAAATCAGCACAGAATGCTTAAACCTGTCATTTACAGAGCACCCGGGGGAGCTTTGGGGCCCTCCTCCAAAGTTACCATAGGTTTGTAGTATCTTTAAGACACGTCTTTACACTTGCACACGTAACAAGGTACAGAAACCCTCCCATCGTCCTCGTCAAGGAAGAACAAAGATATTGAACGTATTTATTATAATGTACTAAAATAGGTTAACTATCTCAGAATTCTCGAAATTCATGGATTCATGAATATTCATGAATTTGTAAATATTTATTAAATTCATGGATACAATAATAATAATAATATCCTTCCCCTCAGGAACTACCTAACGTGGTGGGGGGGCATAAGGGATGCTGGGTACAGGTATCATACAAATTAAGCCTGAATACCTAGGCGTTTATCCCCTACAATGAGAAGTACATTTTGTAGATTATAACATCTGGACATGACCCTTCCTAAACTAAAAGATTATAATTTATTTATGCTGTGTAGTTTTTGACATTACTTGTAGGGCCATCCATTTCTTCCCATGGATTTCCACTATGGGAATAAATAGCAGTGAAGAAGTAACAGCGTCCCCCTGAGTAATTAATTAAAACCGTACTACAATCCCCAATACGCCCCACAAAAAGAGGAGATTATGGCGACATCCCTCAATTTCAAGGAAACCTAATGTCCAACAAAGGATTTTTGCGGATGTTTTAACGATGACAATAAATTGAAGTACTTCGTTGGTATATTTCATTGAAAATATATTAGACATTAAAAATAATAAGAAGGCACAATAAAACACAATTTGAGGATTATGTCGTATTGATATTAAAAAAAATTAAACATACTTGATAAATGACTCCCATTTATAAAAATAAATAAAACATACTTGCCTATTCACATATATTTTGTTATTCATGTAAAGTTAGTTGATGCTACAACGGACGGGTAGTGTAGATATTTATCTTAACACGTCGCATCCGACGTACTAGAGCCAATATTTCGTGTTCCCAGGACGACAATAATTTGTTAGTTCAATGCTTCGTACATGAACGACGACGATTTATCTTCTTTAGAGATCTTCCCTAATCACTCTCAATACATTAATAATAATATGTTTCGCTTATTTATGTTTATCTTAATGTTTAATCTATATTATATCTTTTTGAAATACATTTAACTATAACATAATTTATTTAGTTTTTTATTTCTAATATTGGAGATTAGAGACGATCTAATAGGCTCAGTGATGAAGGTACTACTTCAGGAGTCAATGGTTACGGGTCCAATTCCCGCATCGAAATAAATATTATGTATGATCTGGTGTATTAAATCCGTGCCGTTTAAATAGAACTAAGCAGTGGTAAGTCAGTTAACTAAAAAAAAACTAAAATAAATGTACACTTCCAACTTGTTTTTTTATCATTTAAATTTTCGATATTTCAAAGTAATTCTCATTATCATTTGAACCTAGCCTAATAAGGTCATTTAAATTTATATTAATACATTTAAGCCTTTTAAAAAATATTTTCCCCAAACATTTTTGAAAAATTAGTCAATCTACCATCTACCGCTCTACCAACGATTTAAATATTTATGCTCTATCCTAAAATTGACAATTTTATAAATTATATCACTTGCGCACAGAAAAAAACATCTGGAATAAAGCGTAGAATAAATTCATTTTTAAAATCAGCATATATTGTGTTTTCGTTATTTTGTTTTGCAACTTCTTTATATTGTTACGACGACAATAAAATGTAATCTCCAGCAAAAGAGCGTCTTCTACTATTTCTTATCGTAAGAATATTCAAGTGGATTTAGGGTGACGGTTTTGTTATCGAGGCTCGGCCATATTTTTAAGTGCACCTTATGTATGACAAGAAGGAACTATGATGTTTTATAGCGCAATGGAATGTAAAGATATTTTTGTACACATACGTCATTATAGTAACCGATTTGTTCCACTTGTGGATTTATTTTGAACCGTTATTATTAGAAGCGTTATTAAATAATAAGATTTAGGGGTTTTAACTCACAATTATTTATTATTGAATATGTAATAGAAAGATTGGAAATTAAAAAGGTTGTAAGTTACTTCTCCGTCTTTTTGTATCAGCGGCTCCTTTATTTTTCCAGTAATTCGCCACTGCAATGGCAGCATCATTCAGGTCGATGAGATCTTGAAATGTGTGGGTATTAGGGAACAGTGAGCAGTTGAGCAGATACTCCATGGGCTGGCTTGCGACCTCACAATCACTCACACTGCGGTGCGCCTGCGGTGGGCCTATTTGCACATGTGCGCACCAGCCCACCTGTGGACGGAGTCTGTTAAGAGATCTCTAAGTAGGCCATTGCAGATCGTAGCGATGAGGCTGCATGTGTCATTTAAGGCCATATCGACCTGTATTGCGTGAGCGGATCGGTGCCACACGGGGTTGGCGAATTCACCTGCTGAAATGCACTAGGCAGTGCCTGTTGTTTGAAGCACATGCGGCGTTGCCTTTTTTGTTGCCCATTTTGTCGTACTCAGGCGGCGAAGCAAGTTATTCCTCGAAAACAGTTTTGCCTTGGTATTGAGGCAATGTTTCTTAAGGTCGGTCGGTGATCGGTCAAGAGTAATACCTAGATATTAAGGGTGGCTGCAGTACTCAAAACTGAACTTTTGCCATAAGATGTTGAGCGTTCGGTTGGCTTGTTTATTACGAACGTGGAAAACGCAGGATTGTGTTATTGAGGGATTGGGTTTGAGTCCGTTTTCGTCAGAAGAGTGTTGGGTATCGGAGTGTAGACGTATTTGTGGCTAGTTGAGCTAAAATCATGTTTGAAAAGACGAAGATGAGATCTGTATTACTAAAACATTAGATATATAAATGAAATGTGAAATAAAAACTTTATTTACTACTATGACACATAGTTAAGAAAATATAAATAAAAAATTCATTAATTTGTTATTCAAGCACCTGAATGAACATTTATCTGAATAATATAGATCAAAGGTACATTTTTTATAATAAAAATATATATTATTAAACATTAAAAAAATATAAACATTATATTCACACGAATAAAATATATTTTTATTCGTGTGATTATAACGTTTAAGCAGCTCATTTAATTAAAATATAAATAAAGTTTCACGTATGAACATAAGAACGATTCACAAGAACCGTAAATGTCTGGTATAAAAGATATACCTTAATATCTATAATATATTTCAGATAAAACCCGTCTGTCATCGTAACTGCGTCCTTTCAGAGTGTCTAGCTGAAGTGTGCGGAAGTAATAGTAATTTACGATTTCTGTTCAATTTGACACTTGTGATGTCTTTCATCAAACTTTCGACATCGAGAATCAATGGGCTAAAATCGTTATAAAAAATACATATTTTTATACAAATATCGGTTTCTAATTTGCTCACTATTGTTTGGAAGTTTTTGTTTTCATTGCTTAAAAAAATACAGATTAGGAAACAATACGTATTTATAAATTTTAAAATAATCTGCGGATGAAAATACGTCTCCTGTAAAGCACGATAGGGCTGTTCAGCTTCATACGTACAAGTTTTGCCATTTGCCTTGTGCAAATGTCGCTATCTACTTGCAAGGTATTGGTATGTTATAAAGTGTCGATGTCGTATTTAGTCAATGTGAAAACGCCCTTCAGTTTTGGTTTATGTTAGTAAAACAATTAAAAATTCACCTGGGTAATAATTGTAATTAGGAATTATTTTTTTATCTGTACTTATAATATTCATTTTATGTCTTTTTATTACAACTTTATTTCATTTCCGAGCCACGTGGTACAGGCAATTGTCTAGTTTGGCTGCCACCGGTAACACACCTATGTCCTTCCTGTTTCTTTCTCTCAATAAAAGAATTTAAAGTTAAATAATATTTCAAAGCTTTTTTCTGACGTAAAATTGCAAAATAAATCTATTTAGCTGTGATTGTTGGTCAGCGCGAGGTTGAAATGAGGCGGGAGAAAGAATAAGGTTTTACAAAACTTGACAAAAGGGAGCACTCGGAAATAATTCATTCACACTCGCCGATCGCCCCTTCACTGTGCGCCCATTGCCCCACACAATGGGCAACGAAGCTTTTCAATGTTTAAAAATGCTTAATAATTTTTATTGTATTAATATCATATTTATATATTATATTAATTCCGAGGGTTAGTACACGGATTTGGTATTATAGTTTGGTTTTCATTACTCAGGTTGACGCTGATGTACATGCTGATTAAGTGGCACCCATAGTATCCTCGATTGACACCCACGGGAACAAATGAGCAATAGAATAGGGCTACCTATTCTTTGCCCCAAATCACGCAGCAAATTCTAAATACAGCATGCATGGCTAGCCTAAGAAAGCTATCTTAGACTATTATGGTTTCCTAAGTCGTCTACCAAATGAAACTGCAAAAAAACAAATCCTTTCAGACTAGGCAGACGTGGAACTAGTGTATCTTATATATGACCTCTCGAACATGGTATTCACCCGCCAAAAACGCAACCATCAGATCAGAATAGTAAACATTAAGGGTAAAAACTGGCAGCGCTGTTATAGCAATCCATCGTTTAAGGAGCCCCAAATAAAAATTCATATGTGAACAACGTGTATTATATTCCGATATCCAATGGTGTTAAATCTACATAAAAAGAAAAACCTGATTTTTATATTTAAGTAGTTTTTTATATACTCGGTTGTAAAAGGTCTTGGTTGAAACTTACTGCCTATTAATTATTTTTAAACGCCGCTATGTAATACATTAAAAATTATAAGCTATTTTGTAAAATAATAAATTGGCATTAAACTAGTTCTTCAGAAACTGCAAGTTTTAATCTTCAAATTTGAAGCTGATCTTAATCTGAATAACATGCGTTAGTTTCTTAACACAACAGAACCTTGCCTAACGTATTTACAAGTAGTTAATAATCACTACAACTCACGTTTAACTTAAATGTGTCCATGCAATATAATCATAAATTATTTTGGTTTTAACTTTACTTAATTAATTTTCACTTAATTACTTTAATTTTCAATAAAGAGATTTTAATATTTTCTAATATTAATTAAATAGTTTCATTATTAAAGGCTTTGAGATATTTTACAATATAAGATAAACACAGCGCTCCAAAAACAGTATAGACATTTTAGCTATCCTAAAAAAATAAAAAAAATTGTTTTAGTGTAGCTATGACCTATGAATATTGAACCGACTACAAAGAAATAAAATTATATAATTTTGTTGATAATGGTCTTGTTTGAATGAACGTGTGAATCGCTCGTTACAGTAATTTACGAGCTGAAGAGAAGTCAACAATTTAGAGGAATAACGGAGAGAAATAATAATACTATACTACTAATATAGACAAGAAAATATATACATACATTCTTTATTAATATAATTTACCTTCTGTTGTAGGTAGATTAACAAATATTTCTATCTACTTATCTTAGCTTTCCTATCTTCATATATCACATATATAATAAATCAGTAAATACTCAACCGTCATAGAAATGTGCGTTTCATTTAACCAACTTACAAACACAACACCTTCACAGCTATATGATGTGAAGTGAAATATATTCCATTGTAAAAAATATTACAATTTTATGTATTATATAATTAATTGCAATTCCAATTAAATATATAATAAATAAAATTGTGTAATCTTTATTATCAGAGAAGTCGTGACTGCAAAATTCACTTTTGTATGCAATGTACTTTTAAATCTACAACTACAGAAATTAAAAATAATAAAGTTTGTTAATAAAGTATTATTATTAAGTAGTGTAAAAGATATTGATTGTAGATAACGAGGTAGCACTGCAGTGAACTCCACTAATTGCCCGGCGGAGGACAGTGACAGGGTCTGATGAATGGAGCCGTTGGAAATTTACTACGTAGGAAAAGCTTCAGACATTTCGTAAATTAAAACCCCTGCGAAAACTTAATATTGCAATTACTTTCAACGGCAGCAGAATACTGGATAATTAGGTGTAATTTGACATAAAATGCACTGGACGAGCTTTCCATCTTACACTTAGCTGACGATATAAATATCCTAGAAAGTATAAGGACAAGCAGAAAAAGGTAAATTTGAACGACCAATAACCATGTTGACATATGTACAATATTAAATATTTACAAATACAATAATGAAAATGTACTGTGTGTTTCTTAGAATAGAATTGGACACGATTTCTTCTCAAGGATGTCGTACGCGGCGACTGTGGAAGCAAATGCCAATAGATGGGCAACAGATTTTACCTAAAAATAAAAATCAATCTGCCATCGCAATCTACTTGCCAAGCGTGAAGATTATTACAACACTACTCGTGTTTGAACACCTGTTTATGTGTTAATATTACCAAAAAGGCTTTTCCTTTAAATTACCTAAAATAACATAACAATGTGTTCCATCCCGATATTAATGTTTAAATAATGAAGAGAAAAAGTATTGGATGCTAGTGACATTTTTAAAGTACACCGTGAAAGGGTCCATTGCTTGTAACGACCAACCATTATAAGTCATTTTGTCTCACTGAGTGCTTAATGGATGAAAATGAACGTGCTCTCCATAAATTTTACAGCTTTTGGTGAAGTGATAAATTTAAACATCTAGTCAAACCCATTCGTTCATTCATTCATGGCTAAAGATCTTGCGATGCAAATATTTTTCTTAAAATAATCATCTTACACGCGAAAGTATTTATATGAATAATTAATTATCACGGTTAAAAATATACTTATAACAAACCACTGCTGGGCATTGATCTACCTTAAAATTGTATCAGTAACGCCCACACTTGATGGCATGTAAAATAATATTATTGCATTAGTGTCATATTAGTGTCAAGACGACTAATTAGTTCAGTGGCGAAGTAACGTTGATTCAATTTCAGCATTAGGTTAAAATATATTATAAATGCCATACAGACATTTATTCTGTGTTTGGAATCGCTTTAGACAAGGGTGTGGATGAGCTATACATGGGCTGTATAAAAATAGAAAGAAAATGTAAAATAAAATGAATATTTAATAAAAATATTTAAAATCAGTGACCTGAACGGCTCAAGTTAAAATAGCGGGTAATAAATTATTATGACATTTACAAAGTGCCGGTTAACAAGTGCTAAATAGGGCAATATATCGTGACGCGGCTATCATTAACTTTTAAATGAAGGCTGTGTGTGGTGATATTAATAACGTAATAATTTTATAACGTGCAGTTTCACACGCGCCTCATGATTTTTGTTTTTCAAAATACAATATAATATTTTTTTGTCTACGCACCGTCACCTGTAATACCTGGCTACCTTAAACAGATTTTCGTACATAATGCAACATTGAAGCCTTCAAAAAATCATATTCCTTTCTCAAGGGCTGGTTACGCTTCTTGCTTGTTTGCCTTCCTATTCCATTAAAACAAAACAATGTTGGCTTATATGCTTTTTTTTTTGGTAGTAACATAACCCATTTAAACGAGTTTAATTTGCCTTCTATTCATCTTAAGTCTAACTATATTTTCAATTAAAAAGGTTTTAATATTTTCTTACATTAATTAAATAGTTTCATTCTTAAAGTTTTCGAGACATTTTACAATATAAGATAAGCACAGCGCTCTAAAAGCAGTATAGACATTTCAGTTATCCTAAAAAATATAAATTCTCAAAAATATTCAGTAGTAATATATATTTTGAGGTAATTGCAAGATGACGTGACGTGGCGGGCTTCAAGCAACGGACGTAAAAGTTATTCATTCAACCGTGAGGCAAGAGAAAACGCTTTCATTACGTGAGTAAATTCCCTAAACATACATTTTACCTCCGAAAACTTACGAATGATGTTATTAACATTAATTTAATGAAAACTAAGTTTTATATGTAAATCATTTGTACGTGATATATATGAACAGCATAGTCTAACCGTCTTAACGCACAAGGTATTTTGGCGTGCTATTATAGGTGGGATTTAAATGCTTTTCTTTATAATTAACTTTGTTAGCGCAACGACCCAAAATGGATCTTGGCCTCCGAAGATGTCTCTCCAACGGTACCTGGGATATCTCGGGTACCTGGAACGTTTTTGAAGGTGCCAATGTCATATCGGTACAGAAAGATCGCCGCTGGTTCAACATAGTAGTGATACGTGGAAAGTTCCAAAAGAAGTGCAGCGTGGTAGATCGCCACTGATCCAGATGGTGTGGATAAAATGTTTCTTTACCGCGCGTTGTACGGTTGTGGAATTTGGTAGCGGGAATTATTCCAAACAATTCCTCAGAGCACTTCCCATGGTAAAAGCGGTAAAATATGCTGAGAGATGAGACATCCCTCCGCAGCGCTGGAGGATCAAGCAGATCGGTGAGATCTTGGACATCGACGATTCGGATTGCACGACTTTATTTACCTCCCTTTTATTAATAAACGATACTTACGAGATATACTACTAATACTCTACTCATGTTAGGAAAAAAGTTTTAGCATTCAATTCTTTCCTTACATTAAACATAAGTTAACAATGGCAGAATCATACTATGGCACACATAAGCTAGCTCGACCGGCAAGCATTACAACTTTACAGAATATCGGCGACGGAGAATAACCTAATAGTATTTTTCGGTTACCGCGTTTCGTATTCTTAGTTACTTTCTTCTATATTTACTTCGTTCTTTCCTCCCATTTCTCCTCCGATCATTAAAGCACGCAACACTTGCAGTTTATTCGGTAGTGCATTGTCCATGAGCAGCGTCGTTTACAATTAGGCGACTTGCTTACTCATTTGTCTACCTTCTTCATAAAATAGTAAGCACAAAGCCACATTACTGTTTTTAACAACAACCGATTCTCCTGACGATGTAATATATCAAAACCCGTTATCATATATAAAACGTAAGTGCCACCCACGTATACCTACATAGCGAGTATCCAGTAACCTTTGCTCGCAAATTATACTGGTATAAATTTTATACAAATCGCAGTCATATTTCTGGTGTGAATTTTGTTTTTCGTTTATGAGCCGTATTTATCAATGTAAGAGCTAAAAGTAGCTAATAAATCGTTTTGCTGTTTGAACAAGTATCTTTTATTTTCTTCCGAGTTACAGCTAATCCTGAAAGTATGCCATCATTCACTGAGAGATAAAACTCAAACAGAGTTAAGTATATATACAATGATTATGGTTATTTAATTGGCACACTTTGGTTAATATGATTTTTTTTTATTATATTATATATATATTCACGCCTATCCCCCGCAGGGGTTGGCAGAGACCACAGAGCTCCGTCCTCTACCAATCTTCGCAGCGAAACGGCTCTTCATTGGTCGCTTTTTCGTCCTCGTGAGAATTAGGACGTGACGGGTGGCGGACCACGTCGCTGTCATATGATTTATTGATCAATATCAATATCAGCCCGCGGCAGTCCACTGCTGGACATAGACCTCACTCAAGGCGTGCCACCTAGCCCAATCTTCGGCATCACACTACATTTGCCGAGTCGCGGTCTCCACTCCAGCATCTACGCGATCTACTCCAACGATTGTCGGTTCTCACGTGTCCAGCCCATTGCTATGATTTATTTATTTCTCTTAAAATGATTTCTTCTGAAAAATCCCAGTATGACATTACTGCGCAGTACGTATATTTCCGTGTTTTAGGTGTGTCACAAAGACAGAAGACACTTCTCCTCCGAACCCTTCTTTATTCAATGAAATAATATTGGGTTATCACATAAGTTCGTTTGTATTTTGGCGCGCAGATATTGACGCCTATAGGACGGATATTGTCGAACATCAGTTGTAGTGTACACTTGTGGCTACATTTTAATGTAAAATTTATTAATTTTGCTCCTTAGTTTGTGATCACGTGTATAGTAAAATGAGCATTTTCGGCATATTATGTTGTATTATTTTCGAAAAAGGAAAAACGCAAACCAAGCAACGGAAAAAATATGCAATGTCTACGGGACATCTGCAGTTACCAATCACGTCGTAGAAAAGTTTTATACAAGGTTTAGAAGCGAAGAATTCAGCCTGAAAGATTGCGAGCGCTCCGGACCACCTGTAACAACTGACAGGGCAAAAACACATACTTCCAAAACAGCTGAGTATAAACTGCTTTATTATATAGTTAATATAATGAAGGTAGGAATGCGGAAGGTAGGTATGCTATGTTTGTTAATCTACCTACACAGCAACTCCATTTTATGAATACATCAAAATACTTTAGTGTTTGATGTTTTATACATGTATCCTTAAATCACTCCGTTGGGTGAAATCCCCTTCAACCCACGACTTTAATCTTTTTATATAGAAAAATGTACATGGCTTGTTAAGGAAACTCCGTAACCTTTTAAGAAAAACGGGAACACATTTTAAAAGTGATGTTTTATATTATCAAGTAATACATAAGTAACAGAGGCGTCTGCGTCGGCTAATGCATTTGCACATGATGGAGTCCTCTCGTTTGCCACCTCGCATTCTGCTGGGTGCAATAGCTAAGGCAAAGAGCGCGACATGGCCTTAAAAACGAGGGAAAAAGTTGGTGCAAACGTTTGCTAGAGGGTCACAAGTTTAACAACGAAGCCTAGTTTGAGATTCCCACTGACACGAGACGAAAAAGGCTCCTAGACGGTTCGCTACCAACCTCCGTAATAATTTCCTGCCAAGCCTGTTCAAGCCTCCAGTTGAATGTGACACTCTCGCATCGGTTTATACAGCCATAAAACACGTGTCACCTGATGGAAAGCAATTAACGCCGCCCATAGACATCCGCAACGCCATAGGTTGTGCGCAAGTGTTGCCGACCTTTAAGGAAAGTGTCATTATGGGAGGGGGAGGGGGAGGGTATTGGTCCTCCGGAACTCAGCCGCTCACCGTTAGAAGCGCGATAGCTAAGCTACCACTCGGACGCCGGCTTTCTTTGTTATAGACTCATAAGGCAAAGTAATTAAGTTATAAACAAAAGCCACTCACCGTTAGAAGCGCGGTAGCTAAGCTACCACTCGGACGCCGGCTTTCTTTGTTATAGACTCATAAGGCAAAGTAATTAAGTAATAAACAAGTCAACTTTTTATGAATTGTATATTCTGAACTGATAATAGATTTAGATATTTTTAGACGTGAAAAATATTTAAAATAATGAATACCAATAAATTGTTTTTCTTTTATTACTTCCTTGACTAAGGAAAGTTAGCTGATTCAGCACAAGTTTTTCTAATCTATATATTAAAATCTTTCTAAGATATAATTATAAATATCGTTTTATACTCGTATATTAACTTATATAAAATATAAGTAAAAGATATATAGGATAAAATGTACATCACCATTAATTAATTTTGTACATGAGTATACTCGTAGTCCCAAACTCCATTAACAGTGATTTAGGAGCTCTTAACTAATTTATAATAAAATCGATACGTGGCAGATACCGATACTTTACTACTGTACCAGACTTTATAACATATACGATAAGAGCGATGTATAACGTATAACGCCTTTATCTATAGTTATATTTTCTTTAAATCTATCCAACTAATATAATATTTTCTCAATTTTAATATTAACACGACCAATTGGCTCAGTGGCAAGGCACTCCGCCTGCGGAGTCAATGGCCGCGGGATCGATCTTCGCATCAGAATAAATATATGTATGGATTACAAATATTTATTCCGAGTCTGGTAACCCCGCCAATCCGCATTGGACAAGCGTGGTGGGTTAACGTCCGTTCCTCCAGAAATGGAGAGGCCCGTGCTCAGTAGTGGGACATATATAGGCTGTTAAAATAAAAATATAAATAACTCATTAACAGAATAATAGATTTCAGTAGTATCAGAACAATTTAACTAGAATATAAATGATTTGAAAGTATTAGCTTATATATGGCTTCATAAAATTGAAGAGAAGATTTATTTTCATGATTAACTATTTAGATCAGAAGTGAAACTACCGCTTTCGGCGTCCGTAGTTGCGGGATCGATTCCCACATCGCGATATACGTATATTTATGTAACGCCTACAGGTGTTTATTTCGCTTCCGGATGCCTCGCCAATCCACCTAAGATAAGCATAATTAATGTCCATTCGTCCAGTTATGGAAAAGCCTGTGCTCAACAGTGAAACATACATGGGTTATTAAAAAGTAATTATGTAAAATATCAATATTTTTTGGTTTATTATTGACAGCCACATATGACCACTCAGGAGGGATAATTTATATTTATACGAATCTATACCTAAATTACATATTTTGGGGACGAGTACACAAAAGTTACACTACCGTTTGCGAATAACAGCGCTTTATCCCGTCCGTTTTTAGTCCATGTCCATTCCCGTAGTGGTAACCTCACATATACTGTTATACTTTATTTAATTCTACACACAGCGTCTTCAGTTCTTCAAGTTATATTATCATATTTATGTTCAAACTGATACTGAAAGATAACTTCCAGGATATATCTTATCCGATTTTGTATGCTCCTTAAGAAAAATAGATGCTTAAAGTTCTCGGATGAATTGTCTATTGGGAAATATAATACATAATTGGAACAATACAGCTTATTCATATATATAATATGATCTTAATTATTTCTTTTTTTATATATATACACTTCGACCTACCAGCGTTCAAGGAATCTTTCATTCAATTATAAAAGGAAGACTAGGAATGTTTTGATATCACTAGAATTCTTGTTAACCATGACAACCAAGCTGATAGTATCTAGTTAAATAAGATTCAGTTCTATACGTTTTGTTGGTGGAATCAAAACCTTAAGCTTTAGATCGTAAACAATCCTTTCCATTAGAGCTACTACTACTGTTTATATAAATGAGATGTATAGAAAAAATATCAAAGAACAAATTAGGCGTATGATGTTATCATTATTGTTTTTAGAATTCAATTTAAAAGGATGAAGATGTAACAATATTGATATTGGGTAATGGATAAATGGCGTGCTTCGTCTTCCGAGGGGAGAAAATAGAAAATTGATATTTCCGGATATTTTTCTATCAAAGTTTCTTTCTGAGAATAATATAATCCTTTCAAAATATTCTCGAAAATCGTGTTGTGTATAATTCAAGTGATATAATGGTTCTAATTAACGAGTTACTGTTCAAAAATCATCACAATATTATTTTACATATATTTATTTTTTCATATACATGCATATATGAAAAAATCTATTTTATATACATATATTTACCAGTTGTCAAATACAATTTTTAGTACATATGTTTCCATTTATAGTAATAAAAGAAAAAAATATAGAACAATATTCTATTCATATTGATACATATATCACGTAAAAATGATAATTACATACAAATTATCAGTGTTACATATTTTTATTTTTTGTAAAATATATTTATATTAAAACTGTTTTCTTACTCAAAAATAAATTAAATATTATAATTACGTATTATAAAAAATAAAACTGTTTGGAATTTCTAAACAAATTTCTAAAAGAAAAAGCGTTTAATTACAATATTTAATATATAAATTTCATTCGGTGGAGGGGAGGGCGATGGGGAGGGAGGGTTGGGGCTCCGGAACTCAGCCGCTTACCGTACGACGTGCGGTAGCTAAGCTACCACTCAGACGCCGGTTTTCTGCGGGAGTATGGTACGTCCCCGGGTGAGCCGGCCCATTCATGCTACAGACAAATATTATGTTGTTCTTGACAAAGTATTCGTGTGCAGCGTGGCGCTACCCCTAGCAAAATTTGTAATACATCAAACTCATCAATGAGCTTCTAAAACAGATTATCAAAGTGTATTTGTATTGAAAAAAGATCTATAACGGCACGTACAAATTTTAAAATCAATCTTTTGATATTTCCTATGAAATTACACTGAATGAACTGTGTTCTATTTTTCCTCTGTATTTTAATTTGGCCAGGTAATATGACGTCATCACGGTGTTTCAAACGGATTTCGTATTCATTGATCTGTGGAGCGCAAGCAATATTCGAACAAACGCTTACGAGTCGTACAGTTCCCTTTGATTTCTAAATTCATAGTATTTTATTAAAACAAATCTTTCGCAATATAGAACGGCAGATTATATATTTCTATGAATATATAATTTTTCGTAACATACATATTAAGTAACTGATATTTTTCAAATAAATTTAGCCTAATATATTGTATAATACAGCTCGTCACAACATGGTACGTCTTGGTATGTCATTGCAAAATAATACATACATAATATGTATATATATATATATATATTATATATATATATATATATATATATATATATATATATATATATATATATATATATATATATATATATATATATATATCCTTCTTTGATACTCAGCTTGCTTCTGGTAAATACCATCCTGTTTTATAACTAAGTTCTAATGAGTTTTCCAATCATTAACATTAGCCTAAGGAAAAGTTGTAATTGATTTTTATTGATCTATTTCGAAGTATAGTATATAATTACATTAAATATAATTACTTCATGATAATAATTTAAAAAAGCGCAACTACATTTCATAACTATGCTAAAACGTCACCTGTATGCAGAGTAAAGTAAATGAAACTGTAATGACTATTTCATTATGTGTAATTATCTGAAAAGCTAGGTTTGCCACAATGGCGCATATCTGACGACCGCAAGCTCATCATGCAATCTGAAACCCGTCACTCAACTCATTATGTCCCTTCTTATAGCTGCTGTCAGTGCCACTGCCTTATGTTATGTTATGTTAAAGCCTTGAATATTGATCGACCCTATGTGATTCGACAGAACATATATATATATATATATATATATATATATATATATATATATATATATATATATATATATATATATATATATATATATATATATATATATATATATAGCGATAGATGGTTTAATTGATTAAAAATATATTTAATATTTAGTTTTTTCCAGTAACGGTGCATTTATAGAGTTACATAAGAAGAAAAAAAATCTTATATTACAATTCTATTAACAATCTTTAGAAAATTATAAATAGAATTTATTATCTAAAAGATGGCGCAAGACTGACGTGCCAATTGCCAAATGACGTGTCTTATTATCTGAAGACAATGGTCATTTTGGGTCATTGTGACATAGTAGTAAGTTTATAATAATCAATAAAGACAACGGTCATCGTTTAATTAAATTGTATTCTATTTACGCCATCACCCAAACGTTTTGTTGGTTACATATAGAAACAATTCATTTGAAATGAAGCCCACAAAGTGTCACGCAGAACTCGAGAATAATAAGAAAAAAGATTTTTTGTGAAACAAGTGAATTGTGTGCTCGAAGTAATTTTTACTTTTAAATCATAATTTCGATGGAATAATTAAAAACTCTATAACAAAACTACCTAATCCTTATACATGCTTAACATGATAAATTTGTTAATTTATACAATTAATGTTTATTGGAAATAAATTCGATCTGATTCAAATGATAATAATCGCAGTTTCGTTGGGAAAAAAAAAAGTATCTAAAACAAAATTACTGAATACTTAAAATGATGAATTTATTGAACATCTATCGTTAATTATTATAAGATAATAAATTCGGGTTCATTTAAATGATAATAATCACACAATTTGTGGGATGATAAAAAGTATGTAGTAATTCTCCAAAATATTTTTTCTCCTAATTTAACTACATATTGTTAATTTTTTTTTTAATTTCAGTCGTAACTAAATATGTATACTCAGATAAGATTACCTGTGGTAACAAACATGGAGATAGTCACTTTGAATAAAAGAAAAGAGGTCGAAAACCCTCGACACAATTCAACTATACCTACCATCTTGTTGAAGATAGTTTTACAACTGTGTACTAAAACGGACTTTTTCAAACGAACTATTTGAGGAAATTTTATAACATGGCTAAATTTAATACAGTGAAGTAATAAGGTATGAACCAGATTCTATAATACAAAAAGATTGTGTAATTTGAAATTGATTTTAATGATGTCCATTAATATCCATTCACCTTATAATTTATGTCACTTTGATCATGCCGGAAACTAGGACAGTGATAGTTGAGCGTTTAATATAAACAAATATAAAAATCATTTATGCCCTATAAAAAATACACATCTACTTTTTTGTATTTTTTCAATAAAGCTTTTTGGAAGCCAATTGTTTATTAAAGGCTTTGTTTCTTTTTCTTCTTTGAAGGAAATTAAGGTATAACTAAGTATGTTACCTGTGTCAAGTAAAATAATAACATGTATCTTGAAATGTAAATACAGCTTATCACGACATGATACTCGATATAATAATAGTCGTTTTACCAAAATTTACATAGACATTTGCAGTCAACTTAAAAAGTCAGGGTACTCGCTTTTACTTCAATACAATTAATAATAATATAAGATTATGAAAATGAAATAAAAACACAACATCAGTGATGTAAATTGTCAGAAAAGTTAAACATCCGTTTTGAGTCTAAGAAATGGAGAAGAAATATGTGCTAGGGTTTTGTTCATAAATGTCGCATGAATTAAATAAAGAAACAATATATCACAAGTCGGCTGAGAAAAATTCAGAATAGTCGGAAAACAGCACTGGATATTAAATTCTGCCATGTCCTTACAATTTCATTTCGTATACAAAAGAAAAAAGAAATGGAAATATAAATTTTTTTTCTTTTATATCATATGATGAGTCATATTTTTCATATGATAAGTCATATTTTCATATAATTTTTATTTTTATGTCATTCTTTTGAGATTATCACTATTACAAGAATAAAATATTGCTGAAGACTTCCAGCCGACTTACATCAGTGATGTTGTGTTTTTATTTTATTTTCATAATCTTATATTATTATCAGTTATATTGTTTAATTTCGGTGGCGTATTATGAAATATAGTTCGATTAAAGCGTATAAATGAAGTTATATGAAATAAATGTGTGTATCGTGACTTTTTACATTGACTGAAAAAGTCCATAGAAGGTTTTAGTAGAATAGTCACCATTTTATTAAGACATAACTTGACCAGCTACCTAGAACATTCCAAGAAAATTGGATACTATTATATTTTACTTGATACTGGCATAATAGCTATAACTAATTGCCATCAAAGAATACAAAATACTACTGTATCTCGTATATATTAGGTCGGGGCAAAAGTATTTTCGTATTTTCGTTCATAGAAAGGAAAATATATTTTTTAGGTATCATTTTTTATTTATTTATAATATGTATGTGCCGTTTTCATCGATGACTTGTTGCCATCTTGTGGGTACTGCCATGATCCCATTCCTGTAGAAATTTTGAGATTTTTGATTAAAAAAATCTGACAGGTAGTGTTCACAATGTTCTTTTGAGGTTAGCGTTATGCTTCCTAAAGAGTTCTGCAATGACCAAAACAGGTCAAGGCTATACGGAACAAGGTCAGGGCTATACGGAGGATGCATCAACACATCCCATATGTGGTACCCAAATGTCAAGTTTTTTCTTGTACCCAGACTTTCGTAAATGACGTAAAACTGTTTTATGATCAACATCCAGTTCTTCAGCAATGTCGTAGCTACTAATATGTCGATCTTGCTCCGCTTTCTCAAAGATGGCACTGATTTTTATCTATGACAGGGCATCCAGAGCGAACCTCATCTTTCGCACTAAAATTTCCAGACTTGAAACGCTTGAACCACATTTGTGCTACTCTTATTGCGTTCGTCGCATTTTTACTTTTTTTGTAATAAAACTTTAAAGTGTACCGAATTTCTTCGTCACGGACGTTCATTTTGCTTGCTTGAAAAACAATTGAAAAATGGCGGAACCTAATTTTTTTTTTATTTATTGCATCTTCAGAATGTCACATTTAATGGTATTAAAACCAGTCAGTTACATTCAGTACAGCCAAAGAGGTTTGATTACTAATAAATAATACATTCAAAATACGAAAATACTTTTGCCCCGACCTATTATGCATTTACATATGAAACATTTGTCTGTATAGAAAATATATACAGGTGTCCCGTGGCAGACTTAGGTTATAGGTCGTATAACCAGTAAACGCATGCTTACTGATTATTTTCTGCCAATATTAAGAGATAATCCTGCCTTCACTTCACCATGGAACTTCTCCGTGATTATTTCCTAACAAATTAATACGCTATTTTGGCGATATCTCCTGACCACCCAGATCGCCAGATCTCACTCCTATAAACTTTCTTCTGTAGGATTACCTCAAGAGTAAAGTCTTCATGAGATTGGTCTGTTTGAAACCGACGACCATCTCAGCACTAAAAGAAAATATCGTCCATGAGGTTAACGGAATTCTAAGTGTGCCTTGCGTGGCGGTCAAAATTTAGACCAATTAATTATTTATAAATAAAACCTTCATCTCTCTTCTTCGTTAAGTTTGAAGTGCAAAGTTATTAAATTTTATTTACATACTTATTTTTCTTTTGCTACCGGACACTTTTACTTTTTTCATAATAATTAAAAATGAATTTAAATAAAAGTTAATTAATTTAATAACTTTTATTTATATTTAACAATTTAATAATCATAGAGCCACCCATGAATGAATTGGCTCTATCAGGGAAGTACTATAATAAGTATTTCAAAGTGTACTTTTTATATCACTAATAAAGTTTATATTTTAATGGTAGTCATAAAATCAGTAAGTGCTAAAAAGAAACACGTTAATATTACAAAAATATTTAATATTCAATCATATACATTTTTTTAAGTTAATATTAACTAAAATTAATATTATATAATACCTTGTCCGTAATTACACTACTTACAAATAGTTTATTTACAAGTTTTTGTTCTGTGTCGTAATTATGTGCCCAAATCTGTCGTGAAGACAACATTTATCTAAATAATAGTCGATATTTATGTAATTAATGAAACTTATCGTTAACTAATACATACAGATATAGATGGTACTCCAATCAATATGATACGGCCATGTTTCAAACATATTTTTAATTATATAAAGACAATCTTTCCTTTTAAAATATAGTCTTTCAATCGCGATATTTAAGTATCAATATTTCTCTCAGACTCATTATTTATCAAACCGTTTCGAAAGTATAGCAATAAAATTGAATCTATGAATGAAGGTGCTGGTAGTATTCAAATAGGTACAATATTATTATTAACTGATTTTTTTAACAGACAAATGGAATTTTAAATATAATTACTTTATGAAGAATTTTTTTCCGCGACAAACATTCTGGGTTACCTCTTATGTAGATGTTTGATTAACAATAGTTGTGGAACTCTTTAATTATAAGATTTTATAATAACTTAAACACGTGTAAGCGGACTACTGAAACATAACAATATAATGTATATACAATATGTAGAACCTACTAAAATCTAATATAACTGACAAACAATCAAATTTAAAGACTACTAATATCACCTCAAAATTAGAACCGAGAGAACTGTGATAATAGTATATAAAGTGTCGGTAAAATTCAGTTGTGCATCACTCGAAAGAGCGCTGGCATGGCATTCCGCTTCGTCAGCGCGTAATTGCAAAAGAGGCACCTGTCGTCCTGACTTGTCTCTGCAAAACACATCTCGCACTGTTCGTCTCAGTTCAGCGTTAACTTCGTTTTCTTGAAGCCAACGACGTAACCAGGCCCCTAGCCATGCCAACTCGCATTCACATTGAAGTGGATTTCCGGTTAGAATCAAACCACCTAGGGATCAAAATAGAAATAAAAATTTCATTACTCTCTCATACGTATCTCTTGATGTTTATATAAATAAACACTTAACACTTCCCTATATAATGGATACCATAGAAAAAAACAACAAACAGGCTACATACTTATAAGCCATATAAATACTTATTCTGGTGTGGGAACCCAAAATATACATATCGCCATTGAGCCATACAGGTCATAATTAAACATAAAAATAAAAAATACAAACACCCAAAAGAATAAATACCAGTAATGGCCATAAAAATATTTATTCTGATTCTAAATACATCACCACACTTGGTTCCGTGCGCGTAAACTTTGCTACTGAGCTATTTGCGTCGTTGATTGTCTTTATATAGATACAATATAAAATGTTATTTCAAATGGTTTTAATCATTTACTTATTTCTGCAAATGTGAAATTAATAAAGTAAATTTGCTTCATAATAATTTCATTTGCAAAATCAGGGAAATTAGCGAAGTGAAGATCTTGCTTATTTGCTACAGCATGCATAAACCTTATGCCGTCATGCCGTTATAAAGTTTTTCCGTATGCTGTCATACTGTGTTGTGATGAGGTGTATGGTAGGTGCGAGTGCGCAAATTGCGTCTGTACGTATTGTAGGTAATGTGAAAATATTGTCGACTGCCGCCCTCCGCTCGCTGCGCGCCGCCACATTAGGTAAATACCAATTGTAGAAGCGGCGTGGAGGTGTATACATGTGTTTTTATAAAGGTACTCTGTCTTTAATTCTAATTCGATTGTTTTAAATTATCTATAATACAAAAAAAATTGGATGGAAACATATGATAAGATAGATAGATAAGATATGGCCTACTGATCTCTATTCTGAATCTGGATGCGCCACCAATCCTTCTTGGTAAAGCGTAGTTGGTTGTGCCCATTTCTTCAAAAATAAGAAGGCCCCGTGTCCATTGCAGGACACATAATGGGCCGAATAAAAAAAAACAAAATTGAAATCAATTTGAATATATTTAATTAAAATTGATTTAGTAAAATCTAAACAATTTTTATATAATTACTTTGTATTACATATTAGACATCTTACCCGATAGTAGCTTCGTTACAACGTGGCTCCAACTCGTAAAATTCGGATAGAAGATCGCTGGATTGAGTTTCGTTATTTGATTGTAACTCATATCAAGACCTAACTGCGGAATGAGGCCAAGATGTTTCATAAATTCCTTTGGTAAATTAGACACCGATGTCGCAGTTATTTTAATAAAAATTTCTCGGCTGTTGACGAACGATCGAAAGGATTCGTCAGATATATTCTGCAAACTTTCTCCTTTTATTTCTAAGTAGTGTAAATTCCTTACATCAAGTCCATGTAGTTGGTAATCCATTACTTGATCAGTCCAATGAATGATGAGTTTGTATAATGATGGTATTGAATTGGTTATATTACAGACATAGAAAAGGGAGTTATTTATGGTGGACCAAGTTTGGATATGAAGTGTTCTCAAAGATATCAAAGGACGGAAGGATTCTGGGTCAATCACGTCAAGAATTCTGAGTCCATCAATATTCAAATAGGATAAGTTACTTAACCATTTAAAGCTATTGGATGTAATTCTTCCAATAGGGTTATAGGAAATATTTAATATATTCAAATTTTTTAAGTGAAACCACATCTTTGGCACTAAAGTATTAACACGATTATGACTTAAATCTAAATGGCGAAGATTAACTAAACGCCTGACATCAGTCTCCTTAAAACTGGTAATGTAATTTGATGATAGATTCAAAGTGGTTAAGTTTGTCAAAGGTAGATAAGGCACTGACTTTAAAGTTATATTTGCAAGGTTCAAATGCCTTAAGTTGGGAAGGTTGTGAAATAACTCCTTAAAGTTTGCCTTCAGGGAGTTAAAGCTAAGATCCAGTTCACTTAGACTAGCCAGACTTGAAAAAGTATTATCAGATAATACGGTTAACAAATTATTTCCTAAATTAAGACTTAAAAGGAATTGGGTATTTCTAAATATGCTACTATCTAAATATTCTATTTGATTATTAGATAAATCTAGAAATCGTAGAGTAAAGCCAATTTGTGAAAGAGCCGTTACAGGAAATAATGAGATTTCATTATTGCTGACGTCTAAATGTTCTATCATTGTGTTTTTAAATATGTCCCTGGGGAATAACCGAATATAGTTATGGTCCATTTTTAAATACCTTAATTTACTTAAATTACAAAACTGCTCCACAGACAATTGTGTAATTGCATTAAAAGAAATATCTAAAATTTGCAAGGAAATGAGATGAGTGAACGACTTTCTTTTCACTTGACTTATTTTATTTTTATGTAAATCTAATATTTCTAGGTAAACAGATTCTCCAAATGCTTCACTTGGAATTTGTGTAATTTTATTATTTGATAAAATTATTTGCCGAACGGATGATTCCATAGAAGCAAAGAAATAATTTGGCACTTCGTGTATCTCGTTGTGAGAGCCATCAAAAATATCTATAGAAATATCCGAATCACCTTCTAAAACATTTATGTGATTTCTGCTTATATTTAAAGTAAATGTAATATGTACATCTGAAACATTATATAGAGAATTAAGTGAAAAATGTGTTAGATTATTTCCCTGCAATTCTAAAATTTCCAACTTCGGCAAATGTAGAAATGTTTCTATTTGTATTGAATCAATTAAGTTACTAGCTAGAGACAAATATCTCAAGTTTAGTAAGTTACTGAAGCAATGTTTAGTTAAGTTGGTAATCCGGTTAAAGGACAAATCTAGGTTTCGTAAATCGGGAATAAATGCAAACATTGCCTTTCGAATAGAGTTCAAAAAGTTATAAGACAGTCTTAAATTAACCAATGATAAAGATGTATTGTGATCACTTAATCGTATAATATCAATGATTCTATTATAATCAAGGTTTAAATATTTTAAGTATGGAAACATAGCGATTTCATCTAATTTCAATATATGAAAATCGTTATTGTCAAATGAGAGCCAATTCAAATTGTGTAACCCTTCATTAATTTCAAAAGGAAAATGTCCACTGAAAAGTGTAGACGATGATTCTAAAACATTCAATGATCCTGTTATATTATAGAAACTATCTGGATGTAAATAGTACAAATCGTTAAAACTTAAATTTATCTCTTTTATTGGCATTTTGGCGGGAAACACATTATTATCAATTTGTGCTATTCTATTTCCTTTTAAAATGATAGTCACTAACGATGTCGACCACTCTTGAAATTGTTCGGGCAATAAATTAGATATTCTATTATAGCTTAGATCCAAGTAACGAATCGATCCAGGTTCGAGCATTTGTAGAGTAGAAGGTATTGCAGTTAAAAAGTTTCCACCGAAGGAGAGCGTCTGAATACGACTCGGGAGCGGGGGAGATTCCTCGAATTGGTTGTAAGCCAAAGATAAATGTCGAAGTCGTAAAACTTGCGTTAGGCTGTCCGGCAAGTGAAAGAGTTTGTTGTGTTCCACTTCTAGATGCTCCAATGAATTTTTCACAGACAAAAAGACGTCATGAGATATTGAAGTTAGCTTGTTGTAGGATATAGATAATTTTTCAATTCGACTGTTTGTAAATAATATTTGGGGTATTATAGTTAATTCGTTAATATCGAGAATAATTTGCCTTATTTGAAATTCTCTTAGTAAGAAAATTTTGGATGAGTCATTTATTTTATTATTACTTAGATCTAACTTTTCTATTTTTTTAGTTTTATTATTACAAGTAGAATTAACTTCAATATTAATCGTGTTGTGTCGCAAATGCAATACTTGTAATCTAGGAACGTTATGTAATAAATCACAGGGTAATTGTTGAAGGAAATTATTTGACAATTTAAGTACTGTCAGAGAAGATGGCAACGAATTCGCGTGTATGCTACGTATATAGTTCCCTTCTAAATCCAGTTGCCATAAATGGTTGAGGGACTTAAAAGATTTCGGATTTAACTCTGTAATTTGGTTATTGCTCAGTGATAAGCTTGATAGAGTGTCCTCTAAGTGATGCCATCTTAAGTCGGCTCCAATGTGAGCGATGTTATTGCTAAAAAAAGAAATAATATTACATTTACCAAAAATTTTTTTATTGTAAAATTGAATTAATTTTAATAAAAACGTAATTCTTACTTTTGAAGATTCAACCAATTTAGTATTTTTAAGTCTTTTAAGCCCAAATGTGGTATTTCAGTGAATTCGTTATATCCAAGATCGAGTGACGCCAAAGAACTTGCCATGGAACTGAAACAAATTATTCATTTTGTCGGAGAATCAACTGTACTCCATAAGTGGAGATATATAGTGATAAACAAATTTAAATATACCTAAATGCGTGGAGTTCAATATGATGCAATCGATTGGCAACTAACACTAAAGTTTGTAAATGCAGGCCATCTAAAGCACTTTCTGAGATCACTTCCAGATTTGACATGCTTATATCCAAGTGTTGTAGTTCTATGCGGGGCCACTCTGCAAATATTATTTAAAGGAAAATTAAAAATTATTTATTGAATATTAAAATTTCAGTAATAAATCTAAACTAACAACTTAATCAAACTCATCTTCAAATAATACTGTTACCTTAAAATGAGTATATATATATATATATATATATATATATATATATATATATATATATATATATATATATATATATATATATATATATATATTAAATAACACTAGTTATGTTTTTAAAAATATATAAAGTAGAATTCTTATCAACCATTCCAACAAATAATTCTTGTAGTAGGATATGATTCATATCAATAGTCCAATGTAGGATAGAACTCACGACCTCAGATCGTAAGCGCGATTCATAAATACTGAACTATTGCTTCAAACCTTGTTTAAAATAAATTGTAAATATTACCAGGGAACCTATGCAGTGGAACGGCAATGCAGGACATATGCACAGCACGACACGAGCACAACGGACTGCCGGCGCATGGTTCCAGCGGTTCAGGGGCGAGTGCGCCAACCAGCAGACAAGCCACCAGCGCCGCCCTCTGGAACGCCCAACGTGTGAATCCATCTCCTAACACCATCACTATAACAACGAAAACGAATACTCACTTTCTTTAAACAAATAAAAGCATCTTAGAGAAGTAATGTACCACTTAATTCTTCTTTTAAGAGTGCCTCTCCGACATGTGAAGGCTGGCACCCAATTCAGCACAACTTTCCTCCTCCTTCGCGAGGTACAGCACTTCTTGAGCACTCGCTATCCTATAGGTCCACTCCCTGATATTACGTAGCCAAGACTTTCTTTTTCAACCAACTCAGCTTTTATCATGATCAGTTGCAGCAATTTGTACCTGTCATATCTCATGATATGACCCAGGTAAGCAACTTTTCTGCCTTTATCGGTCTGCAAAAGTTCACGTTTTTGTTTGACTTATCGGAGAACCGCGTTATTGGCCACTCTTTTAGTCCAGCTAATAGCGAGTATCCGTCTATATGCCCACGTTTCGAATTAATAACTCACTAATATCGTAGTAATTTAATAGTAAAAGAGCCTCGCTATGGCATGAATCGATCAGCTCGGCCAAGGGTAAGCCGCACACTCACAGAATACTGACTTTATTAGGGCGGATCCTGGATCCCAACTACTTTCCTCCTTCTTTTATTTATCTCTTTCCCATTTATTATTTCCCCTTAATCTCAACCTTAACTTAGTCTTTTGCGAGCAACAGGCCAACAAGCGAACTGGGAGCAACGTCCACGACAACTAAACTTGGCTACTTCATTTTGAAATGATGAAAGACCCCGTTAGAATTATGAAAAAACCCGTTGAAAGGATAAAAGACGTTTCACGAAGACAGAGGAATTAGAAGCAATACAAAGGCCCCGTAGTTGAAGAATAGAGAAAAGAAATAGGCTTGGATTGATTTTGATTTTTTTTCAATCATTCAAAAGACATAGAGTTCTTCCACATAGCCAGGAGAAATGTAATGTGGGATGCTCCCCGACTACATGGATCGACAATCTGCACAGGGCAACTGGCAGTGACTGGATGCATGTAACTGAAGATCTGTCTAACTGGCGCACCTTAGTGAAGACCTTTGTTTAACAGTGAATCATAGGCTGATGATGATGATGATACAACCATAAATCAGCCACCAAGGGTCGCATCTTGGTTAATAAGATACGTACGCGTACGAGAACGAATGATGTAAACATGTAACGCAACAAGGTGCGATCGCAATATCAGTCAGTGACATATTATTTCTTTAAAATGCCCTGAAAAATAAGAAAAAAAAAACAAAATTATTTTTAAATGATCTTGGCACCGATACAATGTTGCCTTTGATCGAAACTTGTTCATTATAACCTACATGACCTAATTGACTTTACTGCATCGATACGCTTTTGAAGCCAGTGATAGCGGGTACAATTCCCGCATCGGAATAAATATATGTATGGCCCACACATACATATTCAAAGTCTAGATACTTTAGTGATAAAGTGATAAGTGTACTGTCACTACAGATAAGTGTATCACAACCCGGACGGTATTAAAACTTTCTATTCGAATATAGTAAAACCTTCTATATTATAAAACCTCCTTTTATATTCGTAATTTTAAAATTTAAAATAAAAAAAGAAATAAATTGTTTTAGAAATACAATAAGATCAGTTGACGTCTTTCGATAGACATGTCATCTGTCCGGTATATATATATATATATATATATATATATATATATATATATATATATATATATATATATATATATATATATATATATATATATATATATATATATATATTTGAAATTCATTAATATAAAATGTTATATTACAACATTATTAAAGTATATAATTAATATAAAATATACAATGATATATTATATACATTAATATATATCAATTTCATTTAGAAGAGTTTAATTATAACCGAAGTAAAAAACTCCCTAAAGATCCCGTTTGTCGCCGTAAGCAGTACGGTTGGCATGCCACAATACCTAGGTAATTATTGTTGCACACACGTGGTGGGTAAATATAAAATAGAACTTGTCATTGCCTAACGTAGCGTTGCCATAATTCCAACACTTGGTAAGTGCTTAGAAATATTAAGCTAACACAATTTATATATCAATTTCATGTTTTATTTATTATTTTAATATCAATTTATTTTAATATTATATTAATTTATTTTAACATTATATTAATTTATTTTAACATAATATTAATTTATTTTATTGTTAATTTTTAAAAGATTAGAATATAAATTACAGTAATATCGCTTTACTGGTTACAGACTTTTGGTAAACGGACCCTTCGCTGCGATTACAAGATAAGATTGTTCGGCCTCGAGTAGGGTGATGTTGGAAATGACGTAAATTTTCTTATAGGCGCTAGTTCTAATCCATGGGATTTTTTATGGAAAGTTAAACGTAGAAGTTTATAATGTACCGAGAAGAAAATAGATAATACTCAAAACTTGATTTCTCATAGGAAATGATATAAATGCCAATTTAGCATCAAATGATCAGAATTGCTAATGAACGTGTCTCTATCAGATTTAAGTATGCTTAAATCAAAAGCTATAACTGAAATGATTTTATATAATACTGGTCATAAATAATATTTACATCTTCTTCAGCGCGCATTAGGCCAGTGTTAGACAAGGTATGTCTCGATTTGTCTCGAATTTTCACGTTCATCAAGGTAAAAGACTGAAAATGCTTCTGCCTATTAATATACATTATATATTAAAAGCTCGGACACAAATAGTCACAGATGATACAACAACCTTCTCACCGTTGAGACGTTCAAATGATCCGGAATTAAAAGAGATCTACGTATATATATTCAAGACCTTAAAAAAATGCATTGTGAATACTTGTATCCTGTGCTTTATACGTATACATATATTATGGGAAATGTATGTAATCTATAATTATATTATAGGTATATAATTATTTTTCGCCAGAAAATGTGTGAAATAAAACTAAATTATACATATATCCAGGAATTCAGGAAATTTCTTAAACACCAATTGGATGTGTATGAAATTTTCTGACTTCATATTTGAACAGAATGCGGATGTGCTGTTCACACATTCTGCGCTGTTACAAAATTATCAACGGAAGGACGTAGGTCTAAACCTAAAGTATTGTGTATTGTTAGAGCTCAATCTCTAAGAATGTAGCTAACCTAATCTGATTAAAAATATTGTTTTCATTTATAGTTGGTATTTTTTATTTTTCATTATTTCTATATTTTATTTATTGGCTCGCGAAGGTTCCCATGTCGCGTCATTTCGGATATATGTATGTACCTCTGAAGGTAGAGTAATAGTATGTTGTAAACAATTTTGGAAAAAAGCATCGCCACACATCCAGGTAGTAAGGATTCAACTTTTTGCCGTGGCGAGTTGTCAGGTAGTGCATAAATTACACGACGGATATCTAATTTTCTAACTATAATTCAGAATTAAACCTTTGATTAACTAATGCGGCAGAGCAAAGCTGCAGGTGAATTTCTATCCGAAATTCAACAACATTCTTAATTCATGATGAACCAAGTCGTCCAAGGAAATGACACAATCTCGTAAAAAAATGTATTCTGAGTAGTAACCTTTGCTACGGTGGTCCATCAACGTTGTGAGTGTGCGTGTTGAGAGTCGCAGGTCCATCTCTATGCCCCTTCATTGCTTCCCCGCTCATTATTTATGTTGTACCCCAAAAGTAACCGAATAGCTCGTTTGTTTTTTTGTTATGGACAAGACATGTTTTCTATATAAAATTATAACAAAATAAATATGAAAATACTATTATTTACAAATAAAGCAAAAACTAGTTATGATATAAATGTATAAACAAACTTCATTTATAATCAGAATAATGTAAATTATCCGCTTTTTATAATATAATTAAATATATCATAAAATAACTATGCTTATAATTATTATACTTACGAAATGTTATTAGCTAATCACATCACATAATAATCACCGTAATGGGCTTCGTCCAAAAGTTTACTGCCAACTAAAACTTTTACAATTGGTAATTTTTAATACATCATTAGTAATATGTATATATATTTGGAAAGAGTGATATACACTGAACCAGATTCATTTTAAGTTACAAACATTTTCCGTTGATTTAATTATAAAGGATGGAGCAGCGACACAACCACCACTCGCGACAGACAGTTTCAAACTGAAGCTTCTTTGAAGGCCGGTGGGCGGCGCAACCATCTCGCGTTATTCAGCTTACACCTTAGAGATACCTGGGCCAGCCTATCCCATTATTTAATTCTCAAATCTGTAACCTAGTTTAACTTCATTAACTTCAGCTGGAAACATTCATTAAGTAATTGTTGATGAAAATGCTTCTCTACCCTTAATTTTATGAAAAATGTGGCTTCAGTCATCAAGTGAAATATATTTATGTAAAATTTATAGTAAAATCTATTTTCTAATATTTAAAAGATAATGTGATATATAGGTATATATTATATATGTATATATGTAAACATCGTGCAGTTTGCATTTATATATAAGTTTTCATTTTTTTAGATTAGCGAAAAAAACTACTTCTCCGACAGCGGGACAAACGAAGTTCTCAAACTCAGCTATTCTCCCTTAGATCGCCACTGTCTGTTTTCCATAGCTCCATCGGGGTTTCAATACTTACGAGCTGCTTTTGCCATGGTCGATGTTGTTCTCAGTCTGCAACTTGGGGGTTGCCGCGAATTCTGCTGACGAAGTTTTAAAAGAGTTAGAGCCAATAATGCGATTCCACACAAAAAGTGAAATAAAATTAAAAAACCTATATGAACATGGGCCACCTTTGTACACAGACTTCACTATTTTAGCGTGAAGGTATGAAGTATAGACTGCCTCAGTAGAGATATATAATCTTAACATACCTCCAAAATTACAGCTCACAAATTCCTCCCTATATTATACGTATCACTGATGTTTACGTTGAATTTGTGGTGTATGTGAAATTAAAATTTTAAATTAATGAATATTATAGTTGTAATATTATAACTTTTTATTTGGTGAATAGGCTATTTCTTTTTTATTATTTTTAGAAAACATAATAGCAATATTTTTCCCAATACTAGATTTCTTTGACTCACTTTGCTAAATAATTATAATAAGACAATGTAGTACACTACAGTCAGTCCAATATTAGATGAAATCATACGACTTTAGATGATAAGCTCAACCTTTGCCCCATTAAACTGTTTTCCGGGGAAACGTCTTCAACCATAGACATACATTCATAAGTTGTAATGTTTTGCAATTTTCGTGTAATGGTTATTAATATTTCCGGGGTTTACATCATTTCTTTATAATTTCTTCAAGGTTCTTTTATGAGTAGGCGAACTGTAATAAATTTATCCTGATATAATACAGACAAAAACGAAAAAACAACTGTTTCGACACTAATTTATTTATATATTAAAATTTTATTACAATATTTGATTGATTGCTACACATTTAAAAATGCTATAATTCTCAAAACTATATTACTATTCAGTTCTATTACTTTCAGTAATGAGTCAAAATATAGGTTGTTATATTTCACTTGGATGCTGCGGTAATTACAAAAGGCCTTGAGGTTGGGCTGTAAACAAGGCGAGCCTTTAAATAAAGCGTACGTAATTGTTGAAGTGGAGTGGTGCTTCTCGGCGCGACCGCAATTATTTACCGTTGAGACATGGGGGAATGAAGAGGGTTTGAGTCGACGCCAAGAGTGAGCACACTGTTGCAGTCAGAGCCACCGGCCGTATGAAGAATATGCTTGTGTAAAAACCACACTGTTTATATAAGTGTGTAGTGTATATTATTCGCTAAAACCTGATGTCTCTTAGCTTTATTGTGAGTGTATATGACTTCTAAACTAAAAAAACTAAGCTAATCCCTTTAAAACTTTTAACCTTACCTTGATTTTACAAATTTATCAAGAAGCAAAAGCAAAGTGTATTATTAATAAAATAGAAAATAACAACAAGCATACGGACAATAAGAGAAATTTAAAATAATGAAACTGCAAACTACTAGGATGACTTTTTATAGCAGAGTAGGCAAACGAGGAGGCGGGTTGCCTAGTAGGAAAATGTTCCCCGCCACCCATAAACATCCACAATGCCGGAAGCGGCGCAGATGGGTTGACGGCCTTTAACGAGCACATAGTTCTTTTCTTGAATGCCACTTTGTCGTATTTAAATGGAAACACTGCAGATGGAAATTTTCTCCACATTTGCACAATGATCTACCGGCTTAGAAATAAATATTAATAATATTCAATATATTATTTTAAAAAAAAACATAATGAGAGAGTTTCGTGCACCGCTTCTTCTCCCTTAAGTCGCCACTTTGTTTCTAATGCGGCAGTAGTTTATTAGTTTTAATATTGACATCAACAAGAATTCCTTATAAATCTTTCTTGAAAAAAATAAACACTTTCATGACTTTAGTTCCAGTTTCGAAACTTAGTAAAAAATTAAAGTATAGACAAGGCCTCGCCCTAGACGCACCACATAGCTTGATCTTCTGTTACACCACACTAAATTTTCCGCATTTCCACATCTACTCCAACAATTGTCAATTTTTCGACAAGATTAGCAGGTCATTGCCATATTTGCTTAAGAAACAAATTCTTATCTTAAACGTTATGTGAATTTTATCATAACATGGTGGATATTACGATATAGCGGTATGTCTGAACCATATAGTATTGAAACCATCAAAAATAAAGCCTAAACATTTCTTAATGACCGGCAACTCTTCATTAAGAATGACCTTACCATAAGCATGCCGGTCTTTCTTCATTAAGAAAGACCGGCATGCTTATGGTAATGTAGATGTCTACAAGTGATGTGAATCAAGCGACACACTTGCTCATTTGCCTTTCTTTCTTAAAAAAAAAATAATTAGCCGTGTATCTATGTAAAATAGTAAATATCAAAATGTCTTATTTTGAAAAGCTATATAACAGATGCCATCTTACACATCATACAAAATATGACGTGAATAATACTCCAATTCCGGAAACAATATGCAATATAAAATATAATTTATTTATTTATAATAATATAATATTTTGTTACTTATTGATTTACAAACAAGTTTACAATTTTGTTTTACTGACTGCCGATCTCATTATGTAATATAAGTTAAATGACTATATAAAATATAACAAAAGAATATAATTTTAAAAATAAAAATTATAAAATAAAATTTACAAAAGAAATCTTACAAAACACAAGTTGTTGCATCGCTTACACGTGTTATAAGTGTGCGTAAATGTGCATTTTGAGTGCTTATATTATTAGGTCGGGGCAAAAGTATTTTCGTAATGTTCATACAAAGGAAAATATTTTTTTAGGTATAATTTTTTATTTATTTATAATATGTATGTACCGTTTTGATCGATGACTTGTTGCCATCTTGTGGGTAGTGCCATGATCCCATTCCTGTAGAAATTTTGAGATTTTTGATTAAAAAAATCTGACAGGTAGTGTTCAAGTGTGCTTTTGAGGTTAGCTTTATGCTTCCTAAAGAGTTCTGCACTGACCGCAACAGATGTAAATCTGATGGAGCAAGGTCATGGCTATACGGAGGATGCATCAACACATCCCAGCCAAGTTCTCTCAATTTTTGCTGCGTGGCTATAAATGAGTGCGGTCTGGCGTTGTCATGGTTTCTCTAAATGTACAATGTTCTATTTACAGAAAGTAAATTTTCCATATTTAGCAACGATAGACAGCGCAGTCGGACGACGCAGACCTATGACATTATCATTCATTCTACATCTGGATAAATATAACAACAGAAAATCGAATGAGATTAGGTTTTTAACATTATTCTATTTTAAAAACAAATGAAAACTATTTATATTTATATTAAATAATTAGGTATTAGAAATTCAATTTTATTTAAAGAGATGTTATTATAAAACAATCAGTTCTTCCAGGTCTTTCCACATTCAGAAATGAAGGGTTTTACTTTAGTCTTTAAACCTAACAATCAAAGGGATAAAGGATAGTAGATTGGTTTTATTAACCCAATAGACGGGCAACAGTTTCTATTATATATTTATAGTATTTTCCTAAGGGATTTTTTGTTATTGTAGTATAATACAATAGATGATAACGCCCTTATTATTTCTTTAGTATTTTTTATTCAGCCCAAATACAAAATATGTCCGAGGATATGGCATGGGGCCTCCCAATTATTGGAATAATCGACAATTAACCTTTATATTAAAAATAATTTTAAAATAGAATAGAGCCTATTTTAACAATAAAACTCAGCAAATTTGTTCGTCTTTAGGAAACAAATTTAATATTTTTTATATTCACTTTTGAAACTGTCAAAACTAATGTAAATATTTGAAAATTTTAATCCAGTGACACGAAGAGCTTCCGCGCTTTAAAGTGAGAGAGTATTACTCTAGTCGCCCCTTATCTTCGTCGTGCTAACTATGCCCCTCAAACAATGCTCGACATGGGTGCTTGCGTTGATTACTCAGCTTCACGAATTCAAATTCCTTATTTAAAAAAGGTATTCAAATACAAAGACATTGTATAAATATTTGTTAGAATTAAAGATACGTTTTAATGGTAAAATACAATATTTTTTTCAGAATTAAAGATACGTTTTAATGGTAAAATACAATATGTTTGTCAGAATGAGGTTAAACGTTGCGGTCAAACACTGAGGCTTCTAAAAGCTGCATCTCTATCGATAGAAGAGCAGTCGTTGTTCTCGAAATACAGCGGGTGAGCTATATTTGAAGTGTCTCGCTACTTGAATAATTTATAAGTCAAACTCGCTTTCCAGTGCATTCTGTTGCGCAGACGAGAAACCGACTCCGCCCTTAAAATAATAAATGATTTTAGTGAATGCAGTTGTTTATGTTCGTAACGGTAGACGACTGCAACTGTTTCTATTCGGTTAGGATAATTTTGATAGTTGCATCATCAACTTCCAACTAATTTACTGTTGGACATAGACCTCTATTTGGATGTATCACCTAGCTCGATATTCGACTACACGCACCTACTTTCTGTCAGTCGCCTTGCGCAGATCGTCACTCCATCTAGCCGTGAAACTGCATGATCGCGGCAATATAATCATCGCTACGTCAGTGAAATTTCTTGGGTCGGTAGAGCTAGCCTATATTTATAAAATATAAAATTTTCCTATACATAACACGACAATCGCTAAAAGCACTAAAATGTTTTGAGCACGTTTGTCGTTACTTCTCGCCTTTTACGTTTTATTGCGCCCATTACACGGAATTAAGCCTTAGCGCATCGCGTTCCTGATTCTGCTTCACGGTGTCAGTCGTAGCGTTAAGATTTTACTTTACTTACTAACGAGTCGTGAACAGGTGACAGAATGGTAAGCATTTCGTTTTATATAGGCCTCTATAAAATGTACGTACGAGTATATATATATATATACGAGTATATATTATACTTATATCCTCACACAGAATTCTTTTTTCGGGAATACGATTATAATAAATACACGAAATTACAAATATCTTAGAATAAATACTTGTAGGTCAGTTTGCCGTAATGTGTGAATTTAATGGAAAGAGTATCTTAAAGTAAAACAATGACTACAGGACCTTAAAACTTTTTACCTTTTTCTATCTAATGAAATACAATATCGTAAGATAATAAACAATTAATTTATCATACGTGAAACATAAACCACAATATTTAAATATTATATATTGCGGTTTAAGTTTCACGTATATATAGATATAAATACGATTGAAATATTCCCACTTTCGGAATCAAAGGTCACGGGTTCAATTTCCGTATCGGGTTCAATATATCCCACATATATATATATATATATATATATATATATATATATATATATATATATATATATATATATATATATATATATATATATATATATATATATATATATATATATATATATATATATATATATATATATATATATATACAAATATTTAGGCATTTAACGGACGAAACCAACAGTTGACAGACTAGTTTGAGGTCATAGAGATAATTATCTCAATAAATTCCGTCAGTATATCTATGTGGTAATGATGATTTATATTTTCTCTCAGATTCTTTGTTCCTTATATCAATTAGCATTTAATAAAATTTCGTTATATTAAATTATAATATCACATAGAAATTCTTTTTTTCAACACAAAGCCTAACGTCTATATAAATCTTCTATATAATTGGTTGTAATTTATAGGTCATAGAAAACTGGTAACAAAATGTAGTAGGCTAATAAAATGCCTCTCGCCATTAAAACCCAACGGAAAATTCCCACTGCCGCACTCCTTTGTTAAATAAACGTCTCTTACGTTCATAACCGTGATCTCTACTCGCTACTGCAAATTATTAATACAAATATGTAGGTACCCCACACATAATTAATGTTTTTTTAATAACAATACAAGAAAATATTTAAATGACACATTAATTGGTGGAAAATAATTTTATTTTGTGACTAAAGGTATCCTCCTCATGCCGGAATGAAATAAAAAGGCCAGATGAAAGCCTAATCTGTAATCCATGTGTATGAGTAATCCAAATGAACGGGCTATACCGATAGGAAAAAATCGACAGGCGATAAGGCAGTAACGGGGTACGCTGGTCTTCTGCGTTGAGTTTGAATTGGTCCGTCACCGAGCCGAAACTGCCTCAGATATTTCGCGAGGCTAATTGAGTCAAC
This sequence comes from Baronia brevicornis, assembly GCA_031353405.1. Classification (NCBI taxonomy): domain Eukaryota; kingdom Metazoa; phylum Arthropoda; class Insecta; order Lepidoptera; family Papilionidae; genus Baronia; species Baronia brevicornis. Next base: position 197,058 of record JASFAT010000328.1, read on the forward strand.
TTCATTTGCAAATTACAACTACTGGAGTAATTACTTACTCTGATGTACGGTAGTGAAAGTTGGGTTTGGCAGAAGAGTCATGAAAGCAGACTGAATGCGGTGGAAATGAGAGCATTAAGAAGTATGTGTGATGTAACTTTGAATCATATAATAAGAAATGAAGATATAAGAGAGCGATGTGGATTAATAGAAGGTGTCATGACAAAATATGAGAAAGAGATACTTGATAAAGGGGTGTGGGCACATAGAGAAAATGGATGAAAGACGACTGGCAAAAGAAATTTACGTTGTGAATGTGAATGGAAGGGTCGGTAGGGAAAGACCATGAAAAACATACCTTGACCAAATTGCTGAAGTTTTTAAGAAAGGCCAGTTCAAAGGTACCCTAAACAGGCAGGCTTGCATGAGGAGGGTAATGAGCGTCGTGGAGGAAACAAGGAAAATATGCCGAGAACGTAGCAAATAGAGATCTGTGGTCTCTGCCTACCCCTACGGGAGACAGATGTGACGATACGTATGTATGTATGTAACTCTGGAATCATTTCAGTTGGCGTGCCAACCCATGTCAGTCATCTCCTCCAAATACTTTCTTATCTATTTCGCCTTTTTCTCGTCATTCTAATGATGATGTCCACCACTCATGTTATTGATTTGAGCTGATCCATCAACAAAAGGCTTATGTTATTATTCAGATTAATTTAATATAAAATAAAACGTAAAATTAAGTTATTTCATTACTATTTTAAAATCATTATATACATATATTACTATTCTCAAATTTGTAATAATTTATTAATGTATTATTTTTTAATTTTTTGTAAATGTAAAAAATGTAAAATATATTTTTATAAAATGTTGTAATTTTACTAAAACTAGATTATAAGAAAGTTTGTTACTAACGATATATGGGCTAGTCCTGAAATAAAGTTTTATTATTATTATTATATTATGTGCCAGATTAGTTCTGAATGTTTTGATGATTTATGTTTCGTGTATATACATAGTGATTGGACAATTTGTTTTAGTGACCCATATCGTTTACGAGTATGGTTTAAATTAGTGTTATAAAATTATGACAATGCATCATTAAAATTTAGTTGGGCGTGTGGTGCAATAATTAACAGATTGCGTGACCCCCACAATTACCACTTCCCATACAAATTCAGCAAGAGACACGCAACTACTAGTTTATTATTGTCCAATTATGTCTCTTTGCGTCACCATATTTAGGTTTTTAGCGTAATATTAGTGTAATGACTACTAAAGCTATACTACAGTCAAGGCACAAAGCGATTTTAATACGTTTTATTTCTCATTATTTCATACTATATCAAATATACGATGGGTATGGTCTGCCACATTAAGTTTCTTGACAGATCACTTTAAATAAATATATTTTTTTTACTTAATAGTAAAATTATATTACGACCTAAATTACATAAAATCGTTAAAAATTGTAGCCTATATGTTATTTCAATGTATAACCTATATTACTGTAAAATTTCATCCAAATCCGTCCAGTAGTTTTTGCGTGAAAAAGTAACAAACATACATCCATACTCACAAACTTTCGCATTTATAATATTAGTAGGAAGTAGAATAAATCAACTAATGTATAACGATCTATTTAGATCTTATCTTTACAACGTTATACCTACAATATAAGATAAAAATTGCTAAAATGAACTGCACAATCTAAGCTAAATCTTTTAAACTGTCGAGCATAGCGTATTAATACAAGAAATATATAAATCATAGGTCACGAAGGTGAAAACCTTCCAGATTCGATCACATCAGTTTAATATACCTGCAAATTGGGCAGTTCCACTCCAGTGGTATTGAGTAATGATAGCTCTCACGATATTATATGGTCATATACCTAACCCTACTATTGTACTATTACTATGTAATTTTTTGCTAATTTTAAAGTAGGTATTATTTTTGACATTGAGAGTTTTTAAGCATTCGACTTAGTTTGTGGGTACTGTAGTGATACATTAATAAATGTATCACTAATGCAATAAAACTTTTTATATTATTTCTTTTTAAATTCGTTATTTGAAATTAAAAAGAAATAGTTTTCTATTAAAAGAAAATTTAGTTCGATTGACGTCTTTTATATAGACATGTCACCCGTTCGGCACATATATAAAATGTAAATTGAAAAGTGTAAAATATAATAAAGTATTAATATGTATAAGATATGAATGTACAATAAAATGGAAGAATAAATTAATATAATTTTGAAGAATTTTATTATTAGAAGATAAAAATCCCGGGTTTCGTCGTGAAGAAGAACGGCAGGCACGCCACTGTACTTAAGCAGAATATGCATTCCAAACTATTCCAATCGATTTCCTTTTATTTATTCTATATTGTGCAGGTTTTTTTAACCATACTTTATATAAATAAGGCACAATCTTGATCATTAAGAAATATGCATATATATCTGATACATTAGACGATAACTATGGAATCTAATGTAGGATAGTGTCGAAAAAATTAATACAGAAATTGAATTCGTTATATTTGGTCCTGAAAGCCAAAAGGTTCGCCACTGTAAGGAAATTTTCACAGGGGCCAAATCTAATTTTCAAAATTATTTTGTACCTAAGCTTAACCTTTAGTTTAAATTAAAATTTAATTTAATACGGGTGACCACATATCACTTCTCTTCCCGTTTATGAGGACGTCAGGCTAGTGGCGATATCGATTTTGTGTTACGAGTATATACGAGGACGGCAATAATGTTTTGGTTCATTACGCCACGTTTCGTATATTTCCCACAGGTACATGGTCCTGTTTTCGTATATTTCTCGAAAGTTTCAGTTATTCCTATATCAATATCAATATCACGGGCTGATTGATATTGATAGTCCACGGCCTGACATAGGCCTCACTCAAGGCGCGCCACCTATCCCGATCTTCGGCTACACGCATCCAGTCTCTGCCAGCCGCCTCGCGCAGATCATCGCTCCATCTAGCAGGGGCACGTCCCACAATACGTTTGTCGAGTCGCAGTCCTCACTCCAGCACTCGTCTACTCCAAAAATTGTTCGTTCTCCGACAAATATGTCCAGCCTATTACCATTTCAGTCTGCTAACTATTCTTATATCAATACGTAATAAATAAAAAATAATATTTATTTAAATTAAAGATTAGAACAATAATAAAAAACATTACTTCTTTCTCTATTTTCATCACAGAATATGGTAACACAGAAAAATGCCAACACTTAACGCCCATATCTTATGAGCGTGTGGTATTTGGTGCAACCCATTCATGCCATAGTATTGCAGTGTAATTCTTTTTTGTTTGTATGTTAAAAATACATGTATTAAAAGTTTCATTATTATTTCATCACGCATTATATTGTACTGAAACTTCCAATAACGAAAGAAACATTTAGTGATTTTTTAATTTTAGTTATAATAACAGCAGCATGATAAAAGTTCATTATCAAGCATTAAGCACTCAGTGAGACGGAATGGCATACAATAGCTGGTCGCTACAAGCAATGGACCCTTTTATGATTCATTATTAAAATGTCACTAACATCTGAGGCTTGTTGTACACATATATTTAGCGAATATTAAAATGTATTGTTAAAGTCGCATAAAAAAGTGTATTTATCTTTTAATCACATCGCTAACACTTAAGTAATTTTATTAAAATGTATTGAGCTCAGATCTTATGTACATATATGGTAAGTATATAACTCTTCTATACGTGTATTTGTCAGTTAACTCCTCCTTAACGCAGGACCGATTTCGATGAATTTTTTTCAATTTTGTGTGTTTGAATTGGTCCCTGGAGTTTACATTTACAGTTTGGTTTACATTTATAATTGGACCCGCTAGGTGGCGCGAAAATCGGTTTCAAGCCCTTTTTCATTTCAGAACAGGTCAACCTCTGCCGAGCCCGCTAGTTATATGTTAATATAATTAATATTGTATTATACAAGTAGACGAGTCTCGGCAAACGTAGTGTGGGACATCCACCATCTAGATAGTGTGTCAGTCTGCGCAGGATGGCTGGCAGTAACTGAATATGTGAAACCGAATTTCGGGTAAAGTGATGCGTCTTGAGAGAGTCCTATGTCTAATAGCGGACTGCCGCAGGCTGATAATGATAATGATATGACGATACGTATTTACTTTGTTGACTGCAGTATAAAATAGGAACTTCGATTAACCCTATGCCCAACAATGGGACACGTATGGGCTGTTAAAAAATACAAACTATATGCGTGAATTTTTTTGATAAAATATGTCATTTAATATTTTACCTACATCTATCGTTTAATTACTACAAGAAGTTGAATAAAAATTGTTGTAGCTTGAATTCTTTTGATAATAGTAATTATATTCCTTTTGTGGGTGTAGGTTCCTTACAATGATATCAATTCTGTTACAATAATAACAAAAGCTAAAAAAGATGTTACCTGAATTAAGAAAGTGATCTGATCGTAAAGATTTAAAGCCACTGTCATGTCTACTTTAGAAGGTTAACATCGTGTTACCCATATAACAAATATATTAAAAGACTCCATTCGACTTTTACGACGTGTACGTGAAGATTACTTACACTAATGCTATTACACGTAGAACACTCCAGTCACAAAATGGATGCAGAGTGTAACGTGGATAGACAAATGGGTAGTGGTATTTTAAAAAATTGTTTCTATGATAAAATATTCCAATAATACGAAATTTTATTTGTATATATTTAATTTAGTATAATTTATTATGTCTGTAAAATACATTTTTAACAATAATATAATCGTGTATATATATGTCGCATAATGTGCGGTGAAATAAGATGAAACAATATATTTAACCTTTCATCATATTGACAATTATAGCGTACAAATATCAGTAAATTTATATAAAACATTTAAGTCGAATTAGAAGGAGAAAAAAATAAACGAATTTAATCATAAAATATTAAAAAACATTTTATCGTATTATATATTGTCATTGAATTACAATACTAATAACTTTTTAAATATCAAATAGTCTGCAGTCGTGTAATAGCATTTTAATTTTAACCCTTGATATAATTAACGCTTACATTTATTACCTGTTAATGTTTTGATAGCTTTTGGGAATCTTATTGTTCTTCTAATCTAATCTTATTATTATCTATAACCCCTACGTAACAATTTATTTTGCAAAAAAAAAATTTGAAATCGATGACCTGAAGCTGAATAACTATTGCCGTCTATTGACATTTGTAATAGTCAAGGGAATGCAATTACATTGCCTACCTTAGGGTAAGGATTTGAATAATGGAATAGTAAGAAGGATTTAGTGGATGAACAAAAAATAATAAGAGGGGAAGAAACAAATAAGGGAAGGAGAAACGAATCGGGCATCACTTAAAAATGCTACTACTTAATACCGATATTCTGTGAAGTTGTGGTAGGTACTTCTCCAAAACCGTGGGTTTGATTCTAGCATTAGGATAAATATTTGTATGGTTTGCAACTATTTATAGTCTAAGTGTGTGTGCTTGTTATTTGTATTTTTATAATGGTATCCATAACACTAAAATACCTGGATGGGGTTATGAGTGTAAAGCGTTTTTTTGTTTTTTATTTTTATAGTATTATTGTCGTTCATCTTGTGTAGCACATGCGCCATTATTTATTACATTAAATCTGAAATATATTAAATGTATTGAATATAACATTAATTCAATAGTACACAAGCAGCAACACTTGGAACACCAAATCTTCCGACAGGCGGAACGTCTTGATGAATAGTGCCCAATTTGACTAATGTGCGAAATGTGTTCTTAGAACAATCAGGCCCAAATACGTTTTCATGTCAACAATGTTTCGCTGACGCTAAGTCATGGGATCCGTCTTATAATAATTCATCACAATTTCAGTGTCTATAGTAATATTCGGTAATGAATACCGGGATGCATTTAAACTGTATTTTTGTAAAAAAATTGTTTAAATAAAGAAGCATAACATATTAATAAAAATTATCATATAAAATTATATATATATATATATATATATATATATATATATATATATATATATATATATATATATATATATATATATATATATATATATATATATATATATATATATATATATATACATGGAGTAGCGTTGCGCAGCAGTATTATAAAACATCTGGCATGGGGGTTACTAAACTACCTAACTTGCAGCATGTCTATCTATCTATAGTGTTAATCATATCACCATCAATATAAAATATGATTGAATATCCCATTACATACAAGTACAGAAATTTCAATTTAAATTCAAGTCATTTATTAGCTATTAGACTATGTTCAAACAGTTTTTTGTTTTATTGTACTTTAATGGTTTATTTTTGTTGTTATTAGTACAATTTATCAAAAAGTACAAAATATCGATTTAAAAAAGTATTTGTACTACAAAAAATAATAATCTCATAATAATAAAATTAAATTGATCATATATGTATCTAAAGACATTAGTTACTTCAATTGATTGAAGTTATTTTATGTATAATTTTCAAAAACTACTTAAAAAATTACTTCACATAACAAACCTATATTTATTTTTAACATTCTAATGATTATATTTCAGCTATTCGGTCTCTATTTTGTTTGTAGTTATTGATATATCTCAAAGTGGAATGTCTGTTCCTTAAATGAAAAAATTTCAGAAACAAATCGATTTTAATAATCAATGAATTTCAATTCTCCAAAGAAGTCTGAGTCTTGCTCAACAAAACCAAAAACAAAACCGTACAAAATAATAATGAAAAATGTTTTCTTGAAAATAAATCTAACGCGATTTATTCTCAAGAACTACCATACCCCTAATATATTTATTTGGTAATTAGTAAAGCCATCAATTAAATGAAATACATTCACGCGAAACAGTCATAAATAACAACTGATAAACTAGCTCCTTACGTAACTGGCAGACAAAACTTATATTACGTATTTATATTTCTTACTTTATAAAACTTATTTTAAACGTTTACATATCTTTAAAAATTGTATACCGTTATTAATACTGTAAAATTCATCTGCACATAGAACATCCTGCATTTTTTTTAATGGGAAAAGGAGGCATACAAGCACGCGTGTCACCTGATGCAAAGCAATCAACGCTGCCTATCGAAATTCCATAAGCTTTGTAGAAGCATTGTCTGCTTTGAAAAATAAAAATTAAGCTTACTCTTAAATGTTCCAATGTCGTATCAGTTCAAAAATGTGGTTCCAGAGTAGTGGTACGTTAAAAAAGTTTCGGGAAGACCACGCCGTGATCGTCATTCATCCATATGGTTGGGAGAAAGACGCCGCATATGACAAACACAGATATTTTAACCGGTTCGATCGGTTTATCATCATAGACAGCCTTGTATAATCCACTTCTGGACATAGGTCTCCTTAAAAGACAATTTTCAACTTTACTTATGCAGTTTCCATGCCGCAAATACTGGCGGCATCGATTCAGATAACCACTCAATCAGATTAAGGCAAAAAGTATAACCATATCTTAATCGTTTTTACCATAACAAAATAAAATATAAAATAATTGATTTTAGTATATATTGAATAGTATTTACTTTATCTAATCGATATTCAGGCAAAATATCCAGAAGAAATCACTGTTAACCCATTCGAAAAGATTGTTCATAATATTGTTGTTTCTTAATGCATAGATCAATAAAGAGTATTTATTTATACAATACTATATAGTATAGACAAATGAAATCCGGGTACATTTTTAATTACTTAATTATTTACAAATGGTAAGTCTTGGGGCTTACGTCGTGAGTTCGTATCCCTCCAAGCATAAGCATTGTAGGCTTAGATGGAATGGATAACAATTCTAGTAATATTTAAAAAGAAACATTGTTAGTATTCTATTTTTAAAGAAGCTATTTGGCGCAGGGACAAAGCTACTACTTTCGGAGTCCAACCCAATGATCATGGGTTCGATTCCCGCATCGGGAAAAAAATATTTTTTTTATTGCGAGTTTGAGTATAATGAACCTTACATAATTAAGCGTGCTGATTTAGTGGTCCTCCGTCCAGAAATGACGACGCCCGTACTAAGTAGTGGGACATGTATGTATTGTGAAAAAAATCGTATTAAATCGCTTTACGAATTTTGAAGATGTAGATCAGAATTCATTAACATAATATATCTGTTAATTAACCTAATTTTGACATTTTTAGACAATGATTAATAAAGTCTTCAAAATGTACTAAAATGATCATTAAAGTTTACATTACAGACAAACATTAAAGGTTACATTCATTTTTACAAAGAGGGTTTAATTTTTAATAGTGTAAACTATTATTTCACTAATGTGAAAAATTCTTTATATCTATGATTGAGTGAATTTGTACCAAACTTTGTACAAAACGTTCCAAAAATCTTCAAAAAAGCCTAATGCGTGAGCGGACTCTATAGGCGGTAATGGTACATGTCAGGAATATTATAGTATTAATAATAAATAACTAAAGAGTGTCCGATAACAGAATTAGCTTCAACCTTTACTACTCTTTTAAACAAGAATTATTCCTGACTTTTCTATTTTTGTTTACTTTGTGACTTTGTGACTTTACTATAGTTGTTTTTATTTCATTTTCATAATCTTATATTACTATCAGTTATATCGTTTAATTGTGGTGGCGTATTATACCATATACGGCATGCAGGCCGGAAGTCTAAATTCTCAGACGAGACCCTCCAGCTAATGGATATGCGACGTGAAGCAGCCAAACACGAGGACCTGTTCCTCGTATTTGGCTGCTTCACGTCGCCCTCACCAAGCGCATTAGACAGTGCGTACGGCGGGACCTGCGTCGCTCTAATGCGGACACTATTAAAAACGCAATAGAGCGACACAAGGGTCCTAAAGTATTTCTGCAAAAGCTTGGGAGAAGCCATCTCACACATTTAAAAGCTCAAGATGGCAAAATGCTCACGTCCAAATCCGAGGTTCTCGCTGAGATTGAAGACTTTTATGGAAATCTGTATGCCTCTCACGCACCACAACCTGAACCCACACGCAATGATCCCAGAGCCACACTTACCCGCCACTACACCGACGAGCTGCCAGATGTCTGCCTTGAGGAGATAGAGCTGGCTCTCCGGCAACTTAAAAATGGAAAAGCCCCAGGCGAGGACGGAGTTACTGCAGAGCTTTTAAAGGCAGGGGGTCGCCCCGTGCTGAAAGAGCTCTGCAGAATTTTCAACTCCGTCTTGCAGAACGGGAGAACTCCACAGGCATGGAACAGGAGCATAGTAGTCTTATTCCACAAGAAAGGGGATAAGACGCTACTTAAAAATTATAGGCCGATCTCGCTCCTGAGCCATGTCCATAAGTTGTTTACGAGGGTCATCACAAATCGACTCGCGCGAAGGCTTGACGACTTTCAACCTCCTGAACAGGCTGGGTTTCGGGGAGGATATGGCACCATAGACCACATCCACACAGTGCGGCAGATTATACAGAAGACTAACGAGTATAATCAGCCCCTGTGCATAGCATTTGTGGACTATGAGAAGGCCTTTGACTCCATCGAGACCTGGGCTGTCATAGATGCCCTGCAGCGGTGCCAGATAGATCATCGATACATCGAGGTGTTGGTGAGGCTGCAAAACGCCGCTACGATGTCCGTTCGAGTACAGAACAATCAGACAAAGCAAATCCAGTTGCATCGTGGAGTGAGACAGGGGGATGTCATATCCCCGAAACTGTTCACTAATGCGCTGGAAGATGTCTTCAAAACATTGGACTGGAAAGGACGTGGCATAAACGTAAATGGTGAGCACATCTCACACTTGCGCTTTGCCGATGATATCGTGATCTTGGCAGAATCGCTGCAAGAACTACAAGTAATGCTGAACGGCCTAAATGAGTCCTCCAGACTGGTCGGTCTGGCTATGAATTTGGATAAAACTAAAATAATGGTAAACCAACATATTGAGCCAGAACCGACCACGATCGATGGTGAAGTTCTCGAAGTTGTCCAGGAATATGTCTACCTAGGCCAAAGAGTGCGATTAGACGGAGACAACTTCGAGAAAGAAGCCGACAGAAGGATACAGCTGGGCTGGGCAGCGTTCAGGAAATTCCGTCAAGTCTTCTCGTCGCCCATACCACAAAGTCTGAAGACAAAAGTCTTCAACCAGTGCGTCCTGCCCGTACTCTCTTACGGTGTCGAGACGTGGACACTGACAGTCCGTCTCCTCGCCAAGCTCAAAGTCGCTCAGAGGGCTATGGAGAGAGCTATGCTTGGGGTTTCTCTGGTGGACAGAATTCGAAATGAAGAAATTCGCCGGAGAACCAGAGTCACCGACATTGCTCTTCAAGTTAGCAGACTGAAGTGGCAATGGGCTGGACACGTTTGTCGGAGAACCGACAATCGTTGGAGTAGACGAGTGCTGGAGTGGAGACCGCGACTCGGCAAACGTAGTGTGGGACGCCCTCCTGCTAGATGGAGCGACGATCTGCGCAAGGCGGCTGGCAGAGACTGGATGCGTGTAGCCGAAGATCGGGCTAGGTGGCGCGCCTTGGGTGAGGCCTATGTCCAGCAGTGGACTGCCGCGGGCTGATATTGATTGATATTGATTATACCATATAGTTCGATTAAGGCGTATAAGTGAAGTGATATGAAATAAATTTATCGTGAATTTTTAAGTTGACTGAAAATGTCCATAGAAGGTTTTGGTAAAATAACCACCATTTTATCAAGACGTAACGTGATAAGTTGACTGGTTATATTTCAAGAGATTTGATGTTATCATTTTTTATTTGACACTGGCAAAATAGTTATAACTAATTGTCATCAAAGAAAGGAAAAAAAAAAGAATTATTGGACCATATTTATATTAAATTATAGGTCGAATAATCCTTATCTGAATGTAGTAGTTAAGGTTAACAAGCTAATTCTGGCAATGCTTCGTATATGCAAACTTTGCACTGCGACCATACAGGAAACGCACACTCATTTATTTTTAAATAAAAGATAAATCGTAATTTACAGTAACAGTATAATTTAAATCAACTTCAGTATCAAATGACATTACAATTAGCGAGTGAAAAGCTTAAATACTTTAGCGGTACAAAGCTTTCAAAGACGCAAATTTAAATTATAATTTGCTAAAAGTAAGAATAATTTTCATTCATGTCTGACCAAACTAGATAGAAATAGATTAAACTGTTATATAAAAGAATGGGAAGAATCGTAATTTTATAAACTTTTCATTTATATACATTTTTAATCTATTTTACAAACTCTAATTGAAAAATAGTTGTATAAACAAAAATTCTAAAAAACTTCAATCAATACTGACATATTTATCAATAATTTATATTATACATATGGAGTATTATAAAAATTTATACTGTAATTACTTCCCATTATGTTGATGGGACATGAAATTAAAAAAAAATGTTCAATTACTTTGCGACGTATTTTAAAGAATTTATAGTAATATTTCTTATTTAAACGTTAATTTTAATATCATTGCGCTAAAACTAATTCAAAAGGTTAGCACTATCGGAGATCATGGATGAAGAAGATATATTGCGCGCAATATACAAAGATTAGCTTTATGGGCCGAAAAATTATTGTCGTCTAGGGAACTTAATGTATCGATCTGGTCCGATAGACAATTTTAACAGGTCTAACTTGCAGAATCGCACTGAAACATATTATAGTATTTCAACGTTTGATATAATTAAATATGAACACGAAAAATATTAGAAATTATACGGAATAATATAATAATAGACGGGGTTACAATATGTACATGTTTTCTTTCACAATATTCTTTGAGAGATATTAAATATTTTTATGGAATATAATTGAGAATTGATAAGATATATAAGCTCCTAATGACTACCTAACTGGCAGTCGTAAGGCAATAGTTGCGGGTTCGATTCCTGCATCAAGATAAATGTGAGTAATGCCTGGAAAATCAACAATGGAAAAAATGCCTAAAGCATTTTTTCAGTGTGATTCCAAAGGTGCTCTGCCAATGATCCTTGAACAAGCAATGTTCATTCCTCCAAAAATGGAGAGGCTAATGCCCAAAAGTGAAACATACCTACAAGTATATACGAATATATGAATTGTAAAAAAAATAAACTTCACATTTGCTCATAAACGTGTACATACATATTTGCGCATAGTTACATACTGGTAATGTCGAAAGGCAAGTAAATATTAAACTGTCAAACTCGAAACAAACGAAATGTAATTTTTGTGGTTGTACAAAAAGCTCAACTTTACTTGGTATTATATCGATTTAATTTCGATAAGGAGTTTTATTGAATAAACACAGTGGAAGCATATATTTGAATTCATTAGCTGAAATAAATTAAATAAAAGTATAACGAAAGAACAAAAAGCAGCAAACAACAATAAGCAATCGAAAACAACAAAAGCTGATTAGTTTTATTAAACATAATAAGATTTACAATTACATATAGTATATTTATATTTCTTCCTTTACGACCTGCGTATTATCAATATAAATATCAGCCCGCGGCAGCCCACTGCCTGACATAAGCCTCACTCAAGGCGCGCCACCTAACCCGATCTTCGACTACATGCATCCAGTCTCTGCCAGCCGCCTTGCACAGATCGTCACTCCATCTAGCAGTGCGTATTACGCTCTTCGTGAATATTAAATTCTAATTTATTTTTCTTTTAAATGTTATGTTTATTGAATAAACAAGAATATTACATAACCATTCTTTTCTACCTAATATATTCTTTAGATGCTTTTTTACTACTTTTAAAGTCTGGCAAAAGGAAATAAGTATTTATATATCCTATACCAATCCACTTGAATCCTCTTTCAGATAAAGTTACAAAGGCCACAATGTTAATAACGTTTTGCCCGGAAAAAAACTACCAAACAAACACATTTTGCTTTCATATTAGAAAAAATCAGTAGAACTATACGAGAACAAGGTATGACAAAATCCAAATTGTGAATCGTAGGCTATTCATAGCTTTCACAATTTGAAACAAGCACTTTCGTAACAAGCATCGCTTATGAAATATTTCTGGGGTATAATCCTAGATATATAAAGTAAAATGTATTAATTGAGGACTCTGTTGACAATTGAACGTAATCTTCCAGTAAAGTAACTTTATGATATAGTTAAAGGGTATGTAAAATATTGCCGACCCTTGATATTAAAATGCTCACAGTAAATCCATTTAATGGCTATTCATTGGGATCAAAATTGAGAAACCTTTTTATTACATTTCATACCCTAACTACAACATATTTCATAAATATAATTAAGCAGGCCGGAAGTAGTCCGCTTAATTATATCGCACTATATGAAAGCAGTATGTAATTTTTTTTAATTAATAATCTTAATTATCAATATGAAGCCTCACATGTTGCCTGTCTGTTAACTTGTTTCCATAAACAAAATGTTCATGCAAAACAACTTGTCGGATTTTAATCGCACTGTCTGATCTACATCTATACAAACTATTTAGCTCGAAACAAATATGTTCCCATCTTAAAATTGATAAAATGTTGTATGAAATAACTGTTCACTTTGAACTTACAAGTTTATAACGAGATTAGCTGCGTTTCACGGGCGATGGTGCTATTTGATAATAAAATACATAAAAAAATATTTTCATTCATCCAAACCTATTCGAATTTTTCTAAAATTTCTTTTCTCAGTTCTTAATTCAGTGATGTTTTGTTTTTTTTATTTGAATGAATGACTTTGTCAATATGAAACCAAAAAATAAATATAATCCGTAAGTCAACTTAATAATAACAAAATTGAATAGAAAGTACACGCGAGCGAAGCCATACACGCAATTATATTTTTATATTCCTTACTAATATTTCATATATTATAAACCCTTAATATGAAGTAGTAATAAAAAAAACTCATTCCTTTATTTTTAAAAAAACCTGTACACCATTTATCTGTTATCAGAAATAGATTTTGTTTCTTCTTCTGTAAAAATAAAACTCCGGGAACACTAATGATTGTATTGCATGTTTCTATCAAGTCTTAAATGAGAAACCTTTCGTGACGTCACGAATTGATAAGCTTATATAACGGCAAAAGAAATATACTGTATGTAATATCCAAAATAAGTTTGTAGACAGCCGAAATGTTTTAATGAAAAAAGAGGTTTGATAGGAATGAACTATTGTCATTTTTATTTACATAATTATAATACTATAATAATTTCATAAACACATTTAATTTCTTTAAATTTCAATTAGTTATTTTGAATTTTATATTTTAAGCTTAGAACACACTAAAACATTTCTATAAATGCTAGATGAATACATAAGAACTCTGAGCATAGATGAAGAGCATAATTACATAGAAGAAGAATTGCTAGATAATAATGTATTATATTTATTTTTAATGTTTCTAAAAGAACCTTATATGAGTATTCAAATTTTAAATTTTTTAAGTTAAATAATAGCATTCTCCAAAAGTGTTTTACTGTTTAATTTAAACAAGGTTCCCATAAATTTGAGTTTTAGATAATAAAGTTCAGACCACAGTCGCAAATATAAAAGTGGCCTGAATACAATGCAGACGAATTGTGTCGAGTGTCTTTTGACCCATTTTTTGCTTCATGTATCATGATTTTAAAACCACACGATCTCTTACTTCATATTGAATAAAAAATGTACAAGATAAATAATTATATATTAGAGTGTCATTATTTTATTAATTAATTAATTAAAAATTATAGACAATTTAAAAATACTTAAAGAAATCTCCCTTTAGAGCAATAACATTTTTTTATGGAAAAGGATATTGGTTCGGAAACGCCGCTGGAGTAGCTGGTTCCACAGGGTAGTGGTACGTGGAAAGAAGTTTCTAAAAAAACGCACAATTGAAGACATTGAAGACTAACTTTTTGCATCAAAATTTTCTTTTGCTTTCGAAAAGTTATCTTAAACTTCTACACTTCGTGTAAATAAATAAATACATGGTAAACCAAAATTTTATAAATAAATATGATACAAATGTATTATTAATGTACATATTTGTAATTTACTTTTAATTATTCATTAGCTATATGTATGTAATTATCAGAAAAAGAAATAACTTTACAGTACTGTCCGTATATCAAATTATTAAATTAAAATAAAAAAGTAAAAAATTATAAATATATGTAATAAAATAGAATCGTTAAATAACAACGTGTCCCAAATATTTGTGACGTAAATTTACAAGAGATTGAATCTACTCTGTCAGTGCGACGTTGAAACTCCTCAATTAGCATTTAATTTCGTTTTATATCCTATTTTAGCCTACTCCTTATATATAAGATGGAAATTTCGAAATGGAAATATTTGAAGTATTAGGGTACATTTCTTTATTTTTATTGAATTTTCTTTAAATAAATGCTTTACATTGAGGACATTTATTAAAATTTAACAGTAATACATTTTATTTCTAATTATATTACGTATAATTTCGACAAAGGTAACACCATACTAAACCATATTTTACTGGACTTTTCCCGCCAACTCAAATCAGGGACGTTGTGTTTTTAATTCATTTTGATAATCTTATGTTATTAACTGTTATATTGTTTAATTGCGGTGTCATATTGTACAATTAAATTCGGAGAAGGTGTATAACTAGAGTGATATGACATAAACGCTTGTATCGTAACTTTTTTGTTGACTGTAAAAGTCCATAAAAGACTTTAGTAGAATAGCCACCATTTTACCAAGACCTAGCGTGACAAGCTGTTTAAATAAACTTAAAGGACGAGCTCAAATCGACATGAACCCAAAGCCTTAAAACCATTCAAAACAACATAAAAAAACATTTTAACTGTGTTGTTCCCGTCTAAGAATGGCGCCTTGGTTCCGTAGGCATATATGGATTCTTCCCGCAGGTGCCAACGGAAGCAAATACCGGTAAATGTGCAACAGCGCCTCACTGATTAAAAGAACCGCTAAGTGTGGTGATTACGGCAACACCCCTCAATCTTGTCGGAAGTCAATGTCCAACACTGAACTACGTACGTTACGTTTGTATTTATGATTGTCAGTCGCTTACTTATTAGACTAAAGATATTGGTTTTTTATTTACACACGCAAAAAGAATTATGAAAAGAAAATTTTAAAAATTTATTAAAAATTGATGTATTTAAATTTTATTTCACTACCACATAGCACAGGTGTGTGAATTAACAAGATTGAGAATATAGAAATCAAATTTCTATAGTACTTCTATTTAGTAACAAAATTGCTCGGCACCGTGAATCGGGTCATGTGAAGAAATAAAAATAACTTACTATCACAATATTGTGATTTTATGTGAAACATAAATGATCTTCAAATATTATCCAATAAAATTACTTATTAGTTGCACCGGGAATGCGCCTATTATGCTCTGAATAACATGGCCGTATTGAGCCCCTTTGTCCGATCTTTAACAATGCTTTGCCTAGAAAGTGTACCTACTAGCAAATTTTATTCGTGCTTAGCTCTTGGAAAATGTATTTTCGCATGGTTATTGGAATTCTTTAATTTTATTATAACAGCATGGACTACTACAGGAGCTCTTGCCTATTATGTCCTACTTACCATCATCCTTTAACCTTAATGTGTTGAAGTTACATATAAGTGATTTAAAAAAGACTGAAATTAACCCTCTTTTTAAGTTCTCAGAATTAAAAAATCATTTTAACTAAAATTTTCTTTTCTTTGCATTTATGTTCATCAACCGCACAAGACATCATATTAAAATAAATCCAACTTTATGTTGTTATAAAGTTGGATTTATTTAAATGTGATGACTAAAAATTAGACAATAATAGATACAGTTCAACAAGGGGTCGCAAAAGGAATCATAAACGGAATTATGCTTTACTCTAGGTTTTTTTAAATGTTTTACTAAGTTTACCCCATATAGCGCGTTTGAGCCCGATATTCAAAAAGACATTTTTTTTTTATTTTTGACAGTTATTAGGTGAACTTGAATGAAGCATAATAGGTCTCACTAAGTAGCCCTGTGCTAAGACATCCCGATTCGGTCATTTTTTTTAATTTGGCTATACATACATAATATATAATAAATATAATAAAAATGTTTTAAATGTGCATTTTTCGTTTCTTACTAAGAGATTTTATACATTTTTTTTACTATTATTTTATTTTTTCTACAAGTTCTACCTAGAGATGACATAGGGAACTTATTGTAATTCCTTGAGCTAATGTAGTAAAAAAATCTGGACCAACTATTGACCCCGTTCTTAATTATAAAGCAGGCCCAAATAAATGCCTAATGAAAGTGAAATTACGGCCAAATAAGTTTTCTGTTTTTTATAATACGAAAATACTTGAAAACGATAAATATATGTATGTACTTTTATCATTTCTCATTTCATAATATGTATTTATACGTTAATATTAATTTAGAAACAGTTCCGGTAGACAAAGGATTAATTTAGGTGCGTTGTAGGAAATTTATACATTTAGACGTTCCATTCCGAAATGTCAACTTAAAGTGTAATTTCCGTTTGGTGAACAAGCGTACATCAGCCGTACATCACGAGAATATTCGTAATGAAGTTTTGTTACGAACTCTGAATCCAAATTATGTATAATCGTTACATTATTCGGTCCCCTACTATTATGTGCCTATTATTATAAGGACTGTAATGTATGAGATTATTTTTTTTGTAATATTTGTCTGTAGGTAAAAAGCGGAAATAGATCAGTTAGTAAGGGATCGAACTTATAATATGTAGCCGAGAGTTTCCTATCTACCATTGGACTAATTGATGTGAACTATTTCTTACCATAAATATTATTAGCTAACTTGGAATGACTGATAAAGCTTCTAGTAATATTAAAAATATTAGAAATAGCTAGTGAACAATAAATAAAAGGTTTTATCAAAGCTTAAAAGTCAACGTTATCGCCCCTCAAGCAAAACTACAAAAGTGGACGTCTTTCAATCTCAGTTAAAGCTGGGTCTTCAAAAGGATATAAATACATAGATAAGCCATATACATACTGGGTAGCAAGGATATACACAACGCTATTGAGTATAATCAACCCACGAGCCCGTTCTTTGTATACTTCGAAAAGGCTGTGATTCCGTTGGAACCTAGACTGTTGAGGCCATATTTTCAATTGCAATTAACATTGCTATGTAAAGCTTTTGATAAATAGCGAAATATGTTTCAGTTGGTAAAAGCGAAGAACTCATTTAATTTTTTTTTTTATATTTATTCTTCCTTACTTCTAAAAATTGATTTTGAAATTTCTTCTGAAAATTGGTTGCAGTACTAATTTTATTTAAGAAAGTCACAACAGCAATCAAATCGTATCGACATATATAATGATAAAGTTATATTTTAACGTCTCTACATATTATTTAAATCTCCATGTTCGGAGAGGTATACTAATTTTATATAAAACAAATAGGCATTGAGGTAATTTTCTTCTATGCTTATTTAAGACACTTGAGTGTAAAATAAATACAATAAAATTATAAGAGATTTAAATTATAAAATAACGGTATAATTAGTTAAGTGGTACTAATATTTTAAACAATATAGTTAAACTAAATTTTAACGACCGATTGGCTCAGTGGCGAAGCCCTTCGCCCACGGAGTGCTTCGCCACTGAGCCAATCGGTCATCGGTCAATCGCATCGGAATAAATATATATATGAATTTATAAATATTTATTCCGAGTCTGGTAACCCCCCCAATCCAAATTTCCGTTCCTACCATTTCCTTTGTTCTCTATCCTTTCCCTTCCTCTCTGCCAATCCATGGTCTGCCATGCCAAAGGGTGCGTGACTAAGGGCGAGCTTAGTCGCAAGCGTGCCGACCGTCCTAGGATCGGGCTCCCCCGGGTGCCGTACCTTAGCATGCGGGGCTCTGCTGGGGCTGCATCTCCATCCTCCCTTGCGGCTTGTGGGATTCACTAAAACGAATTTAATATACCTAATTTATTGAAAATGACGGCGACGTGGTTCGCCACCCGTCACGTCCTGATTCTCACGAGGGCGAAAAGCGACCAATGGAGAGCCGTTTCGCTGCAATGAATGGTAGCGGAAGGTGCTCTGTGTTCTCTGCCAACACCTACATAGGCGTGAATATATAAAAAAAATTTCACACATCAAATATAAATACAAGGAAAACAAGGAGATTAGAGGATCCAAACTTCGCTGGTGAGAGACTCTTACTTCACACAATTAGAGCTAAGGATGAAACGATTGCCACAAACCATCTTGCTACAGTGTCCAAACGCTATTAGCAATGGCATATTACTTTCCCGATCAACACCCTGACGGAATGATACATAAAACTTATGACAACCAAGTGACTGACATCTGCCACAACACATGGCACGCTCCAACATATATATTTGGATTAATATACCATAAATTTAACTTTAAAATATTTGTTTTCGTTTAAGTATATGCTGCGTGATTACAAACATAAGGACAAAATATGATGCTTGATCTGACAAATGAACACGATGCAACGATTTAATAGTTTAGTTTGCGTTACGATATTTTTAATTAAACATTTAACATTTGTATTTTTTTATCATTTCGTATCATATAATAATAATTATTAGATGATTTGTAAGATCAGGGGTTTCCAATCTTTTTTATACTGCGATTCTCTTTACAGGCTGTAATTTTTTGCCACGTCCTTCTAAAAGAAAACAATTGCATGTACAATATTCCGTCAGATAAAAATTATTTCAAGGAAAACTTTTAAAAATATAGATATTTAATCAATGAAAATTTATACGCCCATCTGTCCAAGTCAGGTTTAAGTAAGTGGGTTAAATTCAAAATTCAAAAATCAGCCACATTGTGCACGGCTAGGATCGTGAGAAGGTTCCTTTCCTTGGATGCATAATCCTTCGTGTGCTTGGTTTATCCCGCCACGAAGGATTAATAACCCTAGTAATAATATTATTTTTATAGAGATATTTTTAATATTAACAATATTGTTATTAAGACAAATATATGTAAATAAAGGAAAATCAATGAGAAGAATGAACTTGTTTTTTGAACATATTGAGAAAAATGGAGAGCGGGGAGACGAGACGCTCGTTCCGCACACTCACACGTAAAACCGCGTGTAGGCGACGTTTACGTATTGTCTCGCGGCTCCCCTACAATAGTTAAGGTTCCCGGATATAAAGTTAAAAATTGCGTTCTGCAATAGATAAGTTGAAAAATTATGTTTTGTTATAAAATGAAAAAGAGATATTGAAAGACCTAAAAAGGTAATTTCAACACTGTGCTCAACAAAGTAACTTAACTTGCCACAGTTCTCGAGAAATTACCTTTACTATAGAAACCATACGTCGAATTAGGAATTCAATTGTATATAAAATATCATAGTCATACCTACCTATTATGTACATGTTATGTATTTAAAATGTGTTTGGAAAGGAAATGTAAGTAAGAAAATAAAAAAAAATACTCATAATCTAAATAAAATGATAAAAACGTTAAAACTCGACTAACAAAACTTGAACAAGAAATATTACTTTTATTAAAATCGTCTAATGTCTATGACAAATCTATATATCAAATGAAAAGGCTCCCTGATTGTTAATGTTTTTATTATTCAAGTTGTGGTGGTATGACGCAATATTGCTATCAGACGTCAAGAATTAAATTAATTAATGTACAAGTTCGTTCTACGTTCAAACTACTAAATATGTATCTAATTAGTTTTATATCATGTGCTCAGTCTAACGAAAGTGTTGCTTACATTATATTAACTACCTATAAGTTATCCATATGTTAAATACTACTAATACTAATTTTTATACAAGAAAATAAATTATTGAATTTTCGAAACTATAAAAATTAATCTGTGTCACCTTATGAGAATGTCTTCCTTTATATCACTGGTGCGAGGGTTTTGCTATTCAAATTTACTTTTGTCGTTGTCGCCAGCTCAAAATATAACGTACTCGTACAAGACGACAGGACTGAAACTACTTTGTAAACACCTTCGTGAAGTTTGATGGATGAATATTTATTATCCTTGAATGGAACCCCTTCAAAGGTGAAACCGACTAACAAGTGTCACCGATTTTATTTTGCTCAAAAAGAATGATTTTTTCAATCAATTATTATGGAATGAAATATATTCTTTCTTCGATTCCTTTTTAATAGGTTCTTTTATATCTTATAAATATAGGAAAAAAACTTAAAGGCTAAAAGAATATGATGGTAAATATTACCTTAAAGACTATTAATTTGACAAACTCTACCATACCCCTCAAAACTCAAAACAACATAGTTTCCAATGACAGAAGGGAGGTATTTTGAAAAGTATTATACAAGTTCTGATTTATATATAGTATTATATAATAGTTTACTGTGAAATTTTTTTATTGTTAAAGATCTAATGATGAGTAGAATAATACACAACTATTATAAAAAGACATCTATAGGTTCAATTTAACTATGAGATACATGTTTCACACTCTCTATTTCAGAACTATTGTTATAAAAGTTTACACAAGTGGTTGAAAGTGGTATGGTTTTCAAAACTTTTGGTTCGCAAACAAGCTCGCGTATGCACGTCGTTTTAAACCAACTTTTTATACGTGGTAATTTACCTCTTGTGTTGGAAATTCTCATCAACTTGCAAACAATTACTTTCTCCTCAACACTTTATGAACCATAACAGCACACTTTGTTTGTAGTTTTAATGCAAATAGGCGACCAATTGGCTCAGTGGCGGGGCCCTCCGCTCACGGACTCAATGGTCGCGGGTTCGATTCCCGCATTGGAATAAATATATATATGAATTTATAAATATTTATTCCGAGTCTGGTAACCCCCCCAATCCGCATTTCCGTTCCTGCCGTTTCCTTTCTTCTCTATCCTTTCCTTTCCTTTCCGCCAATCAACAGTCTACCGTGCCAAAGGATGCGTAGCTAAGGGCGAGCTTAGTCGCAAGCGTGCCGACCGTCCCGGGATCGGGCTCCCCCAGGTACTATGGTACCTTACCTCAGTATGCAGGGCTCTGCTGGGGCTGACCTCCATTCTCCCTTGCGGCTTGTGGGATTCACTAACACGAATTAATAGACCTAATGCAAATATATATTGCAAATGTTTGCACTGTGTATTGTACATATGTGTGTGTGTGATTTTGTTCAACATATATTATAACATTACAGTCTTATCACATTTTAATACATCAAAACTTTGTTAATCATATTTTTAAATATGAATTAACGCTTTCATATCAATTTCAGTAATAATTTTATTTTTATTTAAAAAGATTCACATAAATCAAAATATTTTTCTCATTTCGAATTTATAACTTATGAAATTATTAGTAACTTTATTTAAACTATAATAAATATTAAGCTCATTCTACCCATATGTATTTTAAAAATCCCTGCACTTAGTACCTAATAAATATCGATACGGTAGTAAATGAATTAGCAGCTCTTAAATCACATTTAATGGACATTAGGGCTATTCTTGTACGAAATTTATCGTTATTGAAATACATTCATATTACACAGGGTAACCCTAAATTATATTATAAAACTATTTTAGAGATGAGCATGGAAAGTAAAATCTCTATAATCCTCATAAAACGTAGTCATTCACTTTATTTAAATTCATTCATTTCTTTAACCTTTTCTGACTTCGCAAATTCTGTACTTCTATGATTATACAATAACAATTTTATTCAAAAATTAATATTTTATCTTTACATGACTATTATCTATGTTATTTAATTATATATAACGATATAGTATGGTGGTGTCTTGTTATACAACTTTGAATAAAACGACTAGAGAGTTCTTTGTCACTGACTATAAGGACCTTGTTAGGAAGCTTGTGTCGTTGTGTTTAAGGACCTCTGAATGTGAGTATGAAGACAGACTATACGCAAACAAACTACAATAGAGCATATAAAACTTCATCTTTTTACGTACTTCTTACAGAAGACATATACTAGATAGAACTGACAACTTTTAAATTTGTCTTATTAAATTCATTAAAATTTTAATTTGAAAAAACAGTTTTACATATTCAGGTATAAGATAAAGCAGGATGAAATGTGGTCATCTCACTAAGTACTATATGGAATTTATTATGGCCATTGTGCTAAGGAATTTTTCAACATCATACACAGCACAGCACAGTTCCATACCTACATTACCCACTACTAAAACAAGTACCATCTCCACGGAGTCCACCACCGTACGATTATGTCGGAATTTTCTATCATGAACAGTGCATTTATATAACTATTTACCACTGAACAATTACTATTCCGTAATTGTTCAGTGGTATTTAGGAAGAATGAATAAAGACAGCTTTAATCTTGCCAAAATAAAAATACATATATATATATATATATATATATATATATATATATATATATATATATATATATATATATATATATATATATATATATATATATGTGTGTGTGTGTGTGTGTTAAAATAAGCCTCTTCTGCACCGCTGGTCTATGAATTTCCCCGAATGAGGTTTCACAAGTTCCATAAAGTGCAATTCTGTATGTACAACTTTGTTCCATGTAAGTCAGCAATGTCAGTTGTTTGTCAAACAAAATAAAAAAATATTTCTTAGAAAAGCAATAATATATTTACCAATGTAGTAGAGCTACGACACTCCTGCGTTACTACTGAACACATACTAGTTTTGACCAATCTATAGGCGTAGCGACCCAAAATGGATCTTGGTCTCAGCACAGATCTTACGCCACCGTGCCCTTTCCTGCGCTACCTCCTGCCAGTTGTAGACTTGAAGATTGCGCAAATTATCCTTGATTATGTCTCTCCAGCAGCGTAGACAGGGGAAGGACACGCTGGTCCTGCAATCTGGCCATCTGCTCTACTACCGAGATGGACATAGTCTTTCCCAAGGTGGCGTGGGATTCCTCGTCAACAAAGTCCTCACCGACAACATTGAAGAAATATCCAGTGTGTCGGCGAGGGTTGCGTACATTGTACTCCGGCTATCGAATAGATATAGTCTAAAGGTAGTGCAGGCATACGCGCCCACGTCAGCACACCCGGATATGGAAGTAGAGGCTATGTATGAAGACATAGCCAAGGCCTTACATAATACCACAAAGGCCCACTTCAATATTGTGATGGGGGACTTCAATGCCAAAGTAGGGCTGCAAACAGGAATCGAATCGATTATGAGACCACATGGTTTTGGACAGAGGAACCACAGGGGGCAAATGCTGGTCAACTTCCTGGAGAAAGAGGGGCTCTATCTGATGAATTCCTTTTTCCAGAAGAAGCCCCAAAGGAAGTGGACGTGGCGAAGCCCCGATAGTGTGACAAAAAATGAGATTGACTTCATCATGTCAGACAAAAGACAAGTATTCAGAGATGTCTCAGTGATCAATAGGTTTAATACCGGCAGTGGTCACCGAATCGTGAGAGGCACTCTGAATATCGACTTCAAGATTGAAAGATGTCGTCTGGTGAAGTCCACGCTCCGACCGACTCTGCTCGAAACTGTAGCGGGATCTCAACGCTTCCAATTGGAACTTAAAAATCGATTCGACATACTGGAACCCACTTTGGACATTGACGAGGACCTCAACAGCGTGGCGAAGACCTTGAGGGACGAAGGGAACAGGTTTTGTGGAAGGAAGCGTATGGGCCGAAAGTCCAAGCTCTCAGACGAGACACTACAGTTAATGGACATGCGGCGTGAAGTGACCACACATGGGGAACAGGTAGCACTCACCAAGCTTATCAGGAAATGCGTGCGGCGGGACATGCGTCGCTCTAATGCTGAAGGCATTAAAGAAGCAATAGAGCGACACAAGGGCCCTAAAGTATTTGCACAAAAGCTTGGGAGAAGCCACCTTACAAAATTAAAAACCCAGGATGGCAGAATACTCACGTCGAAGTCTGAGGTTCTCGGTGAGATCGAAGACTTCTACGGCACAATTAGATCATCAATTATTATCGTTAAAAACTTTTTTATTAATTTTATATATCAT
This sequence comes from Baronia brevicornis, assembly GCA_031353405.1. NCBI lineage: Eukaryota > Metazoa > Arthropoda > Insecta > Lepidoptera > Papilionidae > Baronia > Baronia brevicornis. Next base: position 222,085 of record JASFAT010000328.1, read on the forward strand.
TGTCGAAATCTCAGAATTAGTCACGTGTTTATATATTGTTACAAATGCACCCAATTATTCTTATTTATTTAAATTAAGGAAGATAAAAAAGATGGGTGTAATAGTAATTACATAGTATCAAGTGATTCGCTTGTTCATTTAGCGCTCTCATTAATTAAAATATTTACAAAAGTTCTTCAAGGGTACAATAGAAATTTTTCTGCGTTTATAATATTCAAGAACTTAAATTGTTTAACTTCGTTTATTGATATATCACATGTTACTCAAAAAATATGTTAGTTTAACGTGTTCGTTTAATCACAATCCATTTATTATTTTGTTAGGACTAACTTATTGAAATTCATAGATAACAGTTACATCCATTATTTATACAAGTATTTTCGGAAGGGCCCCTTGTCATAATAGATGCCTTTTCATAATAGATGTTTAGCCGGAAAGGTATTGGGCTGTTTTTGAACATAGATACTTCTACATACATAGAAGTGGTAACAACAAAAGATAGTTAAGAATTACAAGAGTCAGCATCCGAACTGGAAATTTATAAAATAGTATAACATTTAATAAGAAAATAGATAATGTGGTTAAATGTTAAAATTTTAGCAACAGGTTGTACAAATCAAGTCTTTAATATTAAATCAATTATCTTGTTACTTACCCTGAAGTTCCCGGGATAAAGTAGGATCACCCTGCTCCTTCCTTTGGATTTTTTTCTTCTCTTCGATGCATAGGGTAAGTGCATAGGTAAGGTCATTTGGAGGGCCAAGTCTTTTCTCTTTCCTTTACTTCTTTCTTTTCTCTCCATTATTCACGTCTTTATCATAAGGTTTTTGTATGGGATAGAGAGGTAAAAGAGCAAGCGTATCGCCTGATTGAAAACTATCGATGCGTCCCATAGATATCTGCAACTCCATCATCAATCACGGGTGGGCCTTGTTCAGTAAATTTTTCCAGTCGGATCTTAGTTTGGCTTTTTCTCTCCAGCCCCTCACACCGATTGCCTTTAAGTCGTCTTCGACTCCATCTTACCATCTAAGCCTCGGCCTTCCGCGGCTTCTTCGACCATCTGGTTCGCCGTCGACAATCTGCAACACCATAGGCACTGCAAATGCATTACCGGCATTTTAGGTAGGTAGTATATATTCTGTACCCGTAGCATTGCTGATGTCCATGGGCGGCGATCTCTTACATAAACAAGTAATATAAAAAAAATTAAAAAGAAATACTAATTGAAAAGACAGACCGATTGGCTCAGTGGCGGGGCCCTCCCGAGTCGCGGTCGCGGGTTCGATTCCCGCATCGGAATAAATATATATGTATATGGATTTATAAATATTTATTTCGAGTCTGGTAACACCCCCCATCCGCATTTCCTTTCCTGCCCTTTCCTTTCTTCTCTATCCTTTCCCTTCCTCTCCGCCAATCCACGGTCTGCCGTGCCAATGGATGCGTGGCTAAGGGCGAGCTTAGTCGCAAGTGTGCCGATCGTCCCGGGATCGGGCTCCCCCGGGTACTATGGTGCCTTACCTCAGCATGCAGAGCTCTGCTGGGGCTGATCTCCATCCTCCCTTGCGACTCGTGGGATTCACTAAGACGAATTTAATATACCTAATTTGTTGAAAATGACGGCGACGTGGTTCGTCACCCATCACGTCCTGATTCTCACGAGGGCAAGAAGCGACGGACGGAGAGCCGTTTCGCTACAATCAATGTGAGAGGAAGGATAGCAGGAAGCAGGGAAGGTGTATCGGGATCGTAGCGGATGGAGATCTGTGATCTCTGCCTAACCCTACAGGGAGACAGGCGTGACTATATTTATGTATTCAAATATCAATAATTTAAATCGACTATAGATGAAACAAATTGTTAGCCAATCGATTTACTTCGGTGAAGTGATATTTGTTATAAAGTTAATATCGCCGCGTATTTAATGGGCGAAAAAGTTTATCATTTCTTACCTGTGCCAAACCTGTGTTGTGTAGTAGATTAATGATTTTCTAATGGACCGCCTGCCAAGCACCGAACGCCAGTGTAATTAACAACCTGCATAAAAACATGTGTACCTATACTCGAAGTCCATATCACACTCCTTTAATAAATAAATCTTATGGGTTAAAGAAAATCAAACGAAAAATGTTACAATTTGATATATATACCTATATCAAATTGTAATATATTTCATTTGACTTTCTTTTTTATTAGTACAATTTGGTAATTTGATACTATCTAATCTGCCTAGTTCTGAACAGTGCTAAATCAATATTATTCAATTATCACATCATTTTTAAACAAGATCTTACTTTTTTGGTAACGATATGACCATACTAACGGCACCCATATCGTAAATAATCATTCTTTACTTGTAAGCTTTATAAATTTATAAAATATAATTAGAATAATATGCCATCATAATTAAACAAATAAGACCTCTTTAAATAAATAAATATTAATAACAGAATTAAGACTTCAGAAAATATATATAAGCCTTCGAAATGTGGGCATATAGACGAATGTTCGCTATTAGTTGGACTCAAAGGGTGGCCAATGACGAGTTTCTCTAACAAGTCAAGCAAAAACGTGAACGTTTGCAGACCATCAAAGGTAGAGAAGTTGCTTACCTGGGTCATATCATGAGACATGACATGTACAACTGATCATGATGGGAAAAATCGCGGGCAAAAGACAAGTTGATTGAAAAAGAATACCCAAGACTTTCTTAATATCAGATATTTTCGTAATATCAGAGAGTGGACCGGGATAGCCAGTGGTCCAGAACTGCTGCACCTCGAGAAGGAGTAGGAAAGTTGTACAGAATTGGCTGCCAGCCTTCGCAAGTCGGAGATACACTCTTAGAAGAAAAATTAAACAATAGATGAAACTGATAATAACTTGAGATTACACAACGTTTGTATGTTGATAAAAAAAATCTACAAAGAATTTTACATATTTGCGAAATATCAGCTACCATTAAATTATTTTAAATAAATCTTCCACTAAAGAAATAAATGCATTTGCAAATTGTGAATAAATTTCACGGATTAATATACACTAACAATGTGTGTATTTCATAAAAACTGCAGACAAATAATAGTCTTTTATGCTACCAAATTTTTAAAAATATGTTTTAGAGTATTCATCCGAATGTTTGCAGTTTGTTTGAGTTTGTACGTACAACTATATTTTTGTATCTATTCAAATCGATAACCTTACTGTGCTCAGTAACGAACTTATCGCTTTTGAAGTCATTGGTGACGGGTCCATTTCCTGCATCGAGATATACATATGTATAATGTGTATTTTGTGGTATAATGTGGCCTACAGATTTTTTCCTAGTCTGGATACCTCGTCAACCTATTTTGAACAAGCGTAGTAGGTATGTGGTGTGACGTATGGGCTGTAAAAATATCTAGGTATATGCAACTTTGTGATACCATTTTTATAAAATTATAAAACAATTTATTAAACATGCTATTAAAGGGAATAACCAGGGGAACATGCGTTGCAAATTGGAAATTCATGGCATGACCGTTCAATGAGCCATTTTTCATATTTTAACAATGCCAATAATCTTTATTCAGTCCGGACTGCTGGTTTGATTCGATAATGTGTACCCTACACAGACTATCCTCTATCTTTTATATTTTCCGTATAAATGCTAAACCGCAACAGTTCATCCGAAAATGAAACTAAATTATTTTTCAATATAAAAGATTTCAATTTAAATAACTCAATTTTCTAACTCAGAGATCTATATGACTTTGGTTCTCCAAAAGATTTGTTTGTTTGCAATCATATATTTTAGAGAAACTCTAAGCATAACCCTTACCATATCCTTCTATCTTCTTTTTCTGCTTTAAGCATGTGAAACAGACGGATTGGCATTGTCCACGTGTCAATACAATAAGAAAATCTAGGGCTGGATGTACTAGTTGAAGTTTTTCGCTTTCAGACACTGAAGTATGGGCTATGAAAGGACCTAAAGAAGCGTTTTAATTGGTAAGCAGTCCAACTGTTAAAATTTTGGTAAACTAAATAATTTCTCGAACAATTAAACTAAATGAGACTGTTACAATTGAATGAAGGTATTAAATTTGATCAAACCTAAGCTCTGTTAAACTCAACTAAGGTTAATCTCAGAACTGTAACACTATGAAGGTGAACTAGCTAACGTAATTTATAGTAATTATTGTTAGCGTATTAATACAGAGTTTTATTGCTTGAAAAGTAAAATTTTCGAATGGAAAGTATTGTATATTTTATGTCACTTCATAAAGCCTATATATATAGCCTAGCCTAACTTAACCTAACCTAACCTATAATAAACACGATTGATTATATAGTATATATATGAAATACCAATATAATTACTTTATCTCTCATAATTGGTTCGTTTTTTTTTAATTATAAAACTAAATTTTGACATAGATAAGTTAATTACAGACAGTTAGCAATATTGGTGGATTATTATACTGCATCTATTTACATGTTGTCTTATAATTTTACTTTTTAAACTACAAGAACAAATTTTGTAGTAAATATTGTTAATTCCTTGAAGTTTAATTTTAGACCTAGTATTTCCCGCTATTTTACGCTCTTAATTTAATTCAAATATCACTTTATTAGAACTCTAAATTTTAGTCTAATTAAAAGTACCGTAGTTTTTGTTGAATGACGTGGTTAGCGCAGGGATCTTTACAATTTTTTAGGAGGAGAATAACTCACGAGTAAAAGACCCGCTAATAAATAAATAATCTCATTTTTCTTTTATTATTTCACTCTGCTCATTAAAACTGCAACGTTCGATACTAATCTGCAAGTTTTTGACGTAAAGCAGAATTACCCATGCGAAATCTAAGGCTTCCGCCTTCGCCTGACTGGCTAGTTTCTATCCTCCTGAAAGGACTGGGCTGGACTGAAAAGGAAGACGCGATGACTGCGGCATATTCATCCGTTATAGAAATCGAAACTAAATACGAAAACGAACTACACCATATCTTGGGAAAAGCCTGTATCCAAAACTTAGAGGATTATGATGAATAACTAGCTTCGTTCCTTACTCAATTACTAATATTCTTAGAAATGTAATGCGCCTATTCTACAATTTAGCTTAACTAAAAAAAATGAGATATAATTTATTCTTTGTTTCTTTTTATAACTGGTTTGCTTAAACTGGCAGTCGTTTTAATACAACGAGTACAGCGTCTGGCTAAGCTGAGATAAGGTATGAAAAGCTTAAAAGTTCGTGTTTTCATTCACTTTTTATTTCATTGGATTTTGTGAAGAAAATAAATTTGGTTGTGTTTATTCTCTTTAAAACATTTCATAGTCCTTTTATATGGCCTAAACAAACTATAAATGCTTATAAACTATAAAAAATTTATAATTACTCTTTTTTGTCAAATTAAGAAAGCGAAGTAGTGTAAATTGAAAATAGTAAAATTTAAAAAACAGAAGGAAGCTTAAAATTGAATTTCTTGAAAAAATTAAATCTAATATATGTGGTATAGGAGCATAACGTACAGTAAAAAATTAGGAATATAATCAATATTTAAATGTAAGCTGTAGCATTAAATCAATCAAAAACTGTGAAAAGAGGGCTTTTAGCTGCTGATATACGCAGTCGATGATCATCACGGGTCCCCGACTTATTCCGTGAGTACCGAGTTGCTCGATTGAGCGATAGCTGTTATATACCTTTGCGCATTTAGTCAGCCATTTTCAATGAATACTACCTCGGTACCACAGCTAGAAGTTACGCCTACCCAAAACATAACACATCACCCACCATAAGGGGTGATTATTTCAAAACATTCATCAGCATAGCGTTTCCTTGGTCTTCGTAATACTTGCCGGCGTCGGTCTTCACTATGCAGACAAATTCGAGCCTCATTAGAGAAGAGTACGTTACTACAGTTACCTAGTGTCCGTAGAGGGCCCGTGCTGGTCGTCGACTGCATATATCAGCCGCTAAAAGCCTCTTTCTCACAGTCCATAGGCTAACTTGTGCTCCTACGTACCTCTTTAAGGTTTCTTTTGAAGTTTTTGTACTGTATTTGCGGTTCCTCAGCGCCTGAATCACTAAAAAGCGGTCGTTTCATGATTGTGTACAACGTCTTCTCCCAGAACTAAAATATATTACTGACCTATAAAAGTTTTTTATTATTGACGTTGACATGTAATCTTTTTATCTAAGTATATTTCTGATGAATCAGTTATTGATGATTTTAAATATATTAAATCAGATACCAATTATAATATTATTTCGGTTTTCAGTCATAAACTCGAAAAATATGTATTCATATATTATAGATTCGTATACTATAGATATTTTCAATGTATGTGCAAGGGAATTGTGAACAATTACATAGTCAACCTGCCGCATTAGTAAACAGAATGAATCAGTTTGTTTCAAAAAATATGTAGGCAATCTACATATGAATGTTTCAACGATTAAAAGGATTTGGGGATAATTACATTTGCATAATTTAAACATTCCCTTATTATACGAACAAAATATAAATTTCCATCACGTACTCCGCTTCGCAACGATTTAATCATGTTGGAGCATTGCGGACTAATAATTTAATTTATAGCAAAATGCCGATTGCGCAATCATACCCATATGGTTTAACGTGTATATCTGACAAATAATTAAGCTATTTAAAATAACATTCTATATTTTTTAACAAAACAACTAAATGAAAACGTGGTAGAGCCACGCTGCAGACGAATACTTTGTCAAGAATGGCATAATATTTGTCTGTAGCATGAATGGGCCGGTTCGCCCGGGGAAGTACCACACTGCCGCAGAAAATCGGCGTCTCAATGGTAGCTTAACAACCGCACTCCGTACGGTGAGCGACCGAGTTCCGGAGGCCCAACACCCTTCCCGTCCCTCTAGCCCTCTCCCTCGATTTATGCAGAGCAGCCTGCTGAAACTGAATGCGTGAATGTGAAGATCTCGCTAGATGGCGCGTCGTGGAGGAGCCCAATGTTCAATAGCGGACTGCCGTATACATTACTGAACGCAAGATTATAAAGTTAATGATAATCAGGGTTGAAATTGATAAAAAAATGCGGACACTTCATATATTCTGAGATTAATTTATTTTATTTACACAATTTTCTCTTAAAAACAGTATTATTAATATAAAAATACACTAAAAAGTAATAATAGGGTTATTAATTTTTCGGGGCGCGATAAACCAAGCCAACGAAGGATTTAAGCATGCATAGAAAGGAACCTTCTCACGATCCTAGCCGAACACAATATGCTTTTTGAATTTTGAATTTAACCTACTTACGAAAACCTAACTTGGAAAGATGGGCGTCTAAGTTAATTAATTTTATCATTAGTATTTATTATTATTGTTATTATTTAATTGTTTTTATTGGTAATATTTTCATACTCCCCTTATTTAAAATAAAAATTAAAGGTATCTTAAGATTTACAGTTTATTTGCAGTATTCAAACTTCAGTGTATGAACCTTTAAAAATATACATTTATACCGTTATTCATTTGATCATAACGTACATCTTAAAATAAGTACAAGCAAGTTAACTTACAATTTTATAACAGGTCTCACTTTGAATGTAATGCATTGTGCATGCACAGCAACAAAAGTTTTCAAGAAACTAAAATTAAATTTGATAATCTCGTTTCTTTCGAACAATGTCCTCGAATTTTAATTAGTTTCAACACTCAGACGAGTGCAACTGACATAAGAAATTACCATACTTTTGACGAAGTTACGCTCCTTCAAAGCAGGTTTACATAACTTTATGCAATCATCCACAATATATTTACAGAACATAATATCCATGATTTAATATTTTGTAAAGTTGATTTTTTTAACAGAAACTTCAAAATCTGAAAATAATGGTATTCACATCAGTATATTGTACAGATATCCCATGCCATCACGACACTAATGATAAAGACAGACACCACAACTCGTAGCAATGAGAATAGCTCATGCAACTACTCCTGATGCAAAAGTTGAACTTCTATCCTCGGTTCCGAAAGTGAACACTTCGCCTTTGCGCCATGTTGATCATCTAATTAGTATTTTATTATACATAAATAGCTTCATGTAATTTTTACAAATTTTCAATAAGTATATTAAGGAATAAAAATTATTCAGTTTTATTTTATTTTTAATCACAAATGTTTACATCCTACTAATATTATAAATGCGAAAGTTTGTGAGTATGGATGTATGTTTGTTACTCTTTCACGAAAAAACTACTGGACGGATTTTGATGAAACTTTACAGTAATATATGTTATACATTGGAATAACATATAGGCTACAATTTGTAATGATTTTACGTAATTTTGATCGTAATATAACGATACATGTCAATTAAGTCGGAAAAAATGTGGCCTCTGAGAGCTATCTTGGCGTACGCTGCCTAAACCATTGGAGTTACATAAAGATGAGATGATAGCGTAGGATTGTTTGTCTTGAATAGTTCTAAATAAAAGTCCGCGACAGCATATATCTACCTTTTATGTGGAAGCCACTACGAACAAAATTGTGAACCATAAATTAAGTAAAAAAAATATATTTATTTAAAATGATCTGTCACGAAACTTAATGTGGCAGACCAAATTCCACGCCAGCGAAGCCGCGGGCAAAAGCTAGTATTCTATAAATCGACCTACCTAGTAACCATATAAAAGTTTCAAGGTTATTAAAAAATTATTTTCATGTTTCTAAATAATGAATAACATCAAGGTAAAATAAATACCAAGTCCCTACCTATAGAGCTTGGAGAACAACCACTTTATATTTTAGCGGCTAGCTCTAAGTTATCACTTATCACAATACTGTTATTTACAAAATGTCCGTTACTTTTTTCTGCGCAGTAAATTTCCAACAGCTCTATTCATCAGGCTACTGTCACTGTCCCGTGCGGAGCAATTACTGAAGTTGCAGTCCACTGCATTTCTACCTCGTTATCTGCAATCACTTCTCTTTGTAGTTTCTTTGTTTAATATTAATCATAAATATAATTAATTTAGATATTACAAGTATTTTGCATAACCAGAAATACCATTTTTGTAAATATGCATTGCAGTATTGTTAATACAAAATTTTAAAGAAATTTATAAATGGCAAGACAAATGAATTTTATAAAACTATATTGATAAAAATAGACTAAAATATTATGCCTTTTTTAATATTAGTAGAATACTTATAGACCAATCCCACTTTGCCCACAGAATCCGAGTCCACGGTGCCAGTATGCAATGAAGCTGTAAAAGCTATTAAGCTATTAGCAATAACATCTTCGAATCTAGTCCGGTACTACTCAAATTAAAATGCATATTTTAAATTAACATGGTGCACATCCGTAGTCGTCAGAAGAAATTAATTTTTTTTTCTTTTTGCTGAATTGACCTATGATCGATCAATGAATTAAATACGTTGATTCATTCAAATATTTATCTTAAGTATTGTAATTATATATAATAAATGAAAGTCTAAAGAGACTATTCAAAACAAGAATTGAAGTTATTATTAAAAATACAATATTTGACTTTGAAAACGTCACAACATTTATGTTCCCTTTCATAATTCAAACACGTCACCGTGACATTTGACCGTATTTTATGTTTTACATACATATTATATATTCAACTTACTGTCAATAAATAAATAACTATAACATTCATAAAGTGATATGGATCATGTCAATTTTATAAAACAAACCCCATCCTTTAGTATTGTATTACCAATTAGCAATTTATTTGAACAAACAACATTTTATATAAAACTGTGTGCAAGTCTCTGGCCACCTTATTAAGTGATGTGAGATAGGTTATTTCCTAAATAAATAAAATGAATTTGTATTTTTCGTTCTGAATTATTCCCTTTTGTTCATGTAACAAGCAGTTCTTACTCTCTCATGGCACGCAATTACTGATGTTGCGCTCCACCGCCTCTGTAGCAGAGTAATTACGAGAATGTACCAATGTTGCTGTTTTTACAAAAGGATTTGTACAATAATTTAAACAGTTAATTAAATCGTTTAATGTGCTCTTTCGTAGGTATAGGCTACGAATAAGATTTTAGTTCATTTCAAAAATTACTCTTACACAAAAATTTCCATCAAGAACGTCAAAGCTTATCCCGCCTAACTCAACATTTAATATAAGGGTTGGCAATATCACTAGCTTATAATTTTAACGTCATTTTTAAAACAAAACAATGTGATATTCATTAATACGTAAAATAGAAGTTCTTTGTAAGAAATTTGTTTCTTGTTTTTTTTATAAAACAGCGAACAAGCGGATCAACTGCCAGTAAGTAATCATTGCCGGCTATAGCTATGTCAACGCACTTTATGTTAATTAAAAATATTCATGAAATTAATATAACATGAAATTTTCATAAAATATTATAATAATTTATCACTGTTACTTATAGCTGTCTATGACTGTGATTGGGTCGTTAAAAAGTGCGCAGTGCACAGATTGTGTGCGAAAGCAAAAGTAATTTGTAACATTTGTTACATTTCGCAATTGTGTCATATTTTTTAAATTTCTTTAAGAATGTTTGATATTTGAAATTATATAGACATAAAAAATAGTATCATCAATGAAAAACTCTACGTAGAATGATTTTTAATTACAGTTACAATTAATTAAATTAATTCCTCGGTAATTGCAGGTAACAGCATTTTTGTTAACGTGTTAACATTTCGACACCTAAGTTTTGAGATTTTTTTATAAACAAATAACGCTTTTGTAGATCTACACCTATTGATATAATATTATAATAACAACACTCGTGTGTTTTTCATATACGATTCAACCATATAGAAAAAGCATTCCAATTGCAACAAATACTAATTCATATTAATTTAGAATCATTTCAAAAGACTCATGCTAGCAAATATATAATTTATTCAATTCCGAAATATCTGAAATAATAATAAGTGATAATATAATATATATATTTCATCATATTTATGAGGTTGTAGGTCGAATATTTCTTGCCTGAAACTAGTAGTTAAGGTTGAATACCTAATTGTAACACCCAACACCCTGTATATACAAACAATAAAATATATTTAACGTATTTTTACCGAATATCTGTGTTTTTTCTTGTACCATTTACGGAATATTTCTGAGTTGAATATTTTTGTCCCGTTATAAATAGATTGTAACTATGTATTTAATGAATGTACGTTATAGGTTTATTCCGTCACAAAAGCTTTGATCTTGTAGCCTATATTGGCAATATAGCCAAAGGAACGCTTAATAAAAACTTTGATATGAACATGCGATGTTATCATTAGTGTAACCAGAATATCGTTTATAAATGGTGAACTGAAAACTATATTGGTATTAGATAATAGAAACATTGCGTGCGAAAAACAAATTAAGAGCAAAAAAATCTTAGTTATGCGCGTTCTAGAGTATTTTTAAGGATAGTTAGATTTAACATTTTTTTTAGTTTAATAACTTTTTCGTAGATTTCTTTAATCTACGAAAAAGTTAAAACATTATTGAACAAAAAAATTTCGTATCATTTCAATTGTTTTTCATCGGGCGACACGCTTGCTCGTTTGCTTTCATATCCCATAAAACAAAAATAAAAACAAAATACGATATGAGTATAAACTTTCCAAGTCATATTACTTAATTCAAAAAACATTTATCTCCAAGGATTTTTCTAGCTACTACAGAAAGTTATTCGTTTTTATAATAGTTTTGTAGTTTTATGTTTTAACTCGAAGACCAATTGGCTCAGTGGCGGGACCCTCCACCCACGGAGTCAATGGTGGCGCGTTCGATCCCCGAATCGGAATAAATATATGTATGGATTACAATGTTTTTTGTAGTATAGTTTTGTATGTTTAATAATGTTTTTTGTAGTTTATGTAGTAAGTATGGATTAAAAAATTACAGTGGTGGGTTTAACGTCCGTTCCTCCAGAAATGGAGAGGGAGAAAAAGAAAATGTTTTAATAAAACTGATCTGATAAATTTTATTTGGAAATATTTGAAATAAATCTAACATTAAGGGTTTACATTTATAGCAAATAAAAACAAAAATAACTCATTTAAAACGGGATAGCCATTTATTTTCCACCTTTAGCTCGCATATTGATAAATGTATTCAATAAAGGAAAACAAAATTTTGAACGCAGATATTATTACGGTTTGCGTATAATTCATACTTATATATTATGTAAGCAGGAGTTTTCAGCACTTTTTGTAAACACAGGTATGTTATGAAATGTTGTGAAATTATTATTACTTTTTCAAATGTATGAAATCACAGTACGGTAGTAATGCGGACTTAAGGTGTTTTCTACGTGAGTGTTATTATGTTAACTGCTATTTTGATAGCCGGGTACACACTGGTTAAACTTAACTCATGAATATTTAACGGCACGTAGGCGTCCGTTCGACCTGCTCCCTATTATACGTTACTAATTGTACCATTGCCATTACTTAACCACTTGCTCACTATTCACTATGAATAATATTTTCAACCTTTATTGTAAATTCAAAACAAAATATGATTTTAACTGATGTATGCAAAACGCTATTCAAAAGGCTATGTCACCGACATAGTCTTTCGAATTAGCAAACTAAATTGGCTGGTTACGTTTGTCGGAAATCCGACAATCGTTGGAGCAAACGAGTGCTGGAGTGGAGACCGTCTCGGTAAACGTAGTATGGGACGCCCCCCGGCTAGATGGTGCGACGATCTGTGCAGGGCGGCTGGCAGAAGCATATTTGTCTGTAGCATGAATGAGCTGGCTTGGCCGGGGAAGTACCACACTCCCGCAGAAAACCGGCGTCTGAGTGGTAGCTTACCTACCGCGCTTCGTACGGTGAGCGGCCGAGTTCCGGAGGCTAAACACCCTCCTCCCTCTCTCTACCTCTCCACCTTCCATTCCCACTCCCATAACGACCCTTTCCTTAAAGGTCGGCAACGCTTCCGCACTGCCTATGGCGCTGCGGAAGTCTATGGACAGCGTTGATTACTTTCCATCAGGTGACACGCCTTTTGCCTTCCTATCCCATAAAAATTCCCATTATTCATATTCTTAACCTAAGGTTGACCACGCATCTGCAATGGCCTTAGTATTGCGAATATCCATTATTGACAGTGGTTGCTTATCATCATATGATCCCTTTACTCCTTTAGCTACCTCTTGTATAAAAATATTGTTAATAAGATAGTTCCCAATAAAACTTGTAAAGAGTCACGTAAAGTTTAGTAAAACAAAGTGAAACAAAATGTTGACTTATTTTACGATTCTTTCGCAATAGTACTGACAGTGTAGGTTCCGGCGGGAATAGATCTAGTGCAATTTTGCTAAGTGCACTCTATGACCGACTTACTAGTGAGCTAAGCTTACTTATGGGAAAACGCTGTATCTTAAAACTCCGGAAGTAATATTTGCATGTAAAATAAATTATTTACAAACCCACACTTTTTTTTGTTTCTGCAAGTGTGCATTATAAAATAAGTATATGATCATTATTTTGTAATGAAAAAGTACCATTTTGCAATGTAAAATGAAATCTTTATATACATATTTCATATGATTCCTAAAGTTCCAGGTTTTTCAGGTACCCTTCAGTTCTCTGATATAAAAAAACTATTACATGCCCTCTACTCTCTTAAATAAGATAAAGTGATTTACTTTATCTTTTTAAGGCAGTACCGCCCCTAAATATGCAGGTCTCGTGCTCGCGAGTTCCTTAAGACGAAGTTGTAAAGGCTCTAGAACCAAATACATCACTCCACTCAATAAACACGTAAATGCAACTAAATAAAAATTTAATAAAAAAATAGGCTTTGCAAAAAACAGTTACGTAGATACTAGAAAAAAATTCTTTCACCATATTAATTTATTTATACTATTTGTATATGTTACAACATATAAGACGGACATAATGCTAGAGTGCATTACCTACCTACCAGTCAACTTTTAAGTTAAACAAAAATATTGTTTACATTCTATAGAATAATAAATTCAGTAATGATTATATGTATGAAAACATACAAAATATAAGAAAATGTATTTAGAAACAAAAAATTAAAAGTATTATAATATGTATTCACGTGAAGCGAAATATCCACTTCATATGTGGGTACATTAAAAATTAACGTGGCATTATATTACCCACAACTGCAATGGCATCCTTTCACAATGCGGTTACATGGAACTGACAAATAAAAAGAGCTACTCATTTAGAATACGTAATTATAAACAATTATTGTATTGTATAATACATAAGCTCAAGTTAACAATAAGAGAAACTATTAACACTTTATTGCGATAATTATTGTATGCGTACTTTCAATACTTTTTCGCTCATTATTATATGCTTATCCAAAATTTATGTGGTGCCATTCTCTACGTTAGCGATCGCTAAGCTAAATATTTTAGAATCTATGTAGCCATGTGCATCTACAGAACTTATTTTTAAACGACTGTATTAAGCTTACCCCCTTTTATTTGTTTGTTTCAAATCTTGCAACAGCTTTTTAACTCCTACTAAACCGTTTTTATGAAACTTTGAGTTTGAAACACGCATATTGAGTTCCCATGAAAATACAACATCACGATAAATGCAACTTTGTAGCGAGTCAATTCAATTACCGTATAAATAATTCTGATTCTTTAAGTGTATTAAATGCAATTTTATTTAAGTGAGTTAATGAAACGTTAAAATTTGAGCTATTTTTATGTTCTGGTTTTCAGTTAAAAGTTAGTGTTAAAGATAAAAGATTTTAGCTATTTTTATTCATTGGATACAAAGGCAAACAAGCATGTGTGTCGCCTGATTAAAAGAAATAAATAACGAAACGCTTAAACTTCCTTTAAGCGTTTAGTTATGTATATTTTTTTAAATAGTAAATAGATTTAATTTAATAAATTTCAAATTAATTAACACGTTTTGCACGTAAATAATGTAACTTACATCATTGGCTTGTATTTATTCGCAAATCCAAAATGATACTAAATTCGTTAGCGAGCCAAACTGTATAACTATTTCACCGTGTAATTTAGTCTATACCCGTAATGAGTTTTAATATTTTACGCGTTTCGGTGTCGGGACTGTAAGTAAGGGTGGAGGTGATAATACATTATGAAAAGAATAGTACAAGTGAAGCTAATTATTTGAAATCTAACTTATGTTCGTTTTATTTAAACATAATTTTGCAGTTGATGATAATGGAAAAAATCACCTGTAAGTAATTGACACATTAAGGCTTAAAACTTCCGCCTCCACTCAGATAGATTTTATTTTCACCCTTAATTGTTGAATGTGAAATAATGTTTAAAACGTTATGGAAAGTGCTTTTATACGTGTTTTAACGATAAGATTTTTTGTAAAAGATTCCATTGTAGTTCAATAGAAGAAATAATTATTAATGGAGTCAGGCGTTACTTTGCGGAAATCCATCGTGTCGTTTACAAGATGGAAAAGTGGTGGTGTGTGTTTGGTGTTGTGTATAGTGGTTGGTGGGTGGAGAATTGAGGGCCGATTTTCGGTAAGTTTTTGGTTTAAGTTCCAAATAAATCCACTTCATCCAGCAGGAAAACACACATTATTGATTTTCTGTTATTGTTTTGCTTGTCGCGGATCTTAGCTAAATAAAACTTTTTACTGTTCACATAGAAGAAATAATTGCCATTTCCGACTTTCAATCGAAAAATTGTAGCTAATTAAAAGAAAAAGTTAATGTAAGTGAACTGCAGTAAACCTATGGGTGGACTGTGATTGTAACATGTACTGTGAAATTATTTTCAGTCTTGATGAAGACTAATTGTATTAAATATAATATTATTAAATATACAATATTAACAATAATACAATCACAGACGAGAAGATAACTGTGTTTAAGTTAAACTAAGTTTATTTTATTATTGTATCCCTGTTAAGAAGAACCTTATTATGAATCGGTAGTAAAAATCGGTAGTAACAAACTGACTAAGGACACATGTACATAAAATACGCTTATGTTCGTGAAATAATTTTTTAGTTATTAAGAATAAAACAATAATAGAGTATCAAACCGCGTTGGCGACAACATATGTTATAATTAATTTTGTAGGGATTAATCTTTATTATTTATATGAAACACTAATAACTGAAGCTTGATAACTGAATATTCATGAAATGAAATTATCAAAAAATGAGTAATAAATGAGTGGTTTATAACATACGTTAAGAATGTGTACACACTACAAATAAAACGTAATATCAATATATTATACGTAGTAATACAAGTATAAATATACATACATAGACAAAGAAAAAATCAAACAAGCAACAAAACAAAACTTATTATTGATTGATAAAACAAAAATTAATTAAGTTTTCAAGGTGTTAGCAGCATCAAAATTTTCTCTTTGAATTCACAAAAAACTAAAATAAAACTATCTTTCCACCAATATTCATATATTTTGTATGATCTTTATACAATAGAGAACTGTTTCATATTAGTTTTCGCGAAAGGTTAGTGTAAAAGACCATAAGGACGTTTCGGCATAAGTTTTGTGATTTTTTTATGCAATAGACAGAGAAACGAATATACAGGTGATCTGATGGTAAGTAATTGGTATCAATCATCCCAAAGATACTTACAATATTAAGGGCACATGACCCTTGTCGCCTACCTTAGGGTAAAGATGTGAATGATTGGGGAGAAAAGAAAAGAAAGGAATTGGGCTTCGGGATCTCTCCACTCACTGTAAGGTACTACCACTTAACGCTGATGTTCGTGAAGGTGGGATACTCTACCAATACAAATGCGATTTACAATTTTACAGCAGATTTTTATAACATTTTATAATAGGTACGTTAGTATAGGCATAGGTACTAAAAACGACATCACCAATTAAATATGGAGTTACGTTCAAATGTAATTTGCGTATGCACAACGGTCTCAAAAACTTAAATATTAACACAGTTATTTGTACGCCTCCGTCGTTCCTGTGGAAACCGCAAACTGCATTAAAATTTTATGTACGGCTGTTATTCGTGTTCGCCATAAAAGTCGGTCGTTTAAATAATAATTATCTAGATACCGAGCACAGTAACCCTAGCTAGTTCTTTAAGTTCGAATGAAAAATCGTGCAAAGAATATATGTATAATAACCTATTCAATATATATAAAACCAGAAAATGTATTAAAACCGAAAATATATTTTTGCTAAAACACAAAAATTGCTAAATATGATAGGAATAATATGGCATAGAATAGGAATGGTGTACTACTATTGTATAATATTATACTATTATAAAACTATATCGTTAAATTTGGTCGCTCTTATTTTTAAAGACTTAGAGATGTACCAGATATTAATAATAAAAATCATTGATTATGTGATATATGATTATACCACAAGTTTATTACAACAAAAATAATAAATTAGAGATGTACCTGTATCTCTGTTTTGATAATTCTCTCTAAACAACAATATAAAAACAAACGCTATAAAATAATATATTACTTGGGTTATTCATTCTTCGTGGCGGGACATACTAAGCCAACGAAAGATTTAGGCATCCATGCAAGGAAACCTTCTCACGATTTTAACTGTGCACAATATGGCTGCTTTTTGAATCTTGCATTTAACCCACTTACTTAAACCTATCTTGGACAGCTAAGTTCCAAATTTTTGTCCACATTTATGGTATACACGGTACAGTGGTCGCCAACCACGGCTAGCGAGCCGCATGCGATTCATTGACTCCTCTGCTACGGCTCATCCACAAAATGTTTACTGCAGGCAAGGAATATTATTTATTATCTTGCCTTCTAAGAGACATGTAGACATTTTTGAAACACAAGCTTACAGAAAAAAGGTACGTTTTTAGAAAACAACAATAGCACGGATAGTCGCTCGCAAATCGCTGTATTTTTTTTTTTTTTTTATGGGATAGGAGGGCAAACGAGCAAGCGTGTCGCCTGATGGAAAGCAATCAACGCCGCCCACGGGCAACCACGACACCGCAGGAGTCGCGGAAGCGTTGCCGGCCTTTTAGGTATGTATAGGCTTGTTTTTTGAAGGTTCCAATGTCGTAACGGTTCGGAAAGATATATATATGTATAGTTATCCCCGTCAAATTATTGCGTACCGACATTCTTTTTTAACTATTTGTAGTTAAAATACCTTTTGGCGGGCAGCAATTTTTTACATTAATGGAAGATTTGTAGTTATTTTAAAGATACCGTTTATAATATTTAACTTATGATACCAAATTTCATTAGTCAAAATAACCTTAGTGAAAATAAGACATATTTGGTAAAAGCAAGCTTTAGAGTGTACTTTTAATCCTAATTATGTAATATAAAAATGTCTCTACTAGGGGAAAATTTAAGTTTAAAAAAACTGGCTCTTTGAACAAACTTCAAATATGTATTGTTTATATTTGGCTCTTTTGCATGACGCATTTGCCAACCACTGCCATAGTAGAATCACCATGGCCCATGGCGCAGATCTCACGGGCGAGGTGTTATTATATTATATTATAACGATTATATTCTTGCATAGCAAGCATATCATTTTTCACCTACGAATAAGAAGCGTATTACCGCACGTCGGACAGGTAGCACTAAATTCATCCGCTTAAATTCATCACTGTTGTCTCCACACTAGCAGGTGTGTACGAGTGACACGTTTAATCCTGTTTCAAATGTGTACTTTTAGAAGATAATTCATTAGCCGCACTTGCAAAATCTAAACTCTATACATACAACAAAAATGATAAGTTAGTATGATTGTTATATTATATAATATTTTTATATAATATATGTATGTATTTAGTTATACAATTATTGTCCTTATTTTTATCTTTTTCGTCAGTTAACTTAAAAGTTAATTGGCAGAAATGCCTTCCGGCATGAAGCCGCCTTTGTACCAAAAATTATTCATTAAGAATAAATAAACAAATAAAAATCCTTATAATTCTTAGTTTTTATATGAAAGGACTCTTTGTTTGTATAAATAAAATGTTATTTATACAAACAAAGAGACACGTAATAGCATTTGTATACAAAGTGTTATAATAGTACATTTTCAAGTTCAATAGCAAGTAGATGTTTCTATGACTTTTATTCGAAAACAAAAACCCTAAGCATTGGCCAGGAAATATTATACCTTCACAGTATATCGGCCTCAAATGATATCATATTACTGTGTTTTCGCCATAAAAGGGCTACTCTATTTCAACCTACCAGTGTCGTACGAGGCGACTATGGAAGCAAATACCAGTAGATAGGCAGGAGAGTCTAAAAATAACCTGTCGTGGCCAGTCTGAAAGTCCCTCAAACGCCTGCCCACCCAGACTGGTCGCTGTAGGGAAACCATGGCAAAGTGGAGTTTCTGAACCACAGACCAGAGAGACTGTGGGAGAGCCACACAAACAATGGCACACTTGACATTATGATGGCAATGGAGGAGGCCAAGTTCTGGGCAGGCTGCGTGTGATGCCTACTGACTCGATGAAGAAGAAAGAGAGTCTACGTGAATAACACAAAACTAATCTGAGGATGCAATCAGCCCGACAAACGTAGAGATTGATGCAATACCCCTCAGTTTCGAGAGAGATCAATGTCTAGTAGTGAAATGTTATGGCTATATTGATGGTGACAGTGACGATGCTCATATGTAATCATACTCAATATTTTCCACCAACAGTATGTATAAATGCACGGTGAGTTGTCCTATAAATTTGAGCCACTATCAAACGAAAACATGTAAGCTTTGAATAATCTTGCTAACTTAATTCACTAACGAGTTGTGTACGGGTGACGGCACAAACGTACTCGGTGCGCGCCGCTGCCTTTTCATATTTGTGTTCCTTAAAAATATTCAACGTTTTCAAACATTCCTATTTGTACATTCGTATTTAAAAAATATATTTATATTGATAATTCATCAACATCATGCAAACCTTATTGGGTCAATGCGGAAGGACGGCTTTTGCCGTCAATGGTCGCGAGCACGACTCCCGCATCGTGATAAACACATATACGTATATTTAAGGGACTATCTTTGCATAGCCGCTTGTCCTGTATTTATGGTATTGGTACAAGGGTACGCGATCCCGGCCTCCCGAGCTACTTACTACCGTATCACTCCTCGTCTTCCGTTGCGGTAGTATCTTATCCCTATCATCCTGTCTAAATTCATCTTTTCTCTCCCCTGCCTTTCCTCTCTCCTTTCTTCTCTATACTTTTCTCTTCCTCTCCGTCAATCCAAGGTCTGCCGTGCCAAAGGATGCATGGCTAGGGGGCGAGCTTAATGCAAGCGTGCCGACCGTCCTGAGATCGGGCTCCGCCGAGTACTATAGTGCCTTACCTCAGCATGCGGGGCACTGCTGGGGCTGACCTTCATCCTCCCTTGCGGCTCGTGGGATTCACTATGACGAATCTTAATATACCTAATTCGTTAAAAAATGATGTGGTTCACCACTCGTCACGTCCCGATTCCCACGTGAACGAGAAGCGACGAACGGAGAGCCATTTCGCTACGATGAATGTGAGAGGAAGGATGGATAAGTGTGAAGGAAGCTGAGAAGGTATATCGGGATCGTAGCAGATGGAGATCTGTGGTCGCTGCCTAACCCTACAGGGAGACAGGCGTGACTATATGTATGTGTGTATGTATATTTAAATACTACAATTATTTAAACCAAGTATGTGTGTCTCGACAATTCGTGTTAGACAAGCATGACAGGATAATGTTCATTCTCCCAAAAATGGATCGTGTCCGCTGATGATGGACTAGGAATTTAAGCTGTAATAAAATCCGAATTATTGTAAATAAGACGTGTTAATAACTTTATCATCAACAGTCTGCTGCATTTCACCTTTGGACTCAGGCCTCCCCATTTTATAATATATACAACTCTCACCTTCATAATGAAAATAAATTATGTAACAGTAACTTGCAAGGATAAATGACTAACTGATTACCGTTATCTGGAAGAAAAAGCTTTTACCGATCACACTAATGATATTTGGATACCCAAATATTATACTAATATTTATAACTCTATTCTAGTATACAATAAAAAATGTACTTGCCTATCTACTATTTAAACGCTATATATTTATTTGTACAGTGGATTTCGTAATATTCTTCAACAAACGCAATGCCTGAGGACATTCAGAAAATGTATTCTGTAAATAATTTTCAAGTAAAGCCCTAGTAGTAGCAGTTTCAAGTAATACACTATATTGCAAAAATAATAATATTTTTACAATATAATGTATATTGCAAAAATATTATTATAAAAATGTAGAAACTCATATGATATGTCATACTCAATATAGAATAGGGCCCGTATTTCCTTAGGTGTCATGGGAAACGACTATGAGAGCAAATACCGGTCGATGGGCAGTAGCGTCCGAGTAATAAAAGCAATCTGCGATTCTCAATTCGCTTACTAAGCGTAAGAATTACGGGAAACCCCTCAATTCTTAGGAATACCAATATCCAGGAGAGGATTAATACAACTGTAAAACATTGGAACAAGAAATACGCCTTAAACATTATCACCATTTAGATAAATGGTGATGAAGTACTGTACGTTTTTCCCGAAACTTTATTCCACGCACTATCACTTCATGGAACCAGCTGCCTTCAGCGATATTCCTGAACCGACATTGGAACCTTCAAAAATCAAGCCTACTAGCCTATATATCAAAGGCTGACAACGCATTTGTGATGCCCTTGGTGTTACAGATGTTTATGTTCAGAGTTGATTGCTTTCCATCATGACACCTGTCATGACACCTGTTCGTTTGTCTACCTATCCCAAAAAAAAACCTAATTGTAACTAGTAAAATATGTGAAATTACATTAAATACCAAGGTTTAAACATTTTCATTCGTAAAGTGTGATGGATGAGAACAAATTAGAATGAGAACTGTAGTAATGGCAAAACTAATCAATTACATTGACGTTAACAAAGTGACGGTTAGCCAGTGACATAACAGCAGTTATTTACAATAACAAATGAAAGTCGGTTAAATGAGATATCATTTATCTTTCATTTTATACTACAAGAATCTCCTCGTCTTTAGAACCTTAATATATACTTGTATATAAAATAACATTTTGTTATTGAACTTTTACAAATCGTAAATATTTTATATTACTTAGCCCTGCTCTTGTTTTTAAATAAATACAGCATAATATAAAATTTCACCAGAATCTTTTGTTAGGCTGAGGCATAGGTTAATATCTTATCTATATAGGCCTAAATGCAGCAATTTTTAAAAAATGGTGTGATAATATTCACACATCATTTATGATTTTGCGTTATGTTAACATTAGTGTGAAAAACAGGGAGTTGTTACGGCGTATCCTGTTGAGTAAAACATGCGGTTGCCGAGCTTATAGCACATTTAAGAAGCCATCCCAGGGGGGTTGTATTAAATATTAAGCCCCGAGGCTCGCATTATTTTCCTGTGAAAAGGCTTTTTATTTGTAACTAACGAGATTGCGCTCTTGTGTAATACAACGTTTTGTACTTTTTAGTTTAGTACTCTTCGCTTACTTGCCTTAGGCTCTTATTGTCTAAAGGATAATTTTTTCTAAATACAAAATATATCTTCGAAAAACAGAAATTTGGGAACCGTAAAATAATGTTACGTAATAAATGGCTGGGGTTCCCCATTTTTGGAGAAACAGTTATTAACCCACCACTCTTATCCAATATGGAAAAAAATTATATTATTAGGAGCCACTACGAAATGGATTTTCCTATCATCATATATATATCGATCAATATAGCCAAAACATTTCAATGTTGGACATAGGCCTCCATTAAAATTGAGGGATTTTGCCTTAAACTCCACGCTAATATACTTGCAGGTAAATAGAACATTATATCTAGAAGTAAATTTACAATAAATTTAAATTATATTGTAATCTAGAAGTAAACCCTGATGTTCTTTTATTATATAATATATATCTGTTTTATTAAAATATATTCTTTTTTTATATTATAAACTTTTATTATATTATATTCGTTGATTATATTTATTGATATTACAGATATATGTCGATAATTTCAAAGTATCAATAATTATGTTTTAATAATTATCAATACGGGACGCCCATACTTCCATATTTATATTATAATTGAGAAAGTCTTCGGTCTGTCTGTTATGGTTTCACTATTAAACCAATTCAGCTTTATTAAAGCAAAGTTTCTGTAACAATAATTATTATTAAATTAGATGCAACATATTTTTAGTTATATCCCTCGTGTCTGACGTGCTAATTCTAAATATTTGCGCGGTTTCAAAAAAGGGGACTAGTTGGCGTCCCGGATTTTTGTTCGGGGATAGGTGGCCGAAAAAAGGGACAAAAGGGACAAACCCTTTCGAAACGGGACATATATAGTTACACTTTTTATTTATAAATATATACAATGACAAAAACTTGCTTGCTTATAATACTTAAGGCAAAGAACTAAAAAGTTAGAGTTTTTTATATACAATTATTATATTAATATATTATAATATTCAACATAAAATATGCATAAACATAAAGGATATTGGTGCATGTCTTCATATTAATGTGGAAACAATTTCTGATACTACCAAAGAAATGTAAATAATGGTGCGGGACAGAATCATCTAAATATTAATTAACGTTTAAAATATGATGAAGCTGTCATATTTTTACCTTGCAGGGTAAAAGCCGCTAAATATGAAAAACTTGTCCACCTTACTTATCTTAATGAAAACTTATACAACAAAAAGCACGAAAGAAACCAATACAATTTATTAAATATAATTATTATAAAAAATCTTTTTTTCATTCTATTCTTTAAACAATCTAATCAGTAGCCTACTGAAGATAGTTTGAAAAATAACAGTATTTGTGATTTGAACGCTTGTAAAAAACTATTCGGAACGCATGTGCGTATCTACGGACGAATAGAACAGAAATTTATCTCAAGTGCTATCTGATGTGTTCGGCCCGACATCTCGTGTTTTCCAGACGACAACAATTTGTTGGTTCATCGCACCAGGGTTCCTTTAACGCTGACAATTTATCTTCTTTAGGCGTCTCTCGAAACTTGAATGATCACGAATTTGTTTGGGGAAAAAATGAAATAAACATTTCTATTCTTTTATGACATTTATACGATCAAAATATTTTGATATATATACATATATATATATATATATATATATATATATATATATATATATATATATATATATATATATAATTATTACAATAGAATATAGTCATTTTATAGAGCACAAAAATAATAATCATTTTAATATAGGCAATAAGTATGAATACAACTTAAAATCTATTAATGGATTTATTAATTTTTCGCCATATAACTAAATAAGAGGAGGAGATCATATTTAATATGCAAACTAATTGTAAAATATTAACACTTCAGGAAATATGAAATTAAGTTAAGGAATATCTACATCATCATCATAAGCCTGTGAAAGTCCCCTGCTTGACGGAAAATTTGCTAAGATGCACCATCTACCTTTTCGACTACACGTATCATCACGTACAGTCGCCCAGCACAAATTATCGCTCTATCTACCCGAGGCGTCTCACACTGCATTTGCCAAGATGCGGTCTACACTCCAACAATCATCTACTCGCACCGCTGACGCTTCATCGACAAAGTGATCAGCCTTGTTCATTTTACGAACTCGAAGTGCTATGTCGGTTAAATTGATCCTTCAGCGGATTTCTACTCGAATCCTATCCTCGTTCCTTCTTCATTCCTCATTCAAAAAATACTAAACATAGTATCCCTCAAAATTTAATGAGTACAAAATCATTTTCAATTTCTCATCCATTAAAACTTAAAATACACTTTAGGCAGGTTTAATTATGATATTTTATCTTTTAGTAAATATGGTAGGTAATTTGATGCTGAATTTTACTTATGAATTAATAATTGTTAATTAATCAGCAATAAGTACGTTCTGTATTCCCATACGTTATAATTACCTTTAAAATGTCTTAAAAGTAATTATATAATAACGTATGTGAACACAACATAAGTATGTTCTGTGTTCACATAAGTTATAATTACTTTTTTCTTCACAAAGTTCTGTATTGTAATTCTTTCAGTTATATTGTTTAATACGCCTTAATCGAACTACATTGTATAATAAGCCACAAGCTTATTATACAATGTAGTTCGATTAAGGCGTATAAGTGATATGAAATAAATGCGAGTATCGTGACTGTGAAGTTGACTGAAACAGTCCATAGAAGGTTTTAGTAGAATACCCATCATATAATCAAGACGTAACGTGACAAGCTGACTAGATATTTCAAGAGGTTTGATATTATTCTATTTTATTTAACACAGGCATAATAGTTTTAACTAATTGCCATCAAACAAAAGAAAAGTTTACACTAAACTGCTTTTAATAGCAATACATTTTAAAATTTATCTTACTCTAAGATAGACAATGAATCTGCGTGTTACTACTTAGGTACTACTTCTCTTAGTGTTACAGCAGTATTAGTGCTTGACGGCACTAATTACTTACCAACAGGTGAACCGCTGGCTATTTATTTACCTTTTCCGTATAAAATATACTTAAATTGTACGGTCCACGAAATGCACTGAGAAAAAATTATTTCTATCGTCAGTATTAAGAACAAAGAAATTTAGGTCACATGAGAATATTAAAATCGGGATTCCAAAACATATCACATGCAACAAAATCACGATTTAAATGACTACTAACCTAAACGTTTGTGTGAGTAATTTCATATGTAAATTGTGTTATATTACTAAATAGTATTTGACTTTGTTTGTGAATATGTAATGCTAAATAATCCATTTAATTCGGATAGCAAATTTAATTGTTATTCTGGGGAAACCAACTCATTGAAATTCAAAGATAACAGTAACTTTTCATTATTTATGAAATTAATTTTGCAGTGGTCCCTTGTCAGAATTGATGGTAAACCGGAAAGGAAACTGAGCGAGATTTTACTTGTAATAAATCATCCCTACATTTATAATAGCAAGTACTACTTAAGATAAACATTATTTGACCAGCTCGCAGTGCTTTACAATAGGTTGAAATGTCATTCGATCAAGTGGATCTACTAAACGACTTTTCGTATTGTCAGAATCCCATCTCATTATCCCATCCTTTACTTCATTTTTCTCCCATTATTCACATTCTACCCTATGGTATTCGTACACATGTTTAACTGCCTATATAATAAAAAAATCAAACAATGTTCACAAAGATTATACACATACAATCAGAGGAACAGACAAACTAAAATATGAAAAATAGATATAATTTTTTTTTTATTTTATTGCCTCCTTATAGGCAAACGAGCTGTCGTATAACCTGATGGAAAGCAGTCAACGCCGCCCATAGACATCCGCAGTGCCCCAGGCGTTGCAGAAGCGTTACTGGCCTTTAAGGAAGGTTTTTCGAAGGTTCCAATGTCGTATCGGTTCGGAAACACCAAAATAAATACTAATTTGGACATAGTATATGTTTTCATTTGGTACACCTGCGCGAAACCGGTGCGGGAAGTTAATTTCATACAAAAATATATTTTGTTATGTCTGGTAAATTTTATTAGCAAAATGACTAGCTATGTAAGTAAAACGTACGTACGTACGTAAAAAGACTAGCTATGTAGAGTAAAATGAATAGGCTAGACGTATATGTATTTTATTTATTATTGATTATATTACATACATATGATTAATGGAGCCAGGCGATACTTTGAGGAAATCCATTAATATGTAGATAGTTAGAACTTTTACTTAGCTAACATCCGCCACAAGCAAACAAATTAATGTGTGTTTTTCTACTGTATGAAGTAGATTTACGGGAAACTTAAACTAAATCTTACCGAAAAACGACCGTAAGCAATTCTCCACCTCCCAAACACTATCCACAACACCAAAACACACACTATCACTTTTCCACCTTGCAAACGTCATGCCTCAACATCGTGGCATCATCAGATATAGTAGACTCTACGGAAGACAACCGTTAAGTTACTACGTGTACTTAACGGTTGTCTATCGTAGAGTCTCAAAAAGTGTTAAAACGTTATTCTGGTTTAATGTCTACGATTTCCAACTGTTAACTTGCTTTTCATTCTCAAATCCGCAAGACAAGGGTCACGCATCGCGGGATACGTTATCCCAAACACTATACGTTGTATTCCGAATCTTATCTTATTTAAGGCTAACCTTTAAGTTTTTCCGCCCATGTATTTTGTATTTTTATGTAAGAATGTGTATGTACTAAAATATTTGCTTGCAATATATATAAAATGCTTTTGTTATTAATGGATATATTATCTAATATAATATCCAGTACATCCAACGTTAAATTTTTAACAGACAGCATTTAGGAAGCTTCTGAGACTAAAGATAAGTTTTCGTCCAGTTCACCCTGCCTACACTCTATTACGTT
Organism: Baronia brevicornis; assembly: GCA_031353405.1. Classification (NCBI taxonomy): domain Eukaryota; kingdom Metazoa; phylum Arthropoda; class Insecta; order Lepidoptera; family Papilionidae; genus Baronia; species Baronia brevicornis. The sequence goes on from JASFAT010000328.1 coordinate 249,548, forward strand.
GTCGAAACGTACGAATACTAACGATTCGTCTGCTTCACAAGCTCAAAGTTGCTCAGAGGGCTATAGAAATGCTTGTGCTCTCTGTTGATAAGGATTCGGCATGCAATGCATTTTCAACAAGCTATCTGAAATGCCAACAAAGTGCACAAGTCTGTCAAAAAACCAACAACCGCTGAAGTAGACGAGTATTGGAATGGAGACCACGTCTCGGCAAATGTAGTTTTAAACAGACCCACGATGATGGCAATTAATTCTCGGTGATTATTTATAATTTAAAAATTTCACGCTGAGTTTGGATACATTCATAGAACTAAATATTTACCGAATATTTTAATTTTTTTTATGAAATAAATAGAATTGTTAATACGTAGAGCGTCTGCCTAGCATGTATATCAAACGCCGAATTATTTCTGTTTCCACCGATTTAACCTTTTGATTTTCGTAAAAGTAGAACAGCTATTTTATTAATAGAACAGTATCGTTTAAGCGAAAAACTTTAATTACTCAATACAATTTCGGACACCTGCACATTTATTATTTTCGTTATCCAGCCAATTTATATATTTTTTTGTAAAATAAGAAAATTATTTATAGCTATACATTTCAAGAATACTTGGAAACAACTCATAAGGTACATGGTAGTAATTGTGTTAGGAAAAATATATAGGAAGGTAGGTGTAAAGTTTCTCTCGAAACTTCTTTCCACGGACTACCAGTCTGTGGAACCCGCTACCTGCAGCAATATATACAAACCGATACGATTTAGGAACCTACAAAAAACTAGCTTATACCTTTCCCAAAAGTCAACAACGCTTTTGAAATGCGTCTGGTATTGTAAATGTCAATGAGCGGTGTAGAAAATTTTCTTTTATTTTTTTAAGAAGACTACCAATGTTTTGATATGTCGAGAATTCTTTGTAACCACTTTGCGAAGAATCGAATTCACGACCTCAGATCGTGCAATTCATACCAACCGAACTAGTGCTGTTATTGCTTTTATTTTTTTGCTCGTTTACTTTTCAGAGTTAAAAAACATAGTATGGTAACAAAACCCTTAACAAAGGGGTCGAGTACTAAAAACAAAAAAATTTAGTATTTAAAAGATAGTAGAAGAAAAACTTGCGAGTTTAACTGTGTGCCTCAGAATACTTTTATAGACATGTGATGTTCGATGAACAGATAGAACTCCATATCGTACAACGCTATGCCTTACATTTCACGTAAAGGTGTAAAAATACTTGTGACAAACAATAGGAAATATTAACTATTAACATAGAACATGCAAGTTATTTTGCAGGGATGTAAAACTAAAGATAAAAATGGTTATGCTGAATTGACTTCGATAATTCGAATTACTAAATTAGAAACAATGCTTAGCTACTTACCTATAGTGTTTTAATTTTGATTAATCTTATGCTAACAAATTCAGTCCTTTGTTAGTACAGTATCAGTCTGAAATTCAGTAACACCAACTCCAGTTCTGCATTTGTTGAAATATTAATGAAGCATAGTGCTGGTCAACGCCCCAAAACTGTCCTTTGAACTAAACTTAAGCCTTTTCCAATCACTTGCATTACCATATGGTTTCTACGTAGAATTTAATTATACTCTATTCATATACTCCTACTTAAATATATGTATTTCGCAAATATAAAGTTTTCTTTTGTGTCACATCCCATATGCAACTATGTACTAAGTACCATATCGTGATGACGTTTCTCATCATCATCATCTTCAAGGCATTACAGCCGCGGGTGGGCCTTAGCCTGGTTCAGTAAATTTTTCCAGTCGAACCTTCATTTAGCTTGTTCCCTCCAGCCCCTCACACCGATTGCCTTTAAAGTCGTCAAGTCGACTTCGTCGTTCGTCGACTTAAAAGGTGACGTTTCTCTAAACATAGAAAAAACAGCAAAAGGAAAGAAACTCTGCAATTATCCTCGTATTTTTTCATCGTTACCTGTTGCTATGCAATATATAGTATATATAACACATTGACTAAAAGCTAAATATGATCTCCGAAAACAGCACCTGTTAAAAATTTGATGTTAATATAAACATTATAGTTTCTTTATTTCTTTATATAATTTCTTTATTTTAACATTTGATGTTATGGAATTAAACAAATAAAAAGAAAATTAATATTATCGAATAAAATACTACACAATGTTTCTGAAAGTCTAATATTCATAGAATATATGATTGAATAAATGAACAACGAGGAAATTGGAAAACGTTCAAAACGAAAATCAAAGATTTACCTGGAACGGATTTAAATATTTCATTCGGATCGGCAGATACCTATAACATTCTATATTTGTTGTCAAGATGCTTACCAGGTTTTTTAAATTAATCCTATAATAGCAATTCCTCTGAGGATTGTTTACTCTTTGACAAAATCAATTTATATTTAAGTGTAGTTATTAATATATTTATGATGTAGATAATATTTAATAATATAATCTTAAATAATTAGCTCATTAAATGGTAAACAATAAGTGATTATTTTTAAAATTGTATATTTTAATTATTTAAATTAAGTCTAAAGAACTATTTAGTCTACTTATGTTTAAAATCCATTATACAACAATGAATTTTAATATCAACACTATATGAGAGAAAGCTAAGAAATCATTTTTAAAATTTTATGTAAAAAATAAATAAAGATTTTTAGCATATCCATTAACGAAATGGCCAATATGTACAGAGAAGTATGAAACTCTTGCTAAAAACCAACTTCTGAGTAGTAGGTTTTTACTGCTTGTCAGTCGGTGGGCAACTAAATGTTTACGTAGACTAAATCTAGACTCAGAAACAAAATACCTAGTCCTCCCCACCCCTTCCCACTTGTTCCCACCTCTACGTTTTACCTGCAAGAATTTGAAGATTTAAAAAACTTCAATGTTTAAATAAATATTCATATACTCATATATAATATTCTAGATTCAAACAAGAGAACAATGGTAAAAATAACTATAATGAAAAATGTATTATTATGTACAATTACTATAATGTTAAACGCCTGCTTACAAAACACACAGGTATAAATTTAACAGAAACCGCAGTAATATCTCTGGTGGGAATTTTGTTTTCCTTTATTGGATACATTTATCAATGCGCTACGTAAAGGTGGGAAATAAATCGCTACCCTGTTTTAAGTGAGTCTTTTTTATTTTTCTCCAGTGAAATAAATAACGCTGAGAGGTCTCCAAATGTTTTATTATAACACAAAACTACAAAGACGAGAAATATCTAGGGATAAAGATTATCCCTATAAAAGTGCTATTCTGACACGAAAGCTTTAAAAATATTATAACTAAAATAAATTAAAAGGATGTATATTTTTAAACAGGAGGTTTCTAGGTAAAGTGTTCCCATTAACTGGTAACAGATATGTAGAGTTATTAAAAACTGTTGATGGATTTTTATAATTGTATGATCATTCTTGTGAATGAATTGGTTTCAATCATTTGTTGGTGAAAATTCAATCGGTGAAAATAATTTTTGTAACGGCGATTAATACTAATAAAAACAAAAGAAACCCAGTACATATAAACAACATTCATAGCGTCTTCATCACACATAAGACGACGCATTATTTATACCAAGACAAGAAACTATTATTTTTACGAGTAAAGGGAGCCTGGTGGAACTTGAATACGACTTTACACTTAGTGAAATGAGGAAAAACATAAAGCATTCAAAATAGCACATTGCAACTCAGTGCAATTGTTTCCATCATCCATCCACCCCTCATCATATTATGTACTGCGATAACACTGACAAGCGTTGTGGTTTTAAACGGTTTAATTTGCTTAGAAAACTGTTTTTTAATTAATTAGAATTAAATATCCAATTACTTGACAAAAATATTTCGAGGCATACACGATCTATTCAAAAAAGTTAATAGCCTGTGTAAGCAAATTTTAATATAAATTCTAATCAAAGTTTTATATTGATATATAGTTTCTTATAGGTTTTTATATGGGATAGGAAGGCAAACGAGCCTCAGGCTCAGCCGCTCACAGTACGAAGCGCGGTAGGTAAACTACCGCGTAACAATACCGCTACCGGTAGTAAGTATAGGTGGCGCAAGATCGATCCAAGTAGCCACTTATTGGTGGATCCAAGACTAATTTTGGATCATCGCGCTCGCCAATGTAAGTAATCAACGTTTTTAAAATTAGTATAATTTATCCATTGGTACAATAATTAAACTCGTACGAGTAACAAAACTATTATTTGCTGCCTAATGTTTGTTGAATATATATATATATATATATATATTATATATATATATATATATATATATATATATATATATATATATATATATATATATATATATATATATATATATATATATATGTATATATATCAGGTAAATAAAACCCACACAAACTATATCATTCCCATATTTGTGAAAAATATTATCTTTTAATCTTCTGTTCTTTGAGTCTCCGACTAGCAAAGGTTAACCAACTCAGTCCAACTCCCGCGGGCTTCCAGCCCCTGAATTTGATAAAGCTGTTAAAGCCAATAGGCTACCAGCATTAACATCTTCGAATCAAACTCATTTCAACTATTATTTTTATATTAAGCAAAGTAAAGCAGTCATTTTAATAAAGAATATATTTTGGAGATCGCATCTTGCCAAAAATATTGTGCCACTTCCACACACAAATAATATCTGCAAACGTACTAGAACCATAACAGTACCAAGTCCGACCGGGCAAAACCACACCTTTACATAATATCGGCATCAAGTGGTCTTCACTTCACTATATTACCGCATTTCTTACAGTGGTGCAAGGGATCTGGAGACTCAATTCCTCTACTATGCGTTTCTTTTCTTATCGCTTCCAATTACTTCCTTCTTCCTCACCTATTAATGAAATTTTTACCTTAAGGTAAGCAACGCATCTGGAGAGTTCTTAGTCCTGCCTATATTTATTGGCAACAGCGGTTGCTTACATTAGGTGTCCCTTGTGCTCGTTAGCCAAATAATTAGTATTATGATAAAAATAGTGTGATATTTTGGGTAACTATTTAACTAACATTTATTTTAAATGAAAAATCCTCTCACCTCAAGAATCATTTATATGTTTATAGTTTCATTTAATTTCAGATCCAATTTTATTACTTTAAGCTTTAAGTAGTGACATAAAGTCGAAAGAGAAACTGGATGTCCGCCATCACCACGTGCAGATTCGTTAGTGAATTCACTTACACTAAAGTTTATTTGCTCCCGTCAGAGCAATGTTTGTTCAAATATACATTCTTAAAACTTTAAGCTTTACAAATAGAATATCTAAAAGAGAATCATTTAAATAACATAAAAATTTGCAACTATATAAAAGACGAATATTAACGATGATAATTATTTCAATATTTTATATTTTGTTTATTTTCTTTTATGGAAAAGATAGGCAAATGAGCAACATATTATTTGCATGAAATTACATTGTATCTTACCTTTTATACAACTACATTCTACTGATAGGCGCTTTCAATTTGAAAGTCTTTTTGTTTTTGTTGTTTGAGAGCTGGCAAACGTGCATGCGGATCACTTGGTGGTAAACGATCACCGCCGCTCATAACCATCCACAACACTGGAGGCATCACAGCTGCGTTGCCGGTCTTTAATAAACACATGGGTATGTCTTTCCTATCCACGTGGGAACACCACAGGTGATAAATTGTTCCACATTTGCACCGTTCGTGGCAGAAAACCGCCATTAATTGCAAGGTGCTAGACATCCAGCCATCCAAGTGACGGGGATGAAACCTATTTGACCACTCGTCTTAGATATCTCTGCTGAAAGAAGTTCCATTTTGTACTATAATAAGCAGAGTCTTCTTGGGCTACTTGCCTAACAGGAAGCCTGCAAGTTGTGGACTGGAAAGAAACACGACGACGAGGATAACACGATGACAAAGGTTGCCAAAATGTTGCTGGGTCTTAAACTTCGCTGACATTTATAACAAGACCTCGGCCTGGACTGATATCAGAAAAGAAAGATATTTAGCTAATAGGTATATATATAAGTTGTGCAAACAAGACATGTATTACATGTTTTCAAATGCTTTATTTTACTGAAACAACCACAACACGTAAAATATGAAAACGCATACAAACAAAGTTCCGGTCACGTCGTCTCAGTTAAACTCTATAGAGAAGTTACACGGCGAAAAACAGAACAGTTCGCCGACAATATGTAACACGAGGAATTTTGCTATCGCAAGCGAGTTGGCAGTGAATAGAACAATTTTGCCGCACTCGCCTCGTTTTCGTGTCTGAATGCACATCGCTGTTATTCATTCTGCGACGGTTATTGGATAAATGTAGGTATGTGGATTATTTGGCACAAATTGAATATTGTCTTCACATTCATTGCGTCAAATAAAACGAAGCAAAGTATAATCAGTAATATATTATATATTACTGATTATTTAAATGATGTTTGCGAAGTCCATAGTTCAGTTATAAAGACTTACACTTACTTAACGTTATAGTAAATAATTTTTTTTTTTGATTTTTTGAAACATTTGATTACTAATAGAATGGTCAGGGAGTACCTTTGCCTAGCCGCCTATCCAGTAGTTATGGTATTGGTACACGGGTACGCGACCCCGGCCTCCCGAGCTACTACCGTAACACTCCTTGTCTTCCGTTGCGGTAGTATCATATCCCTATCATCCTGTCTAATTCATCTTTCCTTTCCCCTGCCCGTTCGTGTTTTCTCTATCCTTTTCCCTTCCTATGCGCCAACCCGGGATCTGCCGTGCCAATGGATGCGTGGCTAGGGGCGAGCTTCGTCGCAAGTGTGCTGACCCACCCGGGATCGGGCTCCCCTATACTACTACGGTACGGTACTAAAGTGCCTTGCCTTAGCATGCGGGGCTTTGCTGAGGCTGACCTCCATCCTCCCTTGGGGCTCATGGGATTCATTATAACGAATTTTAATATACCTAATTTATTGAAAAATAACTGCGACGTGGTTCGCCACCCGTCACGTCCTGATTTTCACGAGGGCGAGAAGCGACTAACGGAAAGCAGTTTCGCTACGATGAATGTGAGACGAAGGATGGATGAAAAGATGAATGAGTGTGGAGGAAACAGAGAGGATGTGCCGGGATCGTAGCGGGTGGAGTTCTGTGGTCTCTGCCAACCCCTGCGGGAGATAGGCGTGAAGATATCTATATGTATGTGCTAACAGAACTATATAAAACTAAACTGTCATATATAGTTGTACGCAAAACCTATGGGTGTGCTTGAGTGCCAAAGCAATGTCCGTAATTGTGGAAGAAAGGTATACACGGGCATATTTATACTTATGAGTTATTTGTACTTATTTATTTGTACCTATATGTATACATATGCACGTGTTTTTTTTTATGGGATGGAGGGCAAACGAGCAGGCGTGTCACCTGATGGAAAGCAATCAGCGCCGCCCATAGACATCTGCAGCGCCATAAACAGGGCGGAAGGGTTGCCGACCTTTAAGGAAAGTGACATTATGGGAGTGGGAAGAGGAAGGGAAGTGGGAGAGTCAAGGGGCGTGGGCGGGGGAGGGTGTTGGGCTCCCGAAACTCAGACCACTCACCGTACGAAGCGCGGTAGCTAAGCTACCACTCAGACGCCGGTTTTCTGCGGGAGTGTGGTACTTCCCCGGGCGAGCCGGCCCATTCATGCTACAGACAAGTAATATGCCATTCTTGACAAAGTATTCGTCTGTAGCGTGGCTCTACCACTTATGAAATATGTGTATCAATAATGTCAATACAGCTGTTAAAAAAAATTGATAATGAACTAAATCTTGGTCCGTTATCAACTATCGGAAAGCGAATAATTGTGAGGACGATTATCATGAACAACACTAGAGCAAAATTTTCCGTAAAAAAACTGCATTTCCAGCGCTGAATTTACAATAGGAACAAAGAAGTGTAGTATCTCTTTGTGTACAGCCACAAATATATTATATGTACAAGTATCCTTAGGAATTATTTAACCTCTTATGAGACGCAGTGTTCCGATATTAGACTATCCGCCAAAAAAAAAAACAAATATCATTATCACCATCTTGCTAGTAGGCGGTGTACTTTACAATTTAATGTTAATTTCCATCAAATTAATTTATCAGTTCGAACAAATTAAATCAAAATATTTATTTCCGAAAATGCACAGGTGGTTGTCATTAACAAATAAAGAAACAATTCCGAGGTACGTCCTTCTTTAGGTTTTTTACGTATATCGTAATTGCTTATTACTACTCCACCGGCTCAGCGACCCGAAGTGGATCTTGGCCTCCAAAACGAGAGTCCTCCATGTCCTACCTCATTTCCCTGTCCTGCCAATTCTTGCCAATTGCTGGCTTGAAATTCATGCAGGTCAACACCCACCTGATCTCTCCAGTGATATCTGGGTCGGCCAACTGGCTTTCGAACTCTTGGTCGACACAAATACGCCCTCTTCACACTCCCATCTTCGCCCATTCGCTCAAGGTGACCATGCCAACGAAGTCAATGTGCTTTAATCTTGCCCATAATGTTTGGCTGGTGCACCGAGTCTTCTATCTCGGCGTTTTTTCAGATCCTCCATGACCCATCCTCTCTTCTGGTTCTATGATAATTGCTTAATTTTGTAATTTAATTCATCATTAAACGGGATTTCAGAGCAACGCTGCTAGTCCTAATCGCATAAAGACAGTAAGAAAAAAATTTAATTCATCTAGTTATTTAAGTAACTACGGCTTCAAACGGACCATATATCCAACATGCGTCACCTCGTGATGGTTGAAACAGGATTAGACATGTCATTTGTTCACACCTGCTGCCGTCGAGACAACAGTGATGAATTTAAGCGGCGACATTAGCACCACCTGTCCGACACGAGATAATACACTTCTTATTCGTAGGTGAAATATGATTATTCTCCGTCGAGAAACTGCTTTTCGTAAGCGGAACATGTGGAGGATTTTAAAACAATATAATTTCTTTTACTGGTTTTTGTTTTTCGAAAACGAAAGATGAATTTAACATCAGCATCATTTAATAATTATGATGTTTATTGTAATTTATTGATGTTTTCTTAAAACCTCCTTAAATTTTTGTGGGATTAATAGACCAATAAAGGTTTAATTCTAGTTGTAATTCATATATAAAACTGTAATTAGATCGATTTGAGTAAGCCCTGAATGCTCACTCTCAAGTATGGTAACCAAACGAAATTGAAAAAAAGAAAACTTTTTAAGAATAATATTATAAAATCAAAGCACTCGTCTGCGACGCAATAGTCATAAAAACAAAGGCATAGACTAAAGTGGATCGGGCACCTAGAAAGAAAAGAAAGAAATCGCGCTGCCGAAATCGCATATTTGTCTCATTAATATTTTTTAATATAACAGAACAAGAAAAATAAGCAAGGAATGATAACCTGATAGAAAGCAATGAGTGTTCGCTGCCGCCACCGAGCACTGTAAATAAAAATAACGAAGAGTTGCCATGTTTAATTCAAAATAAATTGCTTCGAATACATAATTGAATACTGTGGTCTTTTTAAAGTGAGTTTAAATAGCGAACATTACTCCAAACTGACTGGATACAGTTAACCACGACAAATAACAACGCAATTGTAAGGCAATTGAACTTACGCGTGAGATCAATCAATTTCATGTCCATGTTTTCAATGCTATATATTTAATTAACATGAATTAAGGTTTTGTTTTTTGTTAAAGCATTTTTAATACAATTAACAAAAATATCCAATATTAGTCGCGATATTTTCTTTCCTCACAGAACATATAGTAAGTTCTACTTTAGTAAATATAACACATTATAACAACCTAGAATTTTTATATTAAGTTCCATGATATTCGTCACTTTTAATCACTTCAGTCTATTAAAAACTTTGTAGACAATCTCATTGACATCAAAAGATACTGTCATCCATTTATTATTTCATATTTTCTAAGTTAAATGAGTAAAAAAAATTCTTAAACAAATTGAACGAAAATTAATAAAAAAAGTTCCACGCTGAGGAAAATTGCATTTTGAAAATCAATTAAAACTGTAAGTCAGAGATCAGTACATATAAGTACTAGGCATTTATTGATTAAATAATATTTAATTTACTATTAATGTGTACCTAGTTCACAAACAGAGACTTTCGATATTTTTATTAAATTTATAGGAAAAGAAATCGTGTTTACCATTAAATTATATTAAATATTAATAAGTAACAGTGCTTAACAGAATGCAAACATAAAGTTCATATGTAAAAAAGATAATAAGAGTAAAGCCATTTGGACCGTTATTAATAATGAAATATATAATTCGAATTCCAAAAACAATATAGAAGAAATTATAATAAACAATAAAATTGTGACAAATCCTATAGAAATAGCCTGTGCCTTTAATAATCACTACATTGATTCGACACATGATACATACATATACACGATAAGGGAAACATTCTTTAGTAACAATTCTAATCTCAATTCAATGTTTCTTAAACCTATGTCTGAAAACGAAGTTAGAAAGGAGATAATGTTATTAAAAAATACTAGTTCTGTAGGTTACGATGAAATTAACACAAATATTATAAAGAAATGTGTTGACGACATAATCGAAATTTTAACTTATTTAATTAATCTATCATTCTCATGCGGAACTTTTCCAGAAGCATTAAAACTATCAATTGTTAAACCTATATTTAAAAAAGGAGAGATACATGACGTTAATAATTATCGCCCAATAACACTGATACCTATTATGTCCAAAATATACGAAAAATGTATGCACAAACGACTTATGGATTTCTGCAATAAATATAACATTATAAGTAAGGAACAATACGGCTTTCAAAAAGGTAAATCGACGACACTGGCTATTTTTTCTCTTGTAAAAACAATAATATCAAATATTAATAACCGCAGTCTGACTACAGGCTTATTTCTTGACCTATCTAAAGCGTTTGACCTAGTACAACATAATTATAAACTGGAAATTACACATAAATGATATATCTATTAGAATAAACAAGTTTGTGTATGCCCTTAAACAAGTCAAAAACATAACTAACATAAAAACATCTCTTATATGCTATCATGCGTACGTTGCGTCAATATTGCGATATGGATTGATAATGTGGGGAAATAGCACTCACCAAAATAGGGCGTTTGTAGCACAAAAAAAATGTATTAGGGCAATTTATGGTCTTCAACCACAGGAATCGTGTCAGCCAGTATTCAAGAAGCTTGGCCTACTACCATTGCCAGCTCTCTATATATATGAGGTGTGTGTATTTGTATCGAGGCATCAAGAACTATTTAAAACAGCCAATGATAACGCTGGTCTTTCTCGGCGTGATCCTCGAAGATTAGTGTTGGATGATCACCCCAGACTCAGCAAATATATAAATAGTTGCCTGTTCATGTGTATACGCATTTACAATAATATACCTCATGAATTAAAAGAATTGAACGCAACTTTATTTAAAAAAAGATTACATAAATGGCTAATAGATGCCAATATTTATAATATTCAAGATTTTTTTGCTTTAAAGAGTCGATCAAATGTATATAATAGATAAATATATAGTGTAAAGTAAAAAGTTATATATAAATGTAATAATAAATTATAATTTTAATGATATTATGATAATCTAGCTATGTATTTAGATTTGTAATAATTGTTTTAGTTATTTCTAATAGTGTGTCATTATTAATGAAATTTGTACGACGTAGGTGGCAATGTGATGGAGCTTTTATACGTCTCTTTTTTTCATCTTGTTATAACCTCACATTGTACAAATAAAGAATTATTATTATTATTATTATTATTAATATTTTGCTTTAATTATCCTTAACACCATTTTGAATACACACTGCCTGATTCGAAAATTAACTACAATATATATAACGTACAAAACAAAAGAAAAGCAAATGTTAACTAATTTATTGTGTTCAATTAATGTGTTTTTAATTGTTAATTAATCTAAACGGAATTAAAAATAATTAATAGCTACTTCGTATAATCAATTATGACATATTGTCTGAGATATGCATTTTTTTTCACAGCACGAGCCTCCCCATTTCTGAAGGAACGGATGTTAACCCGCCACGCTTGTCCAATGCGGATTACCAGACTCAGAATAAATATCTATAGGCCATACATATATTTATTCCGATAATCGATCCCCACGATCGAACCCGCGACCAGTGACTCCGTTGGAGGGGTGTCCCGCCTCTGAGCCAATTAGTCGTGATATATGCATTTGTACTTAAATATATAATATTGACATACCATAGTTCTATCTGAAAATTACACCTCTTTGTGACAAAGGCTCAGTGGCGAAGATAGAAACAATTAAAAGTCAATCTATAAAATTAAAGTCATTCGATTTACACCGAAGACCTCTGGTGAAACAATGTACATATTTGATCGTTTAATTTAGATCCCCCTTATAATGAGTTTTAATTCTTAATTCGCAAGAGGCAAAGGTATATGTAAGTTATATTTAAACATCTGCTTGTCAGGCTAAACTAAGATAAACTTTAATTTACCTTTGATTTCTTTTTTCCATTTAGTCTCAAAAATATTATAATATTTTTGTAAATATATAGTTTGTAACACGTAACCCATATTTTTACCTGAGATCACAATGACATTAATAAAGTATCTGAAAAGTAAATAAAAATTCTTATATGATTTATATGAAGTTAATCTCTTAAAAATAATAAGATTTTAAATATCTTAACGCTAACAAAAAGTTATCACATAAGTTAAAAAGTATTATTAAAGTTAGAATAATTCATATGTATCTAAAAAAATATTCATTTTTATACCTAAAGTAAGAATGGTTTCACAAAAATTAATAAATAAACTAAAAAAACAAAACTAAAAAAATATGTTTTTTAATTATTGACGATATACAGGCTTGAAAAAAAACAACAAGTACTTCGTATAACAATCGAGTCTACAACCTCAGATCATGAGCGCAACTCTTATTAGACTATTGTATTAGGTCGGGGCAAAAGTATTTTCGTATTTTGAATGTATTATTAGTAATCAAACCTCTTTGGCTGTACCGAATGTAACTGGCTGGTTAATACCATTAAATGTGACATTCTGATGATGCAATAAATAAAAAAAAACTAGTTCCCGCCATTTTTCAATTGTTTTTCAAGCAAGCAAAAAGAACGTATGTGACGAAGAAATTCGACACATTTTAAAGTTTTATTACAAAAAGGGAAAAATGCGACGAACGCCGCGAATAAAATTTGTGCGGTTTACGGACCTAATGCAGTATCAATAAGAGTAGCACAAATGTGGTTCAAGCGTTTCAAAAAATGCGTTTGGAAACTTTAGTGTGAAAGATGAGGTTGGCTCTGGACAGTCACAGATAAAATCAATGCCATGCTCCACTTTCATTTGGAATGCAATCATTCCAAATGAAAGTGGAGCAAGATATTATATTAGTAGCTACGATATTGCTAAAGTACTGGATGTTGATCATAAAACAGTTTTACGTCATTTACGAAAGTCTGGGTACAAGAAAAAACTTGACATTTGGGTACCACATGATCTCACTGAGAGAAATCATGATAACGCCAGACCGCACTCATCTATAGCCACGAAGCAAAAATTGAGAGAGCTTGGCTGGAATGTGTTGATGCATCTTCCGTATAGCCCTGACCTTGTTCCATCAAATTTCCACCCGTTTCGGTCATTGCAGAACTCTTTAGGAAGCATAAAGCTAACCTCAAAATAACACTGTGAACACTACCTGTAAGATTTTTTTAATCAAAAATCTCAAAATTTCTACAGGAATGGGATCATGGCACTACTCACAAGATGGCAATAAGTCATCAATCAAAACAGCACATACATATTATAAATAAATAAAAAATATTTTCCTTTGTATGAACAATACGAAAATACTTTTGCCCCGACCTAATATTAACTTTTACCTATTTTTTTCAAATCAATAACATGGTGAAAAAATTGAATAGACTTAATATCATGAAACTAAAATACTAAATACTATTATTATAATATACTATAATAAGCTCTTAATACTTATTATAATGTTTAACAACCCAAATGGCGCGGAGCGAAACGTATTAAAACTACACTACACATAGACTCAATAATCAACACCAAATTGACTCATAACAATATAAAATAAATATTTCGTTATTTATACAAAAACTTAAGCTTTACAGATTTGATGTATGTACATGTATATAAATTTAACTATTGGATTATTAATATCTTTATATAGTTATCACCCTTTAGTAGTTCGACCAAAACGTAGAATTTTCATACTTTCAAGTGAAGAATTCCCACAATGAAAAATTTTAAACTATTTCTTTGTGTGCCTCTGCTGCTTGCCTTGATAAAAATAAATCCACGTGTTAAAATTGGCCATAAACTAACAGTTGTTAACAAAATTATATTAACAAATTAATAAAAAAACACACAAGTAAAATAATTTTCTTACCAACCTATTAAACTGAGTAAATTATACAGATAAAAGTGTCTATTTCCCGCTCTCTACAATCGAAAAGATACAATAATTCACTTATTCGTCATGGTTCAAGGACTAAATATAATCAATTTGTAATTGAATGTCACAAACATCAAACAGCACTACGCTGTCTAAAATATAGAACTTTATTAACAACTCTCGACATTTTCGATAAATTGACCTGTCACATAAACAGTTCCAATAATCTTTTGACATGGCTATATTACAAGTCCTGTAAAATCACAACCAGTTGTTGAATATACTTATTGCGCCAAATTCCTAAAAAATTTAAGACAAGTATAAAAGGCCACGAAATATTCTTAACTTAGTAAGAATATTTTTATTGTTACACAGAAAGGAAAACGAGTAAATGTGTCACCTTGTGGAACGTCGACGCGGCCCATCTTAGATAGATCTTTCCGACACCACAGCATTGCAAAAATATTTGCGGCCTTTGATAAATCTTTGGGCTACTCTTTTAAATATTCCAATATCGCAATATCGGTTCGTAAATACCACTAAAGGTAGCTTTTTTAACAGAGTGATGGTGCGTGGAAAGAATTTGAAAAGAATATTTAAGAAAGTTAAACTTCGATAGAATTGAAGAATCACCAACTACCAGACCAGTCTGAGTACAAATCGAACAATGATACTCTACAAATACTATGACATTGTGATAATTTCAATGTATATTTTATTTCCGTTTCTTTTAGGGTCACAGTAATTAAACTCGTCCTACTGTATCATTGCGATTGTTTGCGCTGAAGATTCACAAGTATGCTTAACGCTCCATTATGGAAAAAAAACATGCTCTGTTATTCGAATAATGAAAAACTTAACGCAGAATCTGGGACAGTTTTAATTTGAAACAATTTTTTTGTTCTGATTCTGAATTAGGAAACTGCTTTATTAAATCCAATTTATATTAATTTTATAATTTAAAAAATAATAAATCCATCACAACGACAAGATTGATAACAATCTTGTTGTTGTGATGGATTTAGAGTTGTTTGATTTGGAGTTGTTCTATTTTTGTTCATAAATGTGTCGGAAATAATAATACTATTCAGGCGATCTCTTTCTTCGATATGAGCGCTGATTCCAAGCCCTTTCGATTCAGTTAATTAACCTTTGATACTGTTTCATCGAATATTACCTTATGCATCTCTTTAATTTGAACTTTCAAAATATTTGAACAATTATTCATAGATGTTTGAATAAAAACTTCTGAAATGTTTTTAATCTGAAAACTCATATAAATTCATAAAAAGTACTCAGGCTCAATTCAACAATTTCAATTATATGTACTTAAAAAATGCACTTACAACATCCGATCGGAAGCACAACCTCTAACTAATTAAGATATTGCCGCTTCGTAAACTAGCTTAAATATATCTTTAAAAAACAATTCTCCCGCTTTTTTATGGATAGAACAAGGCAAAAGAGCAAACGTGTCCCCTGATGGAAAACAGCGCAACCCATAAACATTTGCAAAACCATGAGCATTGCAGTAACGTTGCCGGTCTTTAAACAACATGTAGGCTTGGCTTGAGTTGTAAAGGTTCCAATTTCGTATCGGTTCATCGGTTCGTATAAATATCGCTAACAGTATCTGGTTTCACAAAGTGGTGCTATATGAAAAGACGTTCGAGAAACAACGCACCTTATTGGATTGTCGCTTATCAAGATGGACTTTTGTTTGTAATATAGTATATATTTTAATCCTCTATAAATTCAACGAATGTGCTCGGATATCAACCAGATTTGCATAATAATCCTAATAATTTAAAGTTATAGATAACATAAATGTATCATAGGGTAAACTTGTGCCATAACTCTTACAGGTAATGTCAGTTAGTAAATAAGTAAATCCCGAATTCAAGGCAAACAGAGTTATGTGTAGTAGTTTATGAAATGGTCCAACTTTAACGTACCCATAATCTACTTCACACTTAATCAAAATCCGGGATATTTAACCTCATTCAGTTATAATATATACTATACGTTAAAACCCTGGTATGGAAAGATCATACATACACTATTATATATTTCTCGCACCAAAACTTTCTAAATTCATTTAGTAGTTGAGTAAAGTAGTGGTTAAATGGATAATAAATATTTAATTATACTTACTTATTTAGTGTTGTTATATTATGGTTTTTTAAAATAGGCATATAAGGTTTTGCTTCCTTAGTAGCCTCATAAGACACCAGGGAAAAGTAAAGGGCGGCCCTGATAATGCAAGAAATTGAAGGGAACATGTAATTTCAAACTATTCTTATAATTTTATGAACTAATTATAATGGAATAAGCTGGATAACAAATAGCACGGGTACGTTGTACAAGCGTAATTTTTGCAACATCTGACCTAGAAGCGTACAATAAAAGTTATGTATATATCAGTACAAAATGAAATGCATGACAGCTGTGTGGTACGTGATATCTATTCAACATGAATTCGAAAAACCTGTCACGCACGTGATTTAAAATATATTTTGTGAAAACCAGACAAAAAAATACATACATTTTGTAAAGACCGGGAACTCACTGTTTTTGAAAAAAATCAAATCTACAAACCGTAATGATACCGTAGTGTAATACTACATAAAAAATATAAATGTAAATATTATATATCGTCGGCTTATTTATCAGAATTCGAAAATCCATATGAAAAAATTATAGGATAATATTCATTGTTTGAGATATGCTATAAAACCATTTAAGTATAAAAATAGGCTTTTTTGAGGTAAATACAAAGCATTCCATCGGGTACGTTAGATACCGCATGCAGATTATCAGTTAGATGCCATCAAAATAAGAAGTAAGAAAAAATGTTTTTTTTTTGTTAAAAATTTGCTGAGAGGTCACAACTTTAGCGACGAACAGCTACAATAGATATTGGCTCTCGAACTTTATTCCGCAATAGTCATAGAAGCAATTGATGATGATGATAAAGTAAACGTTGAAAACTAGTTCTTTAAAAGTGGTAGATTTAGAGCTTCAATATTTTTCGCTGTAAATTTGGTATAATCTTTATTGTCCCTACATGTTTTCATGGAGTTTCAGAAGATTCATCACAGTTTTAAAACTCATTTATTGTGTATACAATACTACATCAGTGTATTGAGTGCTAAAGCTTGTTTACATTTATCCCCTGGGAATTTCATGGAACGTGTTAACGTATTATGGCCATATACAGGTAAGTTATAAAGGTCTGCGTAGGTAAACGTAAGTTACACACCTAATGAATGCATAATTTTGTCCTTTAGAGAAAGCTTGCATTAACAATTGTTTGTTTTGTTAAAGCTAATAAATATGTTATACTGTTTTTATAAAAGTATATATAAACCCAACAAGATATCGGTTTTGGATATAAGATTATATAAAATACTTCTTCAAACCTAGTTAAATTTAATGCTTTTTTAAAACATTGTTGTGAAGTACGTAGTTTAAGCTAGGTTGATGAATAAAATAATTAATGCGTATGGTGGTTATAAGGTTAGGAACAAATTATAATGGGTGACCTAACAAGTACAGAATTCGAATATTCTCATTAGTATTGTTTGTTGCGTTTACAATCTAATAAGGCTTTAATAAATTTCTTTTTTTTATTATTTTTTCCTAATAGGAAAATTTTTACACTTTTCAACTTAATATTTAGCCTATTTAATGTTGAATAATCAGACAAGTAACCGGAAAGTAGCTGATAACAGCGAAACTAAATTTAAAATAAGGAAGTCATTAAGAGTGATGGATTTTCATTTTATCGTAGATGTCAGAAAACCTGACTTTTCTATGTTGTTGCTTCTTATCTTTTCCTGGCATAAATTATGAGCAGAAGACAGCCAGTCTTTACGTATTACTTTGGTTTGTACCTTGAACTCTATAAAAAGTCTAAGACTGAGTGGTTCGTAGCAGTAAGTAGTTTGGTATAGCAACCAATTCATCTTTCAGACGATTCATTTGCCAAATATTTTGACATTTTGAAAAAAATTCCCAATTTTTTTACTGAAATCTATCGCATTAAAAATAAAGTCATGAAAACATATATTACTTATGTTGAAAATACTTGAAGAGATTTTATTCTGGGGATCAAATGCCTATAGCGGTTGAATCTGAATTAAATTTTCGTTTGTAATAAGGTTTATCGCTCGTGACGCTCATATGTATAGTATTTTATTATTATTATTTATTTATTTGTCACGCCAACAGCTTATGCTATGTGCAGTGCATCTATACAGTATTGTTCTATCTTAAAATTTAAATGGATAAAAATAATTGAAATCACAGCCCATATATGTCCCACTGCTAAGCATAGGCCTCTCCCTTTCTGAAGGAACGGCCTTTAACCCACCACGCTCTCCAATGCGAATTGGCGGGGTAATCACCAAATCGAAACTGCGACCATTGGCACCATTGGCACTGCGACCGTGGGCGGAGGCACCACTGAGCTAAGTGGTCAGCATAATTGAAATAAAAAGCACTAAGTGGAACTCAGTCACGCTAAGGCAAAATATGTATATACATATATAACCATTTCTTATACATATGATATGAGTGAAGAGAGTAAAATCAGTCTCAAAATTAAGAGGTGTTACGGTTTCGTTAACCCCACACTAGGCAGGTCAACAGGGAATTGTAAATTAGTTTTTATTTCTCATGTAGACGCTACTGCCCATCTACTGGTATTTTTTCCCCATAATCGCCTCGTAGGCAATCCAATGGATGAAATAAGGAGGTTCTATTCCATACCGACACGTGATAAGAAAGAGCAATTCACAAAAAAACAGCTACCTACCATCGCAAGTCATGATCCTCAGGGTTGAGGGAGCAAAAGCGAGCAAACGATTCTATGTTGGAAATAATATGCATTACTTAGCATAAAATGTACATTTTTAACATTAACAATTAATATAATATAATAATTATTTTATATATTGTTAAAAATCAAATTGTAATGTTTTTTTATCCTACAATTTATTAGATTAAGCAAATTAAATGCAATTAATTGAATTCGCTAACCACTGTCATCATTGTTCTACACTTACAATACTCGGCCAGAATGCCTGCGCATTTTACCACATTCTCATTGTAGTTCTGCACATTGCTCGTTAATTTTTAACTTGTTGTCATCAATTGAAGCAAAATGTAAAAGTTTCAAATGTAGTTTTTAGTAATTAAAAAACTTAAGTTATAGTAATTTTCAGGCACTTCATTGTCACGATCAACTACAAACTTGTCTTTATGTCTAACACAATCATGTTATATATATATATATATATATATATATATATATATATATATATATATATATATATATATATATATATATATATATATATATATATATATATATATATTTTTTTTTAATTCTTTATTTATATAATGTGAGGTTATAACAAGATGAAAAAAAGAGACGTATAAAAGCTCCATCACATTGCTACTTACGGCGTACAAATTTCATTAATAATGACACACTATTAGAAATAACTAAAACAATTATTACAAATCTAAATACATAGCTAGATTATCATAATATCATTAAAATTATAATTTATTATTACATTTATATATCACTTTTTACTTTACACTATATATTTATCTATTATATACATTTGATCGACTCAATATTATAAATATTGGCATCTATTAGCCATTTATGTAATCTTTTTTTAAATAAAGTTGCGTTCAATTCTTTTAATTCATGAGGTATATTATTGTAAATGCGTATACACATAAACAGGCAACTATTTATATATTTGCTGAGTCTGGGGTGATCATCCAACACTAATCTTCGAGGATCACGCCGAGAAAGACCAGCGTTATCATTGGCTGTTTTAAATAGTTCTTGATGCCTCGATACAAATACACACACCTCATATATATAGAGAGCTGGCAATGGTAGTAGGCCAAGCTTCTTGAATACTGGCTGACACGATTCCTGTGGTTGAAGACCATAAATTGCCCTAATACATTTTTTTTGTGCTACAAACGCCCTATTTTGGAGAGTGCTATTTCCCCACATTATCAATCCATATCGCAATATTGACGCAACGTACGCATGATAGCATATAAGAGATGTTTTATGTTAGTTATGTTTTTGACTTGTTTAAGGGCATACACAAACTTGTTTATTCTAATAGATATATCATTTATGTTACTGTTACTCCTAAGAATTTCGTGTTTAGGTATATTTAGTTTAATGTTATATTTACTGTTATTGCATTTATTGAATTGTATGTATACTGATTTATTTAGATTAATTTTTAATTTATTATAGTCGAGCCATTGCATTAATTTATCTATTGTTTTTATTATATCATTCTCGTGGTCATTAATTGTGTTATATTTTTTGTTTGACGTCACAATAATTGAAATATCATCGGCAAATAGTATACATTTATGATTAGTAATATTTATAATATCATTTATATACAATAAGAATAGAATAGGGCCAAGAACACTTCCCTGTGGGACACCATATTTATTATGTCTATAGTTAGACGAGTACGCTACAGCGTTTCTATTTTCATCTAATTTTGTGATAACAACTCGTTGTAATCTATTACTGAGGTATGAGGATATCCACTGCAGTGTTGGTCCCCTAATTCCAATTTTTTCTAATTTTTGTAGCAAATAATTATGTTGAACTAGGTCAAACGCTTTAGATAGGTCAAGAAATAAGCCTGTAGTCAGACTGCGGTTATTAATATTTGATATTATTGTTTTTACAAGAGAAAAAATAGCCAGTGTCGTCGATTTACCTTTTTGAAAGCCGTATTGTTCCTTACTTATAATGTTATATTTATTGCAGAAATCCATAAGTCGTTTGTGCATACATTTTTCGTATATTTTGGACATAATAGGTATCAGTGTTATTGGGCGATAATTATTAACGTCATGTATCTCTCCTTTTTTAAATATAGGTTTAACAATTGATAGTTTTAATGCTTCTGGAAAAGTTCCGCATGAGAATGATAGATTAATTAAATAAGTTAAAATTTCGATTATGTCGTCAACACATTTCTTTATAATATTTGTGTTAATTTCATCGTAACCTACAGAACTAGTATTTTTTAATAACATTATCTCCTTTCTAACTTCGTTTTCAGACATAGGTTTAAGAAACATTGAATTGAGATTAGAATTGTTACTAAAGAATGTTTCCCTTATCGTGTATATGTATGTATCATGTGTCGAATCAATGTAGTGATTATTAAAGGCACAGGCTATTTCTATAGGATTTGTCACAATTTTATTGTTTATTATAATTTCTTCTATATTGTTTTTGGAATTCGAATTATATATTTCATTATTAATAACGGTCCAAATGGCTTTACTCTTATTATCTTTTTTACATATGAACTTTATGTTTGCATTCTTTTTTGACGTGAAAATACATTTTCTCAAAAGACTGGAATAAGCCTTGTATTTTGCTTTGTTAATATTATCTTTAGTTTTGTAATATTGGTATCTCAACATTCGTTTGTTTTTACAACTTATTTTAAGACCCTTACTTATCCAATTTTGTTTCTTTTTAGTAGTTAAATTTATTTTTATACGTAGTTTTGGGAAGCAGAGATTATAGAAGAGGCAATATAGTTCATGGAATTTATTAAATGATATGTTAGCATCATTTTCTGTGTATGCTTCTGA